>JAQFVV010000256.1:235000-835000 GCA_028023455.1 Epiperipatus broadwayi
TAGAATATTTATTCATATTTCAGATTTCCCATTGCCCTTGTCTGCAAATAACTATGTCTGGATTGAGCACAGTAAAAGCTTGCAAAGAAGAAATAACTAAAGTTTGTTTAATTTTTACAGAATAATTAAATAGTTAGATGCTCAGATCATGAAATAACAAGTCAATCTTCAATACAAAAATCTTTAGTTTTTAAGACTATAATACTATCAGTATATTAAAAGCATGAAGTTATACATAAAAAATGCATGGATTTCTAACAAATTTTAAAAATATAAACAGTTTCAAAAAAGTACTAACTCATATCTTAAATTAGAATAGTGTGTATATTTTTCAGTTGCTGAAATGGTAATCTGACTATTTAAATGTATATACTGTTTGCATTCAAAAGAACTTTTTCCAAATTGGAATTTTTGATATTCAAAAAATAGTAATTGGTTAAGAGGTCAGTACGACTGCCTTGCACTTGCAGGCAGTTGCCTGGGTTGTGGGTTTGCATCCCTGCTAATGCTATGACACTTAAAAAATAAAAAAAATAGTAATTTAGAATGATAAAAAAGAAATAATCAGAAGTTGAGGAAAATAATATTTCTCAATTAAAGTTAAGAAATTTGTTTGGATAAATGTCAGAATTTTGTCATTGTTTAAGATTACATCAGCAAAAAGTACATATTATTAATATCAGTTTTTGTAGTATATATAATGAGCTTTCAATTCATCATTTTTCAAAGGATTGAAAAAATAAATAAAAGCAATGATAAAACACTAAAATGAAATACTAGTAAAAGTTCTTGATATAAACAATATAATTTCAGATTAAAAAATTACAAAATACAAATCAAATTTTATATTTCAAACTATCTCTTTTCTTATTCTCAAGGGTTTTTATATATAATTTTAACATCACTGTAATTAGATATATTTAAAAAATCAGAATTTATATTAATTATATTAATAAAATGTGTCAAAATTTGTAAACTATAAAACTGTTTTCTAATCTTTTTTCAAACTTTTTATAGTCAGGATAGATTTTTAAAAAAAGAAAACACAGTAATTAAAATATGTTTTTTTAATCTTGATTCATCTTAATCCTTTCAAAAACAACTTTGTAGGA
Organism: Epiperipatus broadwayi; assembly: GCA_028023455.1. Classification (NCBI taxonomy): domain Eukaryota; kingdom Metazoa; phylum Onychophora; class Udeonychophora; order Euonychophora; family Peripatidae; genus Epiperipatus; species Epiperipatus broadwayi. The sequence goes on from JAQFVV010000256.1 coordinate 236,113, forward strand.
ATTTTACCAAAATATGTTACACAAGCTTTAATTTAAAAAAATTTTTAATCAAAATAGTGGAATTTTATAATTACTAATATATCTACTGCAAAATAAAAACATGCCTGTTTTAATTTAAAAATCAAAATTAATAAAATATTAATTACACTTTTTTAAATGCTTATTTAAAATATTTTGTAATAATTTTCATTATGAAAATTCTTATTTGTTATTCAAGTGTAATATATAAAATATTTACAAAAAAATTTTGTCTGAGTTTATTTTTATTTTTCCTTTCACCTTTATGTATATACATGCACACACATTACTATGTTGTTACATGCCATAATACACATAAAATTCTCATATCCCTCCTCATGTGGAAAGGGAAAACTGAAATAAAACATCCATCTAAGAATATTATACATAATATGCATGTATAATCAAAACAAAGTTAGTACCTCAACTTATGTACTCATCAAGAGCATCTGACAGCTAACAGAATGAATAGTGGTCTGCAATTCTGAGACAGATAAAAATTCAACCACTGGACTATAAGTACACAATGCACCATGATCATCAAGAGAGATACCTCAATTTTAGCACAATAACCTACCATAGTGTTTGTTATATAATGGAAAAATCATTACAAAGCCCTGCTCCTTTGAAACTTAAGAGGTGGAAAAGACAAAACTATGCTCTGCTCCTTTAATCTTAGAGGTTGGAAAATATACAATTATGCCATGCTATTTTTTTGGAGACATAGAGGCTGGGATTATAACAGGACTATATTGACTGCAAAATGATAAGCAATAGAAAATCAAAAAATGAGGTCAAGCAATGCCAGAGATATAATCTATCTCACCGTTGAATGAAAACACCCTCTTCAAGCCAATGACAAAATCCTTCATCCATCATCAAAACTGAAAGTACAGGCAAATAAACTTCAACAGTCAAAAACCCAACCCAATCTCCAAGATCATGATTTTATTCGACTTTAAATATGAACTCCTTAAATATACATTAGAAATAGAATTTTATAATTTACACTCATCAATACTTTTGTTACATATTTCACAGTAATTTTTTTAAATTAATTTTTACTTTTCTTTCTCAGATATGATTATATTTAAGGTCAAGTTGAGTGGAAATTTTGTAGTAATGGTCATCAGTATTTGATCATTATTGGGCTCATAATTGGGCATCCATTGACCATGCTTCAGAAATAGTGGCCCATGTTGGGTGTTATTTGTAATAGTACAAAGAATAAAGGTTAATAAGGGATGATCTGATATTGCAATGCCTACAATTTGGTAGCCATTTGTAACAGTACATCACATTAGGGTTGAATTATGGGATGAAGAGTTATCATTTACAAATAATTTAAAGAAATATAATAGTTCAGATAAACAAAGGTGAACATGAAGTAATAGAAAACTATCATCAACTACATGTTACTACCAAATTTAACTATGAAATTAAATACAAATAAATATTATAAAAAATTAGCATGAGAATCAGAAATCAACACAGAACTAACTATAAGCTTACCAGTATTACACAAAAGCAATAATTATTTATCATCATGACTGAACAACAATAAAAATAAATCAACAGTCAATTTTGTGACTGGATTTGAAATGGGTCTACTATAGACAAGGCTAATTATTTAGCCCTTACCAGCTTGGGGCAAATTATATAAACAATAATATGGATGCCCAAATTTATGTGCTAATCCATAACAATATAATAAAAAAATAATGATGGATTGCTAAAACATGCTGAACAGCATCAATGCATTGGCCACTTAGTACCATTAATATATTGGCCAACTATAAACTTAATTTTTAAATAAATAATTAAAATAAAATGTTGTGCATAAACATTAAAGGATATTCACTTTTGCACCAACCGGGATCATCATTATTTGGATATCCATAACAGTAAATTACACCCCTTTTAAATAACAGACCATTATACTTGAATCCACCTCAGTGAGGAAACCTCTTAAATAGCAGACCATAATACTTGAATCCACCTCAGTGAGGAAACCTCTATAATTATTACAGTGAACAAGAGATATAATCATAAAATTAAAAAAAACAGAACTTCAAGCCATTATTTTATCATTCTGACAAAAATAACAATTTGTTCTGGTTTTTGGTTCAAAGACCTGAAAAAACATAGTCACTCTCAGGTATATTTTCCCCCAAAAAGTCAGCCCCAACATCTAAAGTTTTAATGACAACTAAAATATAGCATGCTCATGTCATAATTATATGACTGGGAACCCAAAAATAACTGAAACTGTTCTCTGATTTGTGGACCTGTTATAGTATATGATTCAGCTATCACATATGTCTTGCAGAACCATTCTGCATCAATTTGTCAAAATGGCATCACCATGTGACATTGTGGGTTCACATAACCCTTTTTTAAAGTGCATTTCACATATTTGTCAATTTTTTATAATGACTGAAATGTTAGAATTAATGCTGATTTTTTTTAGGTACAAACAGTATTTTTTTCTCAGATTTAGTTTGTAATGGTCAGACATATTATCTGCAAGTTCTGAAACATCTATGAAAAGATAAACATGTTTTGTGCAAAAAAAAGAGTGCAGACTCGATCACAACAGTATCATCCAACAAGCCTTGAGTATGAAACACTTTTTACTGGATTCAGCATGAACCAGCTTATATATCAGCCATATTCACTCAATATAACTTGACATGATTTTATTTAATTTTTTGAAAGAAGAAATGTCTGTATTTTTTTTTTCGGACTTGAATGTGGTGAACAAAAATGATAGTGACATTAAAGGGCATCATCACTTTGCAAGTATTTCTAGACTACTTTAAAAAATTAAAAACATGTTTAAAACAGTATATTGCTTCAAATGGATAGTAATTTAAAAGGAATTAAATTTATAACATGTAAAAATAAATAAATATTTTTTATTATAAAATTTTCATTATTTTTGGCTACCCCTGTATGTGTACACACACACACACATATATATATATTCTGCTCTTCTCCTCCGTCCACGTCCTCCATAAAATTATATATAGTGTTTAAATACTCCGGGTTCTAGCTCAGTTTAACAAATAAATAAATTAAATCTCCAGCATTAATTAAAATGATTACTGGTTCTAACTTTTAAAATACAAATACAGTTATATTTGTAAATGAATTAATAAATATTTATTATTTTCATGAGACATGGAGTGACGACACGGAGAACGAGACAGACTACATTGAGATATTATCCACATGATACTATCTCAATGGCATAAGAACACTATTCCCCCTTTTACTATACTAAATAACTAACTTATAGTATTCTTATGACTTTCTAAGCTCTTTTCATTACGATTAAAATAATAATCATGTCTTAATATTCTTTGTAATAATAATCTAGCTCAATTAAATAAGATTAAGTAAATAAATAGAATAAATAAAATAAAATCAAATCTCAGGTTCATAAATTGTATTCTAACTGATTTAAAATTACGGTAGTAAACTATGAAAAGGGCATTTTATGTCATAAATTCACTACGCGGCAACTAACAATAATAAATAATAATAATAATAATAATAATAATAATAATAATAATAATAATAGTATAATATGATCTTATTACTTCCTAAATGAAATAAATAATTACGTACGTGGCAGTATTTTAATAATCCGACAACAAAATACGTGTGGTAACATTAGCATATAATTTATTTTAATATTGTGGCAACCAACTTATGACCAATAAATGATATAATTATGATCTTTTAATTTTATCATACCAATAAATTTTCAAAATTATTATATCATTTTTATGTTTACCTATTTTGTGCAAAACTATATGTCTGTTTCAATTATAAATGTGTATTGCGATATCATGCATCCATGTGGAGAAATAATAACGAAGACACAAAGCTTTATAATAAATTTACAACAAAGTTTATTAATAACATAAACAAATAACACTATTTTACATTATGTACATTGGATATCCTTACTCTCCTATCACAAAATTATTTTACTAGTTTATACAATAAAACCAAACTTCTACTTATTTTTCTAGTTAATTCTTTTTTTTTTTTAAATACTTAAGAAAGTACAGTATTATTATTATTGGATTTCTTATTTTAGTTTAACTTGTTACAAAATGTATTTATTTATAATGATCACTAATACTTTGTATCCCTACTATTTTTTAAAATTATATTTTTATAAAATTACATTCGTAGTAAACATTCTACAAAATCATAAAACTCTAATTTTATATTAGTTATATGGAATCCTACAGATTCAAAAAACATTCTTTTACATTTGATATTACGTTTTATTATTCACTATACAATGCTTATTAATCTAACATTCTCATTCAAGCCTTGCTTCGGATGGTAATTACAATTATTAACACACCATGCACAAATGTATGTGTCTATTACACATTATTGAATTATTTTTCTTAACAAACATGCAATATTCATTTTCTAAATATTATTATAAAATATTCATATTTTATTATCACTTAAAAAAAAAACTTTGTTTTAGATTTCACTTTTAAAAATCTTATATTCGTTTCCAAATTGGTTTTAAACTGTATTATATGATTCTTTCTCTCTTTATGATTTTTGTACTTTCACTTTTAAAATTACACAGTTCTAACACATTCCAGTAAATAAACTATTCTTACTTAAATGATAACATATCTTCAATTCTATTTTATTCATTATTTCTGTAAAAAAATATCTTTCTGACGATGCAGATTCACGAAACAAGGATAGCGAAAATAGATGCACAGGATCAAAATAACTAGAATATTATCCGTCATAAACCTTGACAATAATGGCACAGTGAATTCAAAGACACTATAGAGGAGTGACCTTTGTCTGTCTACCCACCTCTATCATAGGAGTGATGCTAAAGCTATTTCTTCAGCTTTATATAACATCAAAGAGTTTACAAGATACGTAAAGACACTGTCCAAAATATATATGTGTTCAGTGATAGGGCTTAGTTAGCTATACTGAAATCACACAAACTAACTATGATCCACATACTTTATTTTTCTTATTTCTTAGCAAAACATCATCTTGGTTTCCTTTACACTAGTACTACCAAGTCACTATCCGATCTTATTTCTCTAGATTTTTCTATACAGTACATCGACAAATTCTTATCTACATATCTAACAATAATAAAATTCATTTTATTTCAAAACTATACAGCTGTTCTCGAAGAAAATCTTTTACTACTTTTCTCGTATATTTATCATATACAAACTATTTTAAAATATCTAATACTTTGTTACATGAAAGTTCAAAAGAATCACACAATTGTTTTGACAACTTATACTATTAATTATACTTGAAATAACTTATTGCATGCATATTTAAATTATTCTTATCTCAGAATATGTTTGAATGTTGTATAAAATGTGTACTTATAATTTTAAAACTTTCACACATCATTCTTAATCAATCGATGATCTAAAAAAAATACATTATGCATTATGAATAAATACCAAAATTACCAAAACAATCTTGATCTTCTCGATCGTGTTCTGTAGGCTTCACCATTCCATTAATTCTTGTAGATATTAAAACTTCCATACATACTTTTATTTTTTTTAAAAAAAACAATATTTCTATCATTCTATTAAGCTATTATATTTAAATCTCATTATTATTAAATTTATGTTTATATGTTTTCCCTAATCTAATATAGCATTTTATATTTAAAAATAAATTAATAAAAATATTTAAATTATATTTACGATACTTCTTCACCAGACTTTCTTGAACTGTTCATATTTAAGCTAAAAAAAAAAATATTTTATTTCTTCTTCAGTCACTTAATGTTCTATTTTACGGCAAAACAATTATTACTCTGTTTAACAAATATTCATAGACGACAATCCTTGGTTTTCACAATATTGTATATAATTATTAATTCATGGTATTCTCTTTTACTATTGTCTGCTAATATTTTCCCGCGCGACTTTTCCCCGATGCATCTTGTACGGACTTTTATTTAAATCTTCAATAAAATTTTCTGATTTCCATGGATCCATTTTCATTAAGTCATTTAATTTTATATTTCTTTTAAGCTCCAGCATTTCTTCCATTGAATACTTTGTAATATTTTTTTCTGATAAGATAAAGTTTTAGGCTCCTTTCCATAAAATCCATAATAGCACTTTCATATTTTTCTTTACTTTTCTTTATTTCAAAATTTTTGTACTATATTTTTAATAATGTTTTCCTTTAAAAGATCAACCTTTTTTCTTCATCATTATTTTCTTTATAATAAAACGCAGATTAAAATTTTCCATAGAGAAGAATAACATAACTTTAAAGTAGCCTTATAAATTTTGCGTCATAATTTTTTCCTGACGGCATGTAACTTCTCTTTTAGGTTTTCATGTAGCGTCCCAATTATATTTCTCTGAGTTATAACAATCAGTTTCTGGTTGAGCATAAATAAAGCTGTATTAAGGTACTCTCCCAATATTTTTTCTTCGGTAATAAATTTAAGTATTTTCCCTTGTACTTCCATCTCTACTGTAGGTTTTTGGTTAAATTCGAATAAATTTCCCTGGTAAGATAACTTTTAAAATTAGCAATCCATATCGATACAATCAAAATATATTATATGTTACAAAAGAATTTTCAAATAAATACCAAATTTTAAATTTATATCACTTTTCCAGCTACGGTGTTATCAGCTACAAAAAATGTGTTACTTTCTCTTTCACTTACACATTCCTTCTCTCCGCTCTGTATATATTTATATTTTGTCTGCTAATTTACCTCCGTTGATTGGTTAATAACTTTATTTTAGCACGAACAAATTTATCCATTTTAGTTTTATAACAGAATAGACGTTTAAAATAAAGAATTGATGATGTAATGTCTCAAATATTATTTAGACTAGTATTTTTTTTAAATTCAATTATACTTTTATAAAAATTATTTAAACTTTAAAATAACTATTAAAACAATATTTAATATTTAAACTTTCACTTTAAGGATCGATGGCAATTATATTTAGTTTCATATTCACAAACTTTTATTATTATTTTAACAAGCATGTGTGTGAAGGTATATAATATACAGTCACGTGTTTACTAACTTTATCAAATGATTTTTTATTTACGTCTCGGTCTAATTTACCAAAACTGATATATTTTATAAAAATTTGGAAAATAATTTAAACTTGTAGAACTAAATATAATTCTCACCATCCTAAAGTTTATTTTAAACTATACTTTATTAATTTTGACTATTAAATATAATTATACACTACAGATAGTATTTATTTAATTTATTAGTTTTTTAAAATATTATACTCAAATTATTAATATACTTTTAACTATTGATAGCTGTGTTATTTTATATGGCCAGCTTTTACAACCATAAGCAAGGATATTATTAAGCTTTATTTAACTGTTTTCTTTTAAATAATTTATTACACTGTTATATACCAGGTATTTTCAGCTTAAAATTGTACTATAAAATTTAATTATCCTATTATTATTTATATATCATACAAATATAACTTAAAATTTAAAATTTTTTAGTAATTGACTATTCTACCTTATTATGACCTACAGACAAGGGCACAATATATATATATATATATATATATGTGTGTGTGTGTGTGTGTGCTTGTTTTATGTGTGTTGAAAACTGGTATTATAGTTAGAGTGTTACTACTATCATGGATTTGTATTATCTATGGAAACATTAAAATTAAATGTCATGACCATTGTAATTCCACTGTATATATATTGAAATGAATTTTTCATAAGCTGACCTAATGATTTTTAGGAATGTGTAGAAAATATTATATAAAAATATTTTTAAACTCTGAAAAAGAAAGATATCTAGAAAATAAATTATTTAGTCACAAATATAACTTTGATTAAATTTAATATTTATTCTAATAAATATTACAAGAGTATGTGCACAGACATATAAATTATCTGTGTGTGCACTTTCTTTTTCTCAATGATGAAATCTTTTATTCATCAAAAGACAAAATACACAACAATTAAAAAAGGTTTACAAAGAGATGATTACATGGCAAAATGAAATTCAAGTACAATGGTGAAGGGGAAAGAAATACATATGAAACGGCAAGGGATATGGAAAGGGTGTGTAGTCCAGGTAAAGAAGAGTCTTCGGTAAGGAGCAATGTTGATAGACTTGGTTGCCCTGGTTAATTTATAGGAGGATCTCTATGTGAGATTAACTTTGAAGGAATTGCTATATGTAAAGTCTTTAGAGGTTTCAGGGATGAATGAGATTTCTGAGTTATACTTAGATGCAACAGTCTGATTTTGTCTTTTGTAGATGAGAAATTTTAGTTTTCCTTGTTGTACTTGAAATGACATTATGATTGGTCATGTTGTTCTTTTAGACTTGGTTTTTACCTTTGATTGAAAAAACCACAGCATGAAAGGGAGGAAAATCCAGAGGGCAAGGAAATGGAAACTTTGAAATAAGTTCTTTGATGATGGTATTTATTAGTTAAGTTTTGTTTGAAATATGATTTAGATATTTATTGGGTAATTTTGAAGGTTTTAGTTCATGTAGTTTAGCACTCTGCACATTGTTTCCACTAGGGGCAGTGGCCATCTTTAAACTGTTTGAAAGAATGAAAAGTAATAGTGAGAAAACAATTTTGAAATGGAAAAATTAAATACATTGATGTAAAAGCAAAAAAAAAAAAACACTGGAAAACTTGTTATTACTAATTTTAATTGAGTAATGTGAAAATTTATTGGAAATTTAGGTAGTTCATTACCCCAGAGTGGGAGGGGGGTCTGAAAAAAGATGTTTAAAGTGGCCTAAATATCTGAAACAACACACAAAAAACTTTTATAAACAAGTTCTGAGTGACAGGGGAAATGGAGTAAGAGAAATATTTAAGAGTCTAAGAAGGAATAAACCCTTTATGGTCCTTGAAACAGTTGAACCACCCACCAAACAAGGGGGGAAATGAGGTAGTAAATGCTGATAAACACAAGGTTTTTTAATTTTAAGTCTAAAAGAATGTATTTATTATCAAGTTTCTTACAATTAATTATGTTTTACATAAACAAAATTAATTAATTAAATTTAAGAAAAATTGATATTTGATTATAAAAAAACAGCTTAAACTTATCTTTCATTTCCATATAATAACTGAAATACAGGCTTCTTATACTCCTGTATCAATATATGTAATATATAAGGTATATGAGCACAGATTTTCACATCACCCAACACTTTATCTCATAACACTGATACACTTGAACACATATATGTCGAAAAGATAAATAACCACCAATATATATATTTCATGCTAAAACAGCAATCATCAGTTTGTTCAAATTTAACATCTCCACACATATATGCAATAAGTGCTCAGATATTTATTAAGATAGCCAATCATCATATTTTAATGGACAGACTTCAATCCACTTCACACTCCAACTTTTCAACCATCCATCCAATTGAAAATCTGATAATGGAATGCTCAATGGTCACCCTGAGGCCAAGATTCTCATCACATCCATGTTGACCTAAAGTCAATCTGATCCCTCATATACAGGACATAATCCATTTAATACATATACAAGAGATAGGCAGACATCTCTACTATGAAGTAACTGAAATACCTGTATTAATATATGTAATATATAGGGTATATGAGATAGAGTGGTGGGTTGTGTGAAAGTCTGTACTCATATACCCTATATATTACATATATTGATACAGGTATATAATAAGCCTGTATTTTAGTTATTACATAGTAGTGATGTCTGCCCATCCCTTGTATATGTATTAAATGGATTATGTCCGGTATATGAGGGGTCAGATTGACTTTAGGTCAACATAAGTGTGATGAGAATCTCAGCCTCAGGGTGGCCTTTAAGCATTCCATCATCAGATTTTCAGTTGGATGGATGGTTGAAAAGTTAGAGTGTGAAGTGATTGAAACCTGTCCTTTAAAGTATGATGATTGGCTATCTTAATATATATCTAAGCACTTATTGCATATATGTGTGAAGATGATAAATCTGGATCAACTGATGATTGCTGGTTTAGCATAAAATATGTATATTGGTGATTATTTATCATTTCAACATATATGTGTTCAATTGTATCAGTGTTATGAGATAGAGTGGTGAGTTGTGTGAAAGTCTGTGCTCATATACCCTATATATTTCCATATAATGTAAAAAACAAAAGAAACTAATCTAAAGTCAATTGAGTAATAAAACTATACAAAGAGAAAATATACTTTATTCAGATTCCATCTCTGTTACTCAATATTAGTCTGTGTATAGGACCAGATAAAGCTTAATGTAAAGTTTTTTTTCCAAATTTCTCTCTAAAACATTTAAAAAGAGTGTCATTGCATTAAAGACAAGTTATTGTGAAGGATCAGTAAATGATAACAGAAGTATTTTATAAGTAAAAAAAAGCCATGAATAAATAAGTAAAAATTCCTAGGATCTTTCTTTCTTTGATCAGCTGCCCTGACTTTAAAGTTGCATCCTATATATTACTTTATGCAATTAGTTGCACCTCAATATTTTTTAATCATTTCAAAAAAAATTCATCAATGTTCCAAAAAAAAGCATTATAATAGTGCAATTTTTATATAATATCTTCTATAATAAAATATAGATATACATAGCATCATAAAAGCATGTTATCATGTGTTCAACTTTGCTAATGTTGAATTCATTCAAACAAATAATTATCATTACACTAAATGAACTTTATATTGTTTAAAGAAACAGTCAAACTAAATTATTATAGCATGAGAAGTCAAATTTATTTAAAACTAAGTATCATGAATACCTTTGTGAAAACTGATTAAAGAATAAAAGTACTTCTTTAGAAGGTATCTATATATTTTTCATGATATCTGTCATGGAGTGTTTCCTTGTTAATATAGCAAAGATCTTCAGTGTAATGTAGGCATGGCAACAGAATCAAAGCATCATCTTGGCAGCAGGATCAGAAAGCTTCACTGGTGAAAGTATCTGGTTTTTAGCAATGCATTTGGGTTTTTACTTCTGCAGAGGTAAAGATTTCAACATGGTAAAATATTTCATTGAATTTTTCTGGATTTTTTTCTATGTGATTCAAGACCCTACTGCTTTTTCTTATAGATAACCAATAATGTTTCCAGGGTCACTTGTTATACCTTTCTCCTGTCTCCTGCACAAGCCCAGAATCATCCTTTTGCTTTTGGGAATGTAATCCCCCACACTCGTTATTTTCAAATAATTTTATTTCAAAATTGTTTATCAAGTTAATAGATAATCCTTTTGTTTTCCATTTAGTACCCATTTTGAGCTGTATAATAATATACTCTTGACAGCTGAATGAACGACACATTTTGCAAAGATAAATATAAATTATGTTTGGTGAACCAATTTATATACTTTTTAAAAATAAAAAAAAAAAGAATAAAATTACAGTAACCTCAGAATTATGTTTATTGTGTATAGACATTCCAATTGGCAATCTTTAGTTAGAGCAGTTTTTTTATTAAAATTTAACATCCTTCTGTAATTATAACTAATTAGATTGATATTTCTTTTTTAATTATTTAAGTACATTTTTTTTTGCTTTTCTTTCCTGGGTGGTCAAAATACATTTATTACTTATGAGTAAAATATGACTATTACTAATATTTTTTTATTTTAACAATCTCATTTCCCTCACAAAATATTAATATACCTTATACAAGGTTAATGGTATAATACTACCTCGATGGAATGGAGAATCAAAATCAGGTTTTTGGCTGATTTTATTCTTAGCCAATTTATGTTAAAACTTTTGTTAATAAATCATTATAGACATAATTATTGTAGTCAAACTTTATTTTTTATGGTCTTACATAAGAGATATCATTAATCTAATATGGCTATATTTGTCTTCAAAACTATCTAACCTCTCTTTAACAGTTTTAGCAGGTGAGCATTATAAGTGCCTTTTTCCACCTTCTCATTTACTAAAGTGAAGGCATTCGGATTATTTTGTCTAATGATTTGATATGGGTCTTCATTTGAATCCTGAAATTTTTTGAAAAAGTGTTTATCTGATTGGCTAGAAGTCATGATGTGGATTCATACTTTATCTTTGTTCTGAAAGATATAAGATGAAGAGCATTCTCTATACTGTCTTTATTCCACTTTCTAGTTTAACTTACACAATGCTTCCCTTTGGTCTTTTGTGATATTGATGTGCAGCAGGATAATATTTAGTATCATCTGAGCACTTGACTCTCAAAATATAGCCTGAGGTGCAAGTCTAGCTATCCAATTAATATAATTCACCACTTGAGGAAGTTGCTTTACTAATCCTCGATAGTTAGATGACACATATACTCAAAATAACTTACCCAGCTTCTGCATAACCTGTTTGCAGGAGTTCAATTGTGGATTACATATTGACATTAAAATACAGATTATGCCCACTCTCTCCATCCAATCCTGCCAATCCACCATGGTTGGACATAATAGCAGTGGGTTTTTCTACATATTGAAATGTTGGGACTCTTAACCCTCACATGATATTTTGTATTTTCATGGGACACTGAATACACCACCACCCTGGAAACACCACCATAAATTTGATAAATATATCAAATGTAACCACTAAATATTTCATTCTTCTAAATAAAGACAATGGTCTATAAAAGTCTATGGCCAACAATTCATTGGGTTTCTGAGAATAATGAAGTTTAATGACTCCTCATAAGGTTGTTTATTGATTTGGTCTTTTAACAAACTTCACATCCATTCAGGATGGATATTTCATTAGACCTCATTTTAGGTCAATAGAATCAAGTTTTTAAAAGATGCTCAATTTTATTTGCCTCATAATGACCACATAAGCAATGAATATATATGATCAACTGATTTCACTTGCCTATCATCTCAACTTATTTCAATTTACATTGATTTTATTTAGTAATATTCTCTCTTTCAACTGATACTGTTTCTAATAGTTTGCAATCTAGTCACCTTCTCACATTTTTATCATGCCTTTTGCTCTCCAGATTTTTAATAATTTTCTGGTATTGGGAATCCTTTTTATTTACTGAACAGATGATATAAATCTTTTTCAATGGATTTATATACTTCTTGTCCAATGATTGCCAAGTATACATCCTCAACCTGAGGGTATTTTGAACTAGCTGGAATAGAATGGGGAATCAAGATATCAGCAACTACATTTTTTGATCCCTTATAGTACCTAATTTCATAGTTAAATTCTTGTAGAAACAGACTCCAATAAGCAAGATGATTATTGATCAGGTAGCTGTGGTTAATAAACTCTAAGTTTTTGTGGTCCATAATGAGGACCACAGCACAAATCAAGGCTAGCACTGTCTCCATGAGAGAAAAATTATGTTCTGGGCCTTTCAAGGGCTGGCTGATAAAATACAGTAATCTGAGGCAACCATCTTCTTGTACCTGTGACAATGTAACTCCCAATCCATATTCACTGCTGACCATCCTCAAACAATAAGTGGCTTTTTAAAATAAGAATATGCCAGCATTACTTGTTTATAAACTTATTATTAATATGCTCAAATTCTTTATCCTGCTGCAATGCACATTTACATGGTACATTATTTTGTATCAACTGCAGAAGGGGCTCCATACCCATAGCAATTTTTTTGTAAAATGTATTATAGAAGTTGCACAGCCTAAAAATGACTGAAACTAACTCTTTGTGCAGGTTGTAGTTAAAATCTTAATGGCTTGAACTTTATCTGGTGAGGTTTAATGCTCCTGCTATTCACCCGATATCCCATTAAACTCACTTCTTCAGGTTCACAGCCTTTCTGCAAATTGATTCTGATACCCTTAGTCTTATATTCTTGAACAAACAACTGTAATTGATCAAAATGTTTTGCTGTGTCACTTGACAAAATGATTAATATGGTGACCAAGTCTTTTATATTAGGTAATAGCACATTGTCCAAATATTTCAAGAGTCCTACTCCACTGTTTTTAACCCCAAAGTATCTGATTAAATTGATATGAAATTTCATTATACTTAAGACTTCAAGGACAGAGATATAATTTGATCTATTAATAACTGGCAGTCAAATCTCAAAAGGCAAAAGTACTTTTTTCATTAAAATTAGTTAATGAGGTATATTTCAGTCTGGCAATGTTTTTTGATTCAACTGCTTATCATCTATATAGAATATAAAGGAACCATCTTTTTTATCATATTACAAGAGGGTTGTTAAAAGGTAATGAACACTTAGATATTGTCTCTCTTTAACATTTGAAGTAACTGCTTTTCTACCTCCTCTCTGTTCAGATAAGATACCATATATGATCATGACTGTATGGTTGGTTATATGTTCAAACCATTTGATAACTCTTGGTATATTGATAAAAATTAAACTGGTATCAGCAAAAAATGTCTTAATCTATTTTGTCATTTTCTATTTATAAGTCATGACTCCTTAAGCTTGGAAGTCACTTCCACCACTTGGCCTCATTTTGTACACAACATGCTTCAGCTGATATAGACAAACCTTTTGGCCAGATTGTTACAACTTTATGCCATAAATAATTTAATATTGTTTCATAGTCCATTTTGCATCCAGTTTTATGCATGAAATTGAACCCCAAAATAATACTAATTCCTTTAGAATGAGTAGCACATGAGATACATGTTTTCCCCACTCCTATCTACACCTGGACTTGCTTGTTGCCTAATTTGATCTTTCTGCTATTGGCTAGAGTCACTTGTACTGATTTCAAAGGGAAGGTTTAAGTATTAGGTCCTCATTGACAATGCATTCATATATGGTTTTAGAAATCACTGATATTTGGCTGCCTGATTCAAACAAAGCATAACTTTGTCTATGTTTTAATTGTATTAAAATCTTAGGATAATTCTGCAAGGAGAATGTAATTCTCTTTTTAACTCATTTACAAATTAAAGCTATCTACTTTTTTAATATTGGACTTGCTTTCTATGTTGTTCTTATGTACCATTCTCAGGTCTTGAATCAAATAGCATGTACTTGAAGGCCCCAGTGGTCTTTGTCATTTCAGCGTTAGCTTAATTTCAGTTTGATTCCCACATGGGGAGGATTATTGCCATATATTCTCATTACTCATTATATTGAATTTGATTTCTGCTCTGCAGTTCATCCATGTTTTTTTTTCTCTACTTTCTATAAATTTTCTCCAATTTTTTTTTCTTATGCCATGGTATAGATCACTCTTTTCTTTTGTCTCATCCTGAGGCATTTAGACTCCTCATTATTGAAGGCACTAGATAAATATATTATCTGTTCAATTATCTTAAACACTATATCTGCCAACAGATGCTTCATCAACCTTTAAAAGTTATATATTATAATTCTTATGATGTCATTTTTTGCTAATGGTATACTATTAGAGCTTGAAGTTTGCCTAACTGCCCTGTAAAGAATGGCATATAAGGTTCACCAGGATGACATTTCACTGTGAGACCTGATGTTTTATGCTTCTTAGCAGTCTTTATTCCAGTAGGATTTTATTAAGGTTTGCTTGCACTGTGTGAAGCAGCTTGGTTTCTCAAATAAACATTCCCATCATACTTGTGAAGTCCCTTGCAGTTATCTGATAGCTACCACTAGCTTAAACATCTTATCCATTGTGTTGATTTTAAACATCTCTCCAAATTGCATAGATGTTCTATATAGGTGACACCCTAGTATATCCATAAAAATTTTGATTTTTAAAAACTGGATCACTATATTGGTTGTAGAATGTGGTTGGTTTGTATTGACTTTCATATTTTTGCTTTCCTTCTGGATCTTTACTTTCAACTTATTTGTTTGTTCATACTCTGTTTTTTTCTGTTTATTATTACTATTTTCTGTTTCCATTTTCTCAACTTTGCCATTACAGCAGTCTATCTTTTCATCTACTCTTTGGCTCACTTCTTTTATCATTTTTTTATTGTCTCTTCAAAATTCTCTTGACTTTTCTTTACCTCTCTAATGATTTCCCTATTTTCTTCAATTATTCTTTCCAAATAACTAGCATTTCATCCATAAATTCCCTCAGGATTTACTTAATTGTTTCAGCATCTAATGGAGTGATATTCTTCTTTGTTTCCAATTTGCTGATCTCTGATATATTATCTTTAATTATGTTATTATCATTTTATTCCCAATATACTTAATAATTAATATTACATTCTATTTCAAATTTTATTTAATAATAAGTCTTTTATTTCAACGAATTACTACTTACTATTTAATATTACATTCTATTTTTAATTATTTAATAATGCATCATATTATTTCAAAGCCTTACTACCTAAAATTACTACTTACTATTTAATATTACATTCTATTTTTAATTATTTAATAATGCATCATATTATTTCAAAGCCTTATTACCTGATATCATGTTCTATTTCTAACTGCATTTAATAATGTGTGGTTTTATTTCAAAATGTTAATACTTATTTAAATGAGATATTTATTTTATATAGCGCTATGTTTTATAAACTGTAATAGTAATAATCAGCCATTAAGCTAATGCACTTGCACTTTGTAGATTTTTAACTATAAATGAATACTCTCACTTCCAAACACAAGATAAAGTCTTTGTGAAAAGATAGAATAAATCCATCTATCCTATCAAACCAAATGTTTATGTATGGGCAAATCTTAAGCATTTGAAAATGAGAGTGTGAAGATGTTAAGTGATCACTTTAAATTACTTTTACTATGCCTGAATGAATTACGCTTGCAAAATTTTCTAGAATTTATGATATGTCATTTACATATGTTTAATTTCAAATAAGAATGACATATGATAAAGTCTAGAAAATTTTGCAAGCAAAATTCATTCAAGCATAGTAAAGGTAATTTAAAGTGATAGCATAACATTTTCATGCTCTCATTTTCAAATGCTTAAGATTTGCCCATACATAAACCTTTGAGTTGAAAGATATATGGATTCATGCTTTCTTTTCACAAAGACTTTATCTTGTGTTTAGAAGTGAGAGTATTCATTTGTAGTTAAAAATCCACAAAGTGCATGTGCATTAGCTTAGTGGCTGATTAATACTTATTATTTAATATTGCATTCTATTTCTAACTCTATTTAATAATACATCATTAGATTTCCAAGAATTACCATTTAATAATTAATATTACATTTTCCAATCTACCACCCACCTACTGATTCATTTGCTCTTTGATCATTTGTTTGTGTATTATATCTGTTTTTTTTTCACTTTTAACTATACACATGGACAGTTTCAAAGAAAAATCAATTGAAGAAAAACAAAATCATTCAAAAAAAATTCTCTGTTTTTTTTATTAACTTTGTAATGATGTTCTCTGGTGTAAGATGGTCATGGCTTCAAAACACTTGAAAACTGTCAGTTTTTACATTACCATAGTGTTTTTATGCTTATTTTAAAGCTTAAAAAATACCATCATTATGTAATTAAAAAGTACCATAAGATGCTGCCCTCTCTAAAATTATTTTACAGTAAAAAATCAATAATATTGACTCTAGAAGCTACAACAATGGAAGAAGACATGCTTTTCTAGATGCTGATTGGTTGTTTCTCATGTTGAACAAAGGAAGGGCATCTGTCAATAATTTTCATTGATCACACTTCTTTGTTTTGATTTTCAAAATGAAAATGAATGTTTTAGAGTATTTTTTAATATTTTTTCACATGTTATAAATTATTTTGATAAAATATGCTGAAAATATAATTATTTTAAAAAAATAGTAAAATTTTAGTAAAAAAAATCAGTGCTTATCAACAATTTTCATACTGTGCAACAATTTCCATTGCCCCAAGCTCTTTATTTGATTTTCAAATGAAAATTAATGTTTTAGGGTATTTTTTTGAGAGGGGTTACATATAAATTATTTTGATAAAATATGCTGAAAATATAATTATTTTAAAAAAATAGTAAGATTTTAGTAAAAATTCTTTAATTTTACATGAATGTAAGTTGAGAAAGAATTCAATGATATCCACAGCATTTTCTAATTTGTTATGAACTTTCTTTTTAGGCCTTCTGCTATTGATTATTTTTATAGTTATAAATAGAAATTTATTTTCTAAAAAACTTTCATTCACTTTTATAATCTGACAAATTATTAATATACTTTTTACAAACAAAACTAAGACAAATATAATATTAAAGATGAATATATTTTTACTGCTGATTCTGTAATTGACCAATTAAAAGTTTAGAGTTTTACCTCACTCAGCCAACTAAAATATTTGTCATGGGAAGGGTTAATGATTATTTTTTAAAAATTTATGATTTTATTTTTGGTCATGTTGACTCCTATCACATTGGGCTTCTTTTTTGTAGCGTCACTTTGGGCCATCATTGTACCAAGTACAATCTTTTTTATATTTTCTTCATATTTTTGTCATATAGAGTTTAAACATATATATATATTGAGAAATCTGCATTGATATTTTTCTTGTTTAAATTCATTCAAAAAACAAAAAAAAAAATCTCTTTTTCTCTTTTTATTAACAATTGTTTTTTTTTATCATTTATGAGTTTCTTTTTGGTCACATTGACTCCTAAAATATTTTTGTCTCTCTGGTTACGGTTTTATTTCTTGTAGATTCACTTGGGGACATCATATTACCAGGCAACAGTCTTTTTTATATATTCTCTATACTCCTGTCACATGGGGTTTAAACATATATATATATATATATATATATATATATATATATAAAGACAGATATATATACAATTCTTAATATTAATGTGATGAAATCATATCTTTAATTAAATAACAATTGAATAAATTAGATTTAAAGATGTGATTATGTTTCCTGGCCAACCAAAACTCCAGGTGATAATATAAGATATTTTATTAGAAGTAGCAACACATAGTCATAAAACTTGAGACAGTTTTTATTTATTTTTTTAGATGCCAGTGCCAGTGAATTGGTTCACTGAACCCACTGGCTTGAAGTTAACTAATTACTTTATCACTTATGGAATGATTACTATTTTTAATTAGATTACAAACTGATTGAGTGAATTCGCATTCATTTATCAAAGTAATAAAAATTACAGAGATTGCTGAGTTCTAATTTTTAGAATAACATTTAATCAATAAATAATACAAATTACTTAAGTACAAACTATTTGTCTATATGCTCTACTCTTGAAATCTTACTAGTCCATACATGTAATACCCAATTTGTTAATAATTATAATTTTAAAATCAATAAATTATACAGATTAAACACATTAATAAATAGAAATACAAATAAAGTTTATGCAGATTACACATAAATATCTAGAAATACAAACACATTTTTATTAATAAGAATATTCTCTGGATAAAGGTTATTATTCAATTACAGTTGCTTCATAGAGAGTTTATCTTATTTGACTAAGAATTGTACAAAAAAAAATCATCCTCTTCTTACCATAAATATATCTGTGATTTTTTTATCAATGTACAGTTATGACTTTTACCATGGCCATGGATTTTGTGGTTCTTAATATCTTTTCCATAATATATGTCATGGAGTGTTTTCTTATTAATATAGTAGAGACTTCAATGTGATATAAGCATGATGATGACATCAAAGCATTATCTCAGCAGCAGGATCAGGATTCAGCCCTGGTGAACATATTTGTGTTTTAGCAACTCATGTGGGTCTTCACTGCTGCAGAGGTAATTGTTTTCATGTGATCAAACATTTTCTTAACTTTTTTGGACCTTTTTTATGTGATTCAAAATTCTACTGTTTACTCTTGTAGAAAGATAACAACTAGCCAATAATGTTTCCATGGTCACTTTATATATGCTTCTGACTCCTGTGCATGCATTAGTCATATCTTCATTTTTCTTCTGGAAATTTAATTCCCCACACTTTATTTTTAAATAATTTTTTTTCAAAATTGTTTACAAAGCCAACAGATAATCCTTCTGTTTTCAATTTAGTATGCACTTTGAGCTGTATAATAATATACACTTAACAGGTGAACAAATTGCATGCTTTACAAAAGACAAATATATAATTAGGTTTGGTGAAACAATTTATTTATTCACTTTTTCTCTTTCTTTTTTTAAATAAGACTAAAGTTACATTAACCTCAGAATTTCATTTATTGTGTATAGACATTCGAATCAGCTATCTTTAATTAGAGAGATTTTTTTATTAAGATCTAACACCTTTCTTCTTTCTCTAGTTATAAGTGATTAGATCAAATACTTTTTTTATAAGTGCTTTTTTTTTGCTTTTTTTTCTGGATGGTCACACAAATAGATTTATTACTAAAACATGACTATTATTAATATTTTTCTTTATTTCAACAATCTCCACTTCCCTTACTAAACTACTAATAATAAACATTGTATCAGGTCAATGGTACTATATATATATATATATATATGTGTGTGTGTGTGTGTGTGTGTGAAAGTACACAATGATATTTTGACTGAGCTATGATATAATGATAGATAAAATAATATGAATATATAAGTAATATTTTTTATTATATTTTGTGATATTTTTATTTTTATTTGTTTAATTACATTTGTTTATTATATTATTTATATATTTATTTTATTTATCATTAGACTACAAATATATTATTATAAAGAAGGAACAAATATAATATTATAAAGAAGAAACAAACTTCCAGTCAGGCACTTTAACAAATTTGCATGTGCTCACCAATGAGCATCAGTTTAAAAGCATAAGTGTGCACTTCTTTTTATAGATTATCTATATATGTCACCTTTGCTCACAGGCAAGTACATGTTAATTCACAAAAGTGCATGAGTAGAGGTTTGCTTCTTTTTTTTAATATTCATTTATCATTACATCATAGCTCTGAGGAAGACTGCACCACAGTTAAAACCTCAGGTATGTATGCATGCATATATATATATATATATAATTTTCTATTAAGTGTTTGATGAAAGGTGTCCAAATTGTATTTACATAATTTTTTTATCAGAATTTATTAATGCATATCAATTTTAGACTTTTTCAACTCTCAGTATATTTGAAAGTTTATCATGAAAAAAAATCTATTGCCACTAGATTTTTTTTATTTAACCATTTAAATTAACCTTTTAACTGCTAATTAAATCATTGGTTGTATGAGGTAAAAATCAAAGCTTTTAATTGGCCAACTCACAAACTGAAGACAAAGCCTATTGTTAAAACATATTCGCCTATAATATTAAATTCAACTCAGATACATTTATAAAAAGTATATTATTAATTTTTCAGGGTATGAAGAGAACGAAAGTTCTTTCAAAAATAAATTACTATTTATTTATTCTAAAATATTCAATTTCGGCAACATAAAAGCTATAATATAAACAAAAAGATCGACTTTTACGTTATAGAAAAGTAAATATTTCTTTTTACTACAGCTTCAATATTTTTACAAAAATCTTCGATATTTTTCGAAAATAATTTTGTTTTTTTAGTTTATTTTTTAAAAATTATTTTTAATTTGTCAAAATATTCTTTTATAATACTTAAAATTGGATTCGAAATGAAAATCTCAGCGTTTTTCTTTATTTTCTTTGATCAGGCGGTTTCTTTGTTCTTTCCAGCCAATCAGAATGTCTTTTTCGGCTGAGAGCTTGCTAAGAACCAATCACAAATAATGTTCTTTCTTTGTTTAGGTTTAAATGCGTTTTTTTATTTTTTATTTTTAAAAAAATTGGAAAGAGGACATCATTATAAAAAATTTAAAAAAATTTATTAAAAAAAAATAAAAGAAATTTTTTATTATAAAAAGGGTGGGTTTTGGTGTGGTGAACAGTTTAAGGGGGGGGGGGGAAGGAGAAGGTTAAAATACAATATGAGAAACTTTAAAAATTAAAATTATTACAATACTTTCTTAAAAGGGTTTGCTTATATTAAACTTTTATACATATTTAATCTTATTTTTTCCATGATAAAAATTGTCAAAAATATTTATGTCTACTATTATTCTGTAGATTATTTTTATTTGGAATAAATGGGAGTATCATTATACAATTTTTTAAGGATAGTTGGCATATATTGCAAAAATAAATATGAATATAAAATAGTAAAATGAATTTATATCTGATGTTAAATATTAGATTAACATAAAGTAGAAGTGATGAAATATTAAAATACTATAAAATAAAAAATATAAAAAAATTTGAATGTTCCACTTTAATATTAAAATAATATTTATTAAAGTTTTTAATTTGACTTTAATAATAGGTATCATCATTCTGGGAAAATCTTTCCTTGATAACAGATGGATATTGTTGATTGTTATTGATATTAGGATTGTCAAAGTGTTGACTGTTCTATGAATTTACTTATAAACTTATCTAGTCTTGAGCATACTTTTACTTATTATTACCTATACATATTAAACCACTGACAAGCCACTAGATAGGGATTTTATGCACAATCCTTCTGGCATCCATTGATTACTCTGGCTGCACTGAGTGGCACTACTGTATGGAGAGTTTTGCCTGTTTTAACTATACATATATATTGTATTTGTGGAATAAGTCATATAAAAAGTGATTGTAGTAAATCTTTTAATAAAATTATTTCTCTAATAATAATTAAATAAAATTTTAATAAGCACATTAACTTAAAAATAATTAATAATATTTTAAACATGTTCTGCACCATTAGATTTGAAGTGCATCAAATTGTTTATTGCATCACTATACATACATTTTCTAAGATTAAGTTTATCATTAAATTCCAAAGTAACAAAGCCATTGTACATATTTTTGTTATCTTAGTGCTATGTGTTAATTTATATGTATTGATTTTATTAAAAAAAAAAAAAAACAATAATATTTTATTAAACTTAATCTTTTTTAACTTTTAACACTTAAGCAATTATTCAATTTTAGCAAATAAATTAGCAAAAAGAAAATTCTTGGAAAGGATGTAAGTTTTATCTACCAGAACAATTACCAAAGATTTTTTTTTTAAAAAAAAGTCAACTATGTTGTTTATACAAACTTTGAAATGTCTAAAACCTTTTATCTCAGATGAATTATTTTATTTACAAAACAAAAAATGAAAGAAAGCAATAATTTTATCAGTGTTATATCTAAATTATTCAATCCTTTACATGAATTTATCAAAAAAGTATATAAATTTTTCAGACGTACCTAGCATTAAATTTCAATATTCATATGATTTTCAATCAAAAAAATAATGTCTCTATACTACAAAAGAGAAAGAAATTTTACTATAATCTTGATATCAACGTACTTGACTATGTATATTAAGGAGTTGAACAATAATTTAAGTAAAAAAAGAAGCAAATAGTTTAAAAATAAACACATTATAATTTAAAATTTTAACTTAAGTAAATTACTATCTGCTGTCTTATGAAAGGGTGTTAAGTTCTTTATCAAAAATAGACTGAGCAACACGACAACAGAATACTCAAACCAAGCACTTCTTAACACTCTTGTAACACAATTTATTTTTTCACTTTACTTTCAAACCTATCAGTACCCAATATATTTGAATATTTCACAGAAAAAACTACATATATATTGAATTTTATACGTATATCTGTATGTGCAGTTTCCTGAATTGCAGATACATATTAACTAAAACTAATTATTTACTAATAATATTTATTTTTAATTCTTTCTTGGCTTTAATTTTTACTATACCTTCAATGTGCATGCTTTAAGTGATACAGCATATGAAACTTTCTTTCTCATAAAAAGAAGTTAATTTTTAGTATTTTCTTGATCATATTTCATTCTAATGTATAACATTCTACATTTCAGTTTTAGCTATTATTCCTAGATGATAGATGTAGTTAACAGAAAAAAAAATGACTATAATCAAGAGAAAATATATTTCTGTCACTTGAACAATAAGAAGCTGCTTCTGTAAGTCTTTTTTTTTTTTTTACTTTACATCAATAATGGCGAAGTAATAATGTTTTTTTTTCAATTTATTAAATATTTATTTTTATAAGAATCGTTATATATATTATAAGTAAATATTTAACGGGTGTTATAGGTAAAAATATTTAATAAATGGAGCTTTTTTTTTTACTTAGAAATCTACAGTAATGACTTATTAGGATAGTAATTAATCAAGATTCACTGCCTATTGTTGATAAAGAGAGTACACTGTCAGTGCTTCAATTCAATCAAAAGGAATTCTCTTTAGACTGTGCCTTGTTGTTATATACAATTTAAAATACTTCAGTAAATAAGTATAAATGAAAAAAATCAAAGTATAAAAACTTTTCCTATTTCTCTCTTTGTGAAAGACTTCTTCCTGGTAAGTCACATATTATAATTTAATACTTAATGGAAATTATATAGGGAAATATTTAATAAGTAGTGTTTTCCATTATTTAATTTTTAGAATTTTAGAATTTTATAAAATTATAAAATTCTACAAATTAAATAATGGATTTTTTAGTTAGGAGTCTACAGCACAATCTTACTAAGATAGCAGCCAATCAGGATTAGCTGCATGGGCTGATTAAATGAGTATACTATTTAAATTAAGATGCAATCAAAAAAGTCTCATTTTTGATTGTGACACTTGTCTTACCAGTGGAGAAGTCTATTACAAAGTGGGAAATAGAAAAAGTTATGCTTTAATTTTTTATAACTATATTTAATTACTGTAATGTTTTATACATATAGACTCTATAACAACAAGAGTCGCAATCAAGAGAAAATTCCTTTTGATTGTATCTTATTGCTAATAGTATGCTGTCATGTTTAGGGACTGATAGCTAATCTTGATTGGCTGCTATTATTGCAAAATTATGGCTGTAGACTGCTAACTAAAAATTAAAATATTAAAAACTTCACTTACCAAATATATTTCTTCAAATCAATATATGTAATCTTATAATTAAATATTTATGAATACAGTAATTAGAAATATGTAAAGTAATAACTTTAAAATTTTTTATTTACTTAGGAGCACTTTCAACTATCTTTATAGTCTTTGTCAACTAAAACTTTGAAAGGCTAACCTTCCCACAATTCCATGAACTTAACATTTGCTGCCTGTCTGTTAATTAAGTTTTGTTTGTATTTGTTTATTAGCATAGCTTCTTTTATTTTATTTTTTAATTTGCAATATTTTTACATTATTATAACTGAAGTTAAAACCATAAATACATGACGTATTATGGTCATAAAAAACAGATGCTGAAAACATTATTATTTACTTTGCAATTTTGTTTCATTTTCTGAACCTTTTTAATAATAGCAAGTGCTCTTTAGTTCTTTTTTCCAATGTGCATCTTGAATTCCCTATATATCTGCTACCACATCTACATATCCATTTATAAATAATGCAAATTT
Organism: Epiperipatus broadwayi; assembly: GCA_028023455.1. Taxonomy (NCBI): domain Eukaryota; kingdom Metazoa; phylum Onychophora; class Udeonychophora; order Euonychophora; family Peripatidae; genus Epiperipatus; species Epiperipatus broadwayi. The sequence continues at coordinate 261,480 of JAQFVV010000256.1, forward strand.
TTTTTGTAAATGAGATTTTATCTTTAGAGTTATTTATTAATTTGTTTAGTGTAGAAGGTGTGTAAAATATAATGTCACATATACCTTTATAAATTTTCCTTATAAAATTTACTTGATCCTTTGAAATATATGGTATTAATAATCATATTTTTTTGTTAGCAAGAGAATCAATATTATTATTAATATTTTTATTCTTATATTTCATATTAATTTTTTTAATAACATTATATTTTGATTATAATTGTAGCCAACATTTAACAATTCATTCGAATACATTTCAATATTTTAGCTTTATCCAATGAATATTTACAAAGACTATTATTTCTAAATAAGGACTTTAAACCTGCCATTTTATAATTGACTTAAAATGTAGATTACAGTTTTTATATAACTGTAAAATATTAAAAATATATCCAAATTGCTGTTAAATAAAAGTTAATGGGTCTTGCAAGTTTTCTGTGAATATGATATGCCATATGAAAATGATTATATTATGAAGAATATTTTTAAAAAAGCCAAAAATTATGTGATTGACAATATTACTTACTATAAGATTTATCTTTCTGCTGCAATATGTACCAAGATTTTTTCAAATATAAAACTGCATAGAGAGAATGAACCATTACAGTTAATGATTAATTGGGGGGGGGGGGCATTTTATTATGAAACATGTCAATTAATTGAGAAAATACTACAAGAAATCTGTGGTTTTGGTAAATATACAATGAGTTCATCATTTGATTTTGATAGTAAAATCTGTAATGTTATGATTGACATTAATGATGTAATATGTTCTTTAGATATGTCAAATGTATGGATCAATTGATCGAATAGCATCTATTGAGATTATTTCCAACATTTTAACTTTAAAAAATATCAACATAAAAATAACAAAATTTATAAATGAAACATTAAGCTTTATTGATAAAAATATTTATGCAGTTTTTAAGGATTTTTATAAAATGGGCAATGGCTGGCCAATGGGTTTACCTACTATTGCTCAAATATGTTATTTTGTAATTTCTACATATGAAGAAAATATTATGAATACAGAATGTTATCAAAAATATTACTGTATATTATTGATACATTGATGATGTTTTTGTATGTGGCAGATAAATACAATTAAAGGGTTGTTTAATGAATTAAATAATTTAAATGGCTTAAAATGGATAAAAGCAGATTAAAATTCAATGTGTGTTCAATTTCTTGATATAAAAATAACAAGAAATCAATATAAGCTGGATTACAGTATGACCATTAAACCAATAGTAAAAAGAGGTTATATTCCATATAAATCAAGAGTTCCAATGTCACATAAAATGGCATGTTTAAAGTTCTTCTTATTTGGAAATAATAGTCTTTGTAAATATTCATTGGATAATGCTAAAAATATTGAAATGTATTCCAATAAATTGTTTAATGTAATATGAAATATAAGAATAAAAATAATAATATTGATTTCCTGCTAATATAAAAATATGGTTATCAATACCATATATTTTGAATGATCAATGGGAAAATTTATAAAGGTATATGTGACAATGCATTTTATGCATCTCCTACATTAAACAAATTAATAAATAATTCTAAAGATAAGACCTCATTTATAAATAAAAATTACATCATTTCTAAATGGATATGTAGGTGTGGTAGTGGATATATAGGGGAATTGAGATGTACATTGGTAAAAAGAACTAAAGAGTACTTGCTGTTTTTAAAAAGGGTTCACAAAACTAAATAAAATTACAAAGTAAATAATAGTGTTTCAGCATCTGTTTTTATGCTCATAATAAGTCATGCATTTATGGTTTTAACTTCAATTATAATAATATAAAAATATTGCAAATTGAAAAAAAATAACAACAAAAGGAAAATAAAGGAAGCTATGCTAATATACAAATACAAACAAGACTTAATTAACAGATAGGTAACAAACAATAAGATCACAGAATTGTGGTAATGTTAGCCTTTCAAAGTGTTAGTTGATGAAGACTATGAAGATAGTTAAAAGCCTCCTAAGTGAATAAAAAAATTTAAAGTTATTACTTTCCATATTTCTAATTACTGTATTTATAAATATTCAATTATAAAATTATATATATATGGGGGGGGGTGAGTGGGTGTGTTTTAAAAAATATATTTTTCATTTTATAACTGCAAACTATAATAAAATAGAAAATATTTTTTATTAATAACATTATTATTATATTCTAGTAATATATTCTAAGACTTAAATAAATTTAACATCCTTATGTTAAATATAGATTTGCTTTAAAATAGTTTAATTGAGCAATAGTAATATCTATATTTTCTTACAGTTTTTGAGTTTATTAATTTACTTCAAAATAATAAACGTCATTAAGAAGGCATCATATGGATTTTGTTGTTTTTAATGCTTCGCATTACTTATTGTGATTTTTAATAAACATAATCGACCCAAAATAAAATTATGGATAACTTTTTTATTAATTTTAAATAATTTAACTTTTTTGTTATTGATTCATGTGTAAATACAATATTATTTGCTTAACTTAAGAGTGTAGAAAATTTATTATATATATAATACGGGATTTAATGGCAGTTTATAATTTGTATTTTAATTGAATTATGACTAATTTTATATGCTTTTTAATAGGTGAATGCCGCTGTTTTTATAAAGTATAATCTTTATTGAAATTTATGGTATATCTGTAAATGTGAAAAATTCAAAATAAATTGTGTTAAAATGTGACAAACATGTGCAACTAATTTTGGTCTTAGTATCTGATTATTTATTATTCGAAATGTAAGAACATTATATGCCTTTCTAAAAATGTAATTGTAGATTATGAGAAGATATATCTTGGTCACTCGTACATAAAATCTCATAAATATATATAAAGATTTCCCAACGTTTTTAGTTTTAGGTATTTTCATTTTTTTTTTAAAATTTAACAATTTTCATGTCATATCTTTTTTTTTTTTTTGTAGCTTTATACAGATGTTTTTAGGTCAACGTTTTCAATCTAAACATTTTCAGCTCATACTATTACCAAAACAAATGAGAATTTGTAATATTTTTAATGCAAAACCAAGATAATACTATCTAATCTTACTTACATATATATTTTTAAAAGACTGAACACTCATATTTTTTTTATTTAATTTTTAATAACAAAATAGATTACAACAATTTAATTTACAGGTTTCTGCATTCATAACTTTGATATAGTATATTTTTTCAAGAAAAATAATTTAAAAACTTTGAATTTAGACCATTTACATTAAAATAAAATTATATTTTAATTTGAATGCGATTATTTTTCAAGTTACTCATTTTGTAGACTATTTGAAACAATTGCACATAGTAAATAAAAAAAAAAGACTATTTTGTGTAATCATTTTATAATGCATTCCAAATTAACCTCTTTGTTCCTGTTATGGCATCCAGAGGTCATAAAATTATTAGGAACTATGTTTTAGTAAATAGTAAAAAATACAGCAAAATATTAAACGCCGATATTTTGATATTTTGTAACATCAGAACATCTTATAAACAATAACGCTAACATAATATATATTACATGTTACTAATTTGTCTGAATGGCTGTTTAGCCACCATTTTACTTGCAAATAATTATGTTAATATTATTTACTATAAAAATATATATAATTTGGATTATTTTCTTTGCAGCTATACCTGATAAAGGAATCCATTTTCGACATATCCAAACATCTATTCAATTTATTAAATCTATAAATATCATGAAGCGAAAGATTTTAAACAAATCACTCAATCAGTTTGCTCTATTTGCCTGATAATATTATCTACTTGTTCCCTACTCATAGATACCCAAACATTATATTTATTGTTGAATCCCAAGCCCAATCCCATTGTCAGGGTAAGAATTATACTGAAGGCCAAAGATTAGATATTTTTACATTATGCTTAATTAGGTACCCAAACCTAGCTAGCTCAATCACAGGGCAGATGGTAACTATAACTAAAGCATATGTTTACTCATATATATTAATAGGGCAATGGAGCATAATTAATTAGATAAAAAAAATAAAGAATTCACTACCCTCATGAAATTTTATATATAACATCTTTAATAGTTACTGGCTATTATTAAAAATAATGTTAAATTTAAAATACATTTTTACTAGAAATAAAAATATAGTATACATATATGCATTATATTATATGATATATTTAAATGAAAATACAATAATTACCATAGTTCCCGGAAACTTGTATCATTAAGATACATATAAGTGTAAGGTTACTATTAAAAAATTATGGCCATGTGAACTGTCCAGATAATGTCTTTATTTCCAGCTTTCTGTAGAATCAGTTAGAGAAGTGGTTTTATCTTAATTTGTGGGAAGTCTTGCTCAGACTTCTGGGTGTAGCTAAGATGACAGAATCAGTAGCACATTTCCATATATGTGCAGTAGAGAAAAGCCAAGCATGTTTATGCATTTTATCCCATAATCTTGAATATTCATTCAGCTGCATTTTTGTGTTTATATTTCTCGATTGTAATTTTAACAATATCGCCAAAATAATTATTTATCAGTGTTTCTCCCCTCTGTGTAGAGATAGGGTTTTTCTTCTTTCATGCTCTGGTACCAATGGCTATCTGATTTTCCACAATTCTTCTTTTTCTTTTTTAAATAATAATAAAAATATTTTATTTCTTTAATCTGATGCAATATCTCTAGTTATTTAATAATTTCTTGGGAATTTTTATTTGGGATCCATTTCTGATAGTGAAAATATGTGTGATCCGTGTCTCATTTAATTTCAAGTCTCTTGATATCTTTCCAAATCTGGCTTTCCATGTTAAGTTTTAAATATTGAAGAAAAGAAAACTTTTTAACATGTTCTAGCTAAAAGCAGTCTTTTCAGAATTTAAAAAGTAACAGTTGCAAAACAAACAACAAGAATTAAAATGCATACAACAAAAATAGATTTCTACCCAGACATGTAAATTATTTTATCTAGATAAACAACTTTTTATTTTACACCAAATCTGTTTTTTATCAATAAAAAAGAAAAAAATGTAACAATATAATCATAATTTTTAATTTTCTCTTGCTTTTTACATACTATAAAAAACAATATATAAATATATACATTTGCTTATTTCATATTTGGCCATTTAACCATTATATATGAAAATATAATGAATAATAGTTCACATGAAACATATAATAAGTAAAATTTTACTTATGTTATGACTTTTTTAATATATATATATACAGCAGGTATGTGTGTTAATATCTAACTTCCCCTTGTGTCAGGGTTTGAACTCAGTTCCTGTTACATCGGGAAGCTTTCAAACTTAGTTTACATGTTTTGATAGCTTGAAATTAAACAAAATCTTTATTTTTTATCCAATGATCACTTTCTGAAATTATTGAAATCACTACATCACTATTTAGGAACAATTATATATACCACTAATCATTGCAGAATTTTTTTCTGCAACTGCCAGCTTAAAGCAAAAAGAAAAAGGATGACTCAGCAATTGGACAAAAAAATGACAGACTCAGCCAACAAACAACAAGTCTATGATGTACTACATACAATTTACAGCCAACTCCCTTCAGGTTTAAATTTGGCCATATGACTCCCAAAAAAAATGTTTAAATATGTTTACCACACTCTCCTACTTCTGATTCTTAGGAGTAGAGGAAATCTGGAATAATGACCTACTCTTGTTATGAGTTTAAGGGATAAATATAGCCAAAGGTCCTTCTCACTTTTGGAGTCTTAGGAATGGGACAATATCGGTATGCCATGCTCCTTTTCTCAGAGACTTAAAGACTTTGACTACTAGCAAAATTTTGTTATCTGCTGCATAAAAATATGGGTAATAAATGTTTGGTGAAAACCACATCCAAGATGAGCTGCTATACATAATACCCAATACACCACACACCTAATCCAGCAGCCAAAACTTGCCACCCATTGTCGAAATCGAGAGACCACCTTCCCCAGACTTAAACAGCCACAACTTACCTAAATCCTCCAAAAAAAAAATTTTTTTCCATTGAATTTTTTTTTCACTGATCGTAACCTGTCTATGTCAAGTTTCTCCTTCCCTACAAACTAATATGCATATTTGAATGTGCTCTTTTATTTACATGTTCAAACATATACCTTTATGCAACATATCAACTAATCAAAAAACATCATACAATAACAATTAATTGCATTTAAAATATATATTTTCTCTCTTTTTTCCTCTTTGATGACAAGCTGGTCACTGCCTATTTTATGGGGTTGGTGATGGTGGACAATCCCTTTTTCTTTGGTTGTAAGTTGGCTTAGACAGCAGTCACCATTCTTCACTTTTATAATACCATTTCAGTACAGTTTTATTGTCTTCACTTTGATGATTCTATGGATTCCAATTTTGGCTCCAGTCATCTTCATTAATTCTCATTGCTTGAGCATCCCTGACTTTTTCCCCTGTCTATTGGTTTGTTATAATTTTGCATGCTCATACCTGTCACATTCAATAATTCTGTTGCCTCTTCAATAGACATCTTTCTAATTCCCAGGAACATTTGCTAATTTTTAGAGGCAGAATATGTCTCACAATTTTAATAATGTTGCTCTCCATCATGTTGCATGCATCCAGAGTCTACAACTTTACCACCTGCTGATGAAAGAATTTAGAATAGTCTCCTGGCTACCCATCCTGTATTTCTCCTGCATCAAATGATATCTCATGATTTCATGGTAATCTGCCAAGCAAAACTTATCCTTGACCACTGTTTGATATTCTTCAAAGGTCTTCAGTTGCTGGAACAGTGAGTCCCATCATGATTGAACCTTACCCACTAAGTTGCTACAGGTGATCACTATTTTACTTTCTTCAGACTTCAGATTGATGCTGATATATTTTTATACACCTTTTAAATGCTTAACTGAAGCTTCTCTCATCTAACTAGCAAGTATGTGAATCATTAGGAATTGATTTACTTTAGTCAGGGCCAGAGGATATTTTTCTGTGACCTCCCAATCTTCAGTTATACTAGCACTCATTATCTGGTCTCTCTTCTTTTTTATTATATTCTTACTCACACCTTCTACTTTCATTTGTCTTTCACTTGACATAATTTTATTTCAGTTTTGCTTTTTTCCTTCTCAATATTGCTCTCCTTTTTCCCCTGACTACTCTTTTTTCTTTACTGAGTTTTTGTTCTAATTCCATTTTTTCAGTTCTATTTTCCATTTCTGATGTTATAATATGCATCTTCTTTCTTATTCTTGAAATTATAACTCCATTATTTCTTCTAGTTCTTGTAACTTTTTCATAATACTGTCCATCATGCTTGTTTTTCTTTCTTTCTCAGTATTATCCTGGTCCATCTTCTTTTGCTATGAGAGGGTTTTCATTTACTTATATAGTACTTGCTGTTTCCACTGTAACCCTTGTATTATATATATATATATATATATATATATATATATATATATATATATATATATATATATATATATATATAATGTTTTTACGGTTATATGATAAAAACATTTTAAAATAAATCTAAAGAGCTTCTAATAAAGAAATTAGTGGTGATTTAAAATAAGAAATGTATTATTGTGTTTTTTTTTATTAATTAAATGATTACTTTAGAAGTAAAAGTCAATTAAAAGTTTTAAAGTATCACATGGTATTTAAAAATAGAACAGAATTATGTAATTTTCTTAATTAGTTCCATATAGTAGTTTGCATAATTTTTGATAGATGTCAGAATTTTGGAAAGTGTGTCTAATGAAAGTATAAAAGATGAGAATTGTCAGTATGTGTATGTGTGGTGCTACTCTTTCATCTGCTACTGATCTCTTGTGCATGTTTTCTCCTCAAGAAAACAGTATCTTTTAACTATTTTTTATTTAAAGACTTAATTTTCTAAAACTTTTATTACTTTTTACATCAATAATGCATGGCTAGAAGAAAGATAATTAGGTGTTTTGTTTCTTATACCCAAACTAACTCAGAAGTATCTAAAGAATTAACAAAATTCTTGGGAAAAAGAGTTGCTTTTTATTAATTCAGTTTATTCAAACATGCTTAAACTGGAATTTAACGGAAAAAAGGTAATATGTTTTATAAATTCTTTTTCAAAACTATATCAGACATTGTCATAGGTCATTTTGATTTTCTATGCCTCACCTTTAGTAAAATAAGATTTAAATTAACTGTGGAAAGACTTTTTGAAATTGAATTTAAAGATTAAAAAATTTTACTTCAATGAATATTAACATTTGCTAATCTTAAAATGTCTAATTAAATGACTATTTAAGTGAATTTATTTTAAAGTATTCTCTTGATAAAAACTGTTTAAATGCTGACTTGCCTAATTAATAAAAGAAGATGAACTTTATTGTGTGTTTACTTTATTAATATTTACAAAAGAAAATTTAAAAGATAAGATAAATGAATAAATTAATGTGAAGCTTCATTAAAAAAGACATAACTTTAATGTATGATAATATTTCACATTATGAAACTGAACTATTTAAATGCAGACTTTTAAAAGTAAATAGTAATTTTTTAATTACTACAAATAAGGGCTTGAGTGAACAGAATGCACTTTTAAGAAGAATATTTAAAATTCTTTAAAAAAAGAAAAAGTTGTTCATTTTTTCCAGTATATAACAGTAGACAAAATTAAATGAAAATTCTCCTAATAATATTTACTGTTAAAATTGAATAATTGACAACAAGCTAGCTGATTTTTTTTTACATACATCTATGAAAAATGGATCCAAATCTTTGCTAAAACTATTTGTTAAAGGTTTCTATTATATTGTTTGTTCCATGTTTGTTCCAGGTCATACTTGCTTTTATTTTCTTATAAAAAAATGACAAGTATGGATGTGTCACTCTTTAAAATACTTTGCTGAAAAAAGGACATTGTTCACCTGTGTCAGATTGCTGACTGTGAAAATGACTTGAATAATGAATTATGGGTGTTTTAAAAAATAATAATAATTTTATTATTATTATTTTATATTGTTTTTAATATTATGCCAAGTTATTTTTCTATAATTTATGATATAATTATGCAATTACTCTTATGATAAAAGAAAGTAAAATTTTATATAGTTTTTATTGTTGGTTTAAAGTCAATTATGTGGTATGTGTGTCCAAGTAAAGATATTTTTTTTACATTTATGAATAATGTTTATTAATACTTTATTTATGAGTAAACAGCCAGTATGATTTATCAGAAGCTCAAAATATTTTTTTAATTATTATGAGATTTTTCATATGACAAGGTATCTATTAGTTTTATGTTTAGCGATATTTGCTTAGATTAATTATGTCAACTTTAGTTTATAAATTTGTATGCTGTTTTATTGAATGCATGTATTTCTTATTAATTGCAAATTTTTTATTATGATATTTAAAATATTTTATAGTTGTTTGACTTATAGTAATTTGTTGGTTTCATATATTGTTTAATATATATATATATTGAACTAATTTGTTGGTTTTATATATTGTTTAATATATATATATATTGAACTGCCCACCTTCTTTAATTTATATAATAATGACAAATAGAAATATAAAATACTCTTCATTCCCTACTAAACCATCCAATCTTTGAAGGTGCTTGGTTCTCAGGTAGAGTGAAGAATATTATTGGCAGCAAGGTACCAATAATATAAACACTCAGCTACTAGACAAATACTGACCAAATAAACACTTTATTTATTTTAAGGTAAACCTTTAGGCACCAGTTAATCACATAGTAATTAACATGTTTACCACATCAGCAACGAATCTAGTACCTGAGACCCCAGCTATCTCATTGAATTGTAGCTGCCTTAAAAAAAAAATATCTCTGTCCAATCTAAAAATTCTATTTTAAATAATAATAATAATGATTTATCATACGTTGGACTTTGGCATCCTTAAAAAAACAAATCCTTATTTTTAAAGAAAATTTTACTTATTCTTTTAGTTTTAACTTAACAATTTCTTAATAACAATTAACCCTTTTCCCTTCCCACTTTACTATAAATATTATTTCATCATAAATATGTGTATTCATATATAAATATAAATATTTCAATGACAGTTTAAATCTCTTTTTTTAAAAACAGTCATTTTGTTTTATAATTTAACCACACACACTCCTTTCATTTTAAATAAATGTTTTAATAAATTATAATAACTAAAATATACATAAAAAAATTTATACATACATACACTTAATGTCTTTGAATAAAGTTAAACACATAAGCTAATATCATTTATATTTTCCAGATACTACTTGGTAAAATTGAAAGTTTTATTTATTTATTTATCACAGTTTTTTAAAGAAAATCAAGAATTAGAGAATATGAAAATTTAAAATTAGCTAGGATTTGAAATCTAAATTGAAGTATGTACAGCACAATGTAATTTCTATAAAATGTCATCTCTGATTGGTTAGTGCTAACTTTCAGTAAATCTTCCTTGAATTTCGTGATGTTATATAACCTTCATGGATTTTCAGCATAAACATTTCGCTATTTTATTGGCTTTATCCGAACATGGTTTGCCCTCTGAACTATCTGCCAATGTTATCGCAGTGAAGGTTCCAGTTAGTTGTACAATATGGTAAATTTAACAATGCATCATTTTGTAGATAACAATCTATATAATTTTCAATTCATTAATTTTAAGAAATATTTTGAAATTTTTTTTTTAAATAAATACAAATGGAATGTTGAAATTTAAACCAACTTAAACAATGACAAAATTTTTATTATCTTGTAAAATTATTGTATTTTTACTTCACTCTGATTGGGCTTCTATTTTATTTTTTTTTTTCAGAACTTTTACACATGCACACATTTAATTATTAGGCTATGAATTGAACCTGGACTCTTAAATTCTTGAATATTAAATTTTAATGTAATGCTCTAACCAGCTGGGCCATCCTACCAAAGCCAACAGTCAGTAGAAATTTCATTTACGAGGTTCCTCCTGATTTCTTTACTTTTTTCTAAGAGCACAATTGATTAGTGATTTCCATACATTATGTATAGTCACACTAGGTTGACTTGTGGGATTTTTCATCATTGTCATGTGAACAGCTTCTTTGAATTTATTTTATTATCTTTCCCTCTCTATCCATTATTTTTGTATTTCTCCAATTGAACATATGTTCATTGGTACATACTTGGTCTGCTACTTTAAAAACATCTGTTTTCTCTTTTTAAATACATTCAGAACTTAATATTAAATGATGGAAATAGTTCAACATATAACTACAACTAGTTGTTGTTTTTCTACTATTAGTTATGACTGTACAATTTTTAAAATGGCTGCTATTGATAATGATACTAATGAATTGATATATTTGCTCTCATGTAATAAAAAATATAAAATATTTTAATGCAGTTTACAAGATATTTACACTGATTTCATGATGTTTATGGATATTTTCCCTTTTCATGATCTGAAATTCAAATATAAATATGAGCTCAGATATTTTTCCAGATAACTAAACTCATCTCATCATCCAATAGATAGCCAAACAACAATTCAATAGCTCATTGCAGGACAAGATTCCCCAACTGCTCTTCATAAAAGAAAATTCAATGTTAAATACTTAAAAAGGCATGACTTTTTGAATAGAAGGAAAAAATTACAAGATAATCTTAGTTAGCCTTATGATTAATATAGTCTGTATTACTAGTAAGGAAAGTGTTCTACTTCTTTGAGTATTGACTTGCACTAATCAATGTAGTATTATGCATATATATCTTAAAATAAGGTAACCACATTATGCACTGATATACATCTGGATAGTCTAATCAATTTTGTTTTTTACTTTATACTCATTTAGCATTTCTATACCTTAGTAATTGTTCTTTGAATTTCTTGTTAATTATGTATAAAATTAATTTTAAAGGAATTATATACCAATATAACATCATTTTATTCTTTTAGCATATTAAATTATAAATAAAAGATGCCACAACTCTTTACTTATAATAAATTACACTAGGTACTAAAAATGAAAATATTTTTTCTATTTAAGAGAATTTTATATTTAAGTGAAAATTTTGTTGGTTGTGTTTTATTGTTGTTGTTTTAGCTAAAAGTTCAGTTTCTTTCACAACTGCAAATCCGTGATCTTATTCCCAAATTCTCTTACACACTATTTCTGTACCCCTTCTTTTTATTAAGTTATCTTTTCTTGATTGTCTCTTTTCCAGCTTTTGGTTTTTTTTTCACAGTTTTTTCAGTTATTTATTTTTCACTTTATCGTTTTTTTATTATTATTATTTTACTACTCTTTCTTTTTTCATTTCCTGCTTTCACAGTGTATCATTTTTATTATTATATTGACACTTTTTTTTACTTTCCTCTTGCTTCTTTCTTTACTGTGACTCTCTCATTCTTTTTTATTTATTCTCTTTTTCTGATTTTCTTATTCCTTTTTATTATTTTTCTCATCTCAGTAAACATATATGTTTGATTTTTGTTTCTCTTTTATTCCTATTTTAACTTAATTTAAATAAACAGTTATATTCTTTATTAAAATCTACTTATTTTTAATACTTAAAATCGGATATTGAAAAAAAATAACTGAAATATTTTGACGATTTTAAACATCTAGAGAAAAAATGAAATAAAAATTGCTCAGTTAGAAAAAAAAAATGCATTTCTGAACCTTTTTTCTTCTTTTATTTATAAAATAATCAATTATTTTACTAGAAAAAAGTACTATATAACAGTTTTCTCTTTTTAATGAAAATCTCATTATGGAAATATAAGATGTCATCATACACATGCCTTTATTCATATTTATAGTTTTTTTTTTTTCAAAATCCTAGTTGTAAATGTAAAATTTACATACTATTTCTGAGATCAAATCAATAAATATGCAATTTCATGAGAGTTTATGGTTTTAATTTTTAAAAAAATACTTGTATAGCTTTATATTTTAAAAAAGACATGGTTCTTAAATATGGTGCTTTTATGGTTCCAATAATATTATGACAAACATCGATACAATCAAAGAATAACGTTATTTTATAGAATTCAAACTTTTTTATTCTTATTTTATTACAAAGTTATCAGTAATCATCGGTCTTCATTATAAAATAAGATTATACATATTATATTTAATGTTTTCACGGTTATATGATGTAAATAAAATAGTTTTTGGGTTTAAACCACGTTTTAGTTTTGATTCATTCCCAATTCGTTCGATAAAATTGACAATGGCGAATGCTATTTCGTGGAATCATTGGGAATGAATCAAAACTAACACATGTGATCTAACCCAAGAACTATTATATATATATATATATATATTACAACTAATCTATATTTTAGTGCTAATTTATTATAGTTTTTGTTATAGCTTATTAAGATGTAGCTCATTAGTTTTGTTTTTTTTTCTCATGTGTCATAGCATCAGCCAGGAAGTGAACCTGCTAACCCAGGACAACTTCTTGTAAAGAAGCTGTCACTGAAGTTGTAATGCTAAAGTAAAATTGTATTTAAGTGGGAAAAAATAGTTAACTATCCCCTTGATCATAAGTTATCACTTTATTGTATGAAAAGATAAAGAACATTACAAATAAGCCCATCTTTCATAATTATATAATAATATAAAATTTTATAGGTAATTGACCAAATAACAAAAATATCTCTCATTAATAACTATATTTTTGATAACATGTGCAGAACTAAAAGTTTTTATAATGGTAACATTTTTTGTACTTTTACCAATACAATTACAGGATATAATAAAATTACTGGAAAAAAATGACAACAATTTCATAAGCATTTGAGAAAAAATATTTTATGTCATTGAGCTTCAGAGTGATCAAATTCATAGTTTCTTATTAACTTACATATATATCCAGACTTTAGATCACCAGTCTTGATTAGAATAAATCGGAATTAGAAATCAATAATCCATAAACATCATAAAGGACTGTAGCCAATAAGAGTGCATACAATATTCCTTTTTGTTTTCATCAATTATATTTTACAAGTAATTAGATAAAGAGAAAAAATATTATGACAAAGCAGAAACTCTGTCAGAATGGCATCTATTATTTTTGTCATTATACAATTCAGAAGTTTCATTAGCTTTCTAAAACACCCATATTTTAATTTGCTTCTACTTCTAATCTATCTGCTTTGGCAATTGTTTCTTTTGACATTTGCGTGATTATAAAACCTTAAGATTTATTTGATGAATTAAATGTTACAACTTAATTAATTGAGTTTATTATCACATATAGAAAATTGAATAAAATTATATCAATGTTCAATCACTCTACTTCTTTTAAAGATTCTGGATACTTTTCAAAAAAAACATTCTCTTCTCTCTTTTTTAAATTTACATTTAACCTTTGGAACCACAATATGTTTAACAAAAGTTATGCTTAAGGGAAGAAGGAATCCTTAATTATCTTTTAAAATTCTATACATACTTCAAAAGTCTTCATCTTTAAGTATTTTGAATAGTCTATGTTAGCATTAAATCACTCTCTTTTTAAAACAGTAAGTGAGTTTGATTCCCATAGTCTGATGGATGTCATTGATTTGAGCCTTAAGAACTATGTGACTAATCTCTTATAATGACTGATGTTACATAAAAAAAAATTTGAGATAAATATTATTGAAAATTAAATATTTTATTTGGCAAAAACAATATGTGCAAATATAGTAATAAGATGTAAAAAAAACTTTCAAAAGTAAACTTTTTAGTAGTCAGCATTAATTCTGTTTTTACACTAAATATTCTAAATAATTGATATTAATGCTATATAAAAAAATTCTGCTAGCTTGACTTATTTTTTGCAAATACTGAAAACCTTTTCTAAAAATATATGTAACCCTATTGCATAATTTGCAGTAGTAATAATAACAACAACAACAATAATAATAATAATAATAATAATAATAATAATAACTCAAACTAGCCACAACCCAACAATATTCATGGGTGATTTCAATTTAAACTGTGAAAAATTCAATACAAAATGGTTACATCAATTAAACTTGCCACTTATGAAGACTTGAGGGCTTTATTGCCACAGATTCAGTGTTATTCTATAATCAATGACACTTCACACTTATTATCTCTACTTGTACACACCAGTGCTTCATGATTTAAATAACTTCTAATTCAATCCATGTTCATTTTCAGACCATGTTGCACAAACCATTACAATAAATTTCTCAGAACTCCAAACAACATTCATTCATCTAGAAAAGACCATCAAACTTTTATTCCCAACAGCCACTACTGAATTCCTATTCTCAGAGTCTTACATCATGCTAAACAAAAATTAATGATGTGCCACAAGCTTCCATTCAAAAATACCAGTTATTCATCAATATACTACCCTTCAACATACATCACATGACAAGATACTCATTCTCCCAATTAATGGCACTAGCAGATAATCCCCACAAAAAAATCACCATTGCCAGATCCATACACAACAGCCATCAGTACATACAAAAACTAAAAAAACTATGCCACACTACATGTCAACAATTAAAGAATACCTTTCCACAAAAAATATGCCTCACCCAACAACACACATGGACACACCAATATATCTGCTGAGCACTGGGCTATCCATCAACCAGAAAAGTGCCCATGGTGATTGAGATAAATGGCAATGTCTATACAGGCATAACATGTTGAACACTATACATCAACATTTCAAGCAAAAGCTTCAAACATATAAACAATTCACACCAACCACTGATGAGTTTGGAACACTTGAAATAGATACTCCCTTTCAAATCCAACAATTTCTAAGAAAGCTTTAAAAAATTCTCATTAGTTTACACTCAGCAACCAATGACATACCAGCATTTGTCTTTTCACATTTAAGTCAATTTACCACAGAGTACATTTGCAACTTTGCTAACTTCCTATCATAAAAAACAGTACTAGAGGACTATATCCAATAGAAATAGTGCCATTTAACAAAAAACAACAGCCATTTCAAATCTCAACAACATTTGCATCATCTCCATGATTCCATTGGGAATTAAATTATTGGAAAAGGTAGTCAAAGATAAAATAGAAACATACATTCTTCCCCTGATATTAAGCAAGCAGTATGCAAAGAAGGGAACCTCCATCACACTGGCTGCACTTGTATTTAAAATGATACAAAGTGTAGTGCAACAAGATAAAAAGTATGCCCCAATTGCCGTTTAACTGGATATACAGGCAGTGTTTGATTGTGTGGCAATAGATTTCTTAACGAACATGCTTGCAAATACAGCAATTCCACCCACCCTATTATACATTATCATAAATCTCTTGCTCACCTGAGAGATACACCTCATACTTAGTAGCAGAAACACAACAGTGTTTATTCCCACACAATCAATTTCACAAGGATCCCCACTCAGAACACTGCCATTTATTCCATGTATAAAAATCCACTCTTAAAACAGCTTGAAAATGGTTACCATGAACTTCCCAATGTATTCTATATATTGCATAGATAGATGATGTGACACTGTTTCTAACATCATGTAAAGAAATTCCAGTATTAGAAAGAATACTGCAAAATTTCACAGACATGAAAAAACTACAATTCAACCTAAGAAAAACATCAGCATGGTTCATATATACTAGTAAACCCTACAAACAGCTATATCAAAAAAAAACCTACTCCATTTCAAGGATTTTTATTTTACCTGTGAGTACATGGAATGAGACAAACACTTCAAATAAACTCAAACAGAAAGCAACAAACATATCCACATCATTATCAAATGCATACCTATCTCTATATACAAAAGTGTCCCTATTTGATATACTCATAACAACAAGAATTGCATATTATTTACCTATTGTCAACTTTACAAAAAACTTTACAGCTGTCATATCAGTGCTCTGTAGCAAACTACTATGGGATAGGAAAATTGTAACCATTTCAATCAAACAACTCAGTCAACCAACTATATGGAATGCTTTGGGGATACACACCATACATGTGTTTCACACACAAAAATCAATAAACCTACTGGAAAATATCATTACACAGTTTCAGCAGCTACAAAGCCTCCTCAACATAATCCCGACAGATTGTTGTCCCCCCACAAATGGATATCTAGTATCACTAGCCCACTCAGCACAAATCAATGTTGGATCTACAACTCTCACATTTGACAGTAAATATACCTACTGGAAGACATATGAATTGATCAACCCAACCACAAACAGTCAGACCTTCATCCCAATACTGGGAGTAAAGAACAAGCAACTCCTTAAAAACTTCAGAAAATTATCAATGGAACTGAAGTTCTCAAGCTAAATCTATTTGCACTATCAACATTCTATTTCTTATTATACCATTTTTATAGGTCAATAGACCCATTCTCCAACCTATGCCATGCTGCTGAAGAAACACAACAACACATACTTTACAAATGTACAGAACTAATACTACATGAGACAATATGCTAAATTAATATAGAACAAGACAAACTATACAACAGCTAACAGATTTACACACACAAGCAGACAATCCCTACAGCATGAGCAGCAATATTTGGATTTTATGCATTTTGATGCAAATGATGTACATTCAATTTGAGAAATAACATCAGATGCCATCCAGCAACATTTTATAACAAGCTACAACAATAAAAAACAGAGAAGCTAAGACTACACATCCAGATATCTATGTGGCCACCTGGTTATAAGCTAATTTACAAGAGCATGTAAAACTAGACATTATATAAGCATAGCCTATTCAAACAAAACCAACAATGAACAAGAAACTAAAAGGACAATATGAAATGTGGATTCTCACACAGCTGAACAAATGAATAAAACTTTTGATAAAAGAACAAAGACAGTAACAGTATATTAATAAAAGATAATAACAAGATCAAAAACTAATAACAGTAAAAATTAAACAATAGCCATAACAAAAATTGACTTTGAAAAAATCTACCATGTACCCCCAGGGTTTTTAAAGTATTGTAATTAAATAGGTAACTGATGTAGACTTCTATTCAATACTTCCATGCCTATGTAATTAACAATGAAAATTTCAGTCAAACCAAATATGTAAAAAATCATCATGCCACTGTAACATTTGTTGATAACAAAGTATATTATTGAAACACATTAATAATAATAATAATAATAATAATAACAACAACAACAACAAGAACAACAACAACAACAATAATAATAATAATTGAATTTAACAACAAATTTGAATGAAAATAACTTTTGCCAAAAAACATTCTTAATCAATTAAACATCTTTAATATTATTTACACAGTACATAGAAAAATTATGTTTACATATTTATATCTTTTTAATCAGAGTTTGTATGTGTTCTTAATATGTATGGTTAAATTATTGCTTTCTTAGATAATGAGTACTATATATCAGAATTGTTCTTAAAGCTTTATTTCTAAAAGCAATTTATGTATGATCGTATTTAAAAAAACACTAATAAATAATTTGTCTAATATGGATATTAAATAAAAAGTAATTAAAATATTGCATCTCAATAATGTAAATGGTTTTATTGTTTTATTTTAGACTTTAAATATTTGCTTTTTTCATAAAAAAAAAATTTAATCATGAGTAAAGATTGTTATCATCTGCTAAGATTGTAAAATTTTACCGTTCAATGTATAACTTCAAATGTAAATATTAGATTAGATAGGAGTAGAGAGTAGATAGTAAATTTTACATATGAAAAAAATACAAGTATCTCTAAAGTTATTTTTGTCCTAGCAGCTATTTTTAACCAAAAAATAGCATAACATATCAGGTGTTTTTTTATAATCTATTTGTCATTTGATATTTATTATCAGTATTGTTTACTCATTAAAAACTTAACAAAATTATATGACTTTATTATATATGTTATAATGGCCAGCTTATGTATGTTGAACTTATTTCAATTTAGTATTATTTATACAGTTGCCACCTGACATTAAACACCAGGAAGTAGACAAGAATATATAGAATGAAACAATATTTAGTTTAATATGATGATGGTGACCGCCATATAACCCATATTTGCAATACCTGGAAAAATCATGAAGAACATCAACTTCCAATGAATATATATGGAATTAAATATGCAGACCAGCCAATATTACAAATAAAAATATTAACACACTGTTTAACCCAATAACAAAACTATAGTTCATTACAAAATATAATTTTCAATCAAAATATAACTTTCTTTTTTTTTAAACAGACCATTTCACAAATATGTAGAAAACAATAATTTTTTAATGTGTCCAAAGATTCTTTGATTAATTTTAAACATTAATCTTTAATTACACTATAATATAGTTTTATAATTGAGTACATTTGCCAAAACATTAAACTCCTGGTTTTTAATATACTTAAAAATACAATCCTACATGAGCAAACTCATAAATAAAAGACATTTATTTAACTCATATGTTTTCTAGCATAGACACTTGCATATATCTAATTATGGAATAAATATAACCACTGCATCTTTCTACAACAGTAACTCTAGGAAATGGCTACTTCAGAGCTGAATCTTGATTTAGTAAAATTACAACTTCACTACAGATATGGCTCTTTTGAATCCAGTTCCTAATTTAACAGAATAAAGTCTGAATGAATTATCCCAAATAGATACAGAAATATTTAAACTATTTTACAGTGAACAAACAACTGCATATATTATAAGCTCACATATACAAAATCTAATTCACAGCAATTTAAAAAAAAGAGCGGAGACAAATAAATTTTATGGATTTGAATAAATCTTTAACTTAATTATTAATAATTATTACCTTCATTATTTTACATTAGGACACTTTATTCTATACATATTTTTTTTAGCATTGATATTTTTTAAAAACTTTAAAAAAAAATAATAATAACATTTGGTTAACATGTATATTAAATAAAAGTTATTTTTAAAATATTAACATAACATATATATATATTGTTACCAGTTGGGTTTCATAGCACACAATAATATAGTGTGTCTGCATATATATGTGTGTGTATATATATATATATGTGTGTGTAATATATATATATATGTGTGTGTGTGTGTGTGTGTGTAAAATAAAAGAAAAGTAGAAATTAACACATACAAAAATTATAGTAGATATTTTCTACATTCACTGAAATAGAAATAATAAATAAAGGGTTAAATAACTCTGGATTTAAAATAATATTTTATTATAAAATTAAATATTTAAAAAAGATCTGATAAATAAAAATTAATATTTTTATTCTGATTTTGAAAATTTTAAAATAAGTATGTTTTTGATAATTATAAAAATGTCTATTTTTGAAATCTTTTAATTAATTTATAAATTTCTACTATCCAAGTAAAAACATGTATATAGATCACACCTTTGGTCAAATTCCAAAGAATTAAAGTTAATTGAAAACAGTCACTATGTTTTTATCACCTAACCCAACCAAGATTATAAAAAAAGACTGATAAAAAAATATTAGTTAGTTTTTGCTTGCAGTTTTCTAAGAGTTAGCCAGAAAAGTCTGGTTTTAATATTTTAAGCAGTGGCCAACTAAGCCAACTGTAAAGTTTGGCTTTAATTTTCTAAGAAATGGTTAGTAGAAGAGCTAACTGCAGAGCTGGCTGCAAAGTTGGCTAAAGAATTTTGTGAAGAGTTAGTAATTGTAGCAGAGAATGACAACACTAAAGCTAGTTGCAGAGATGGCTAGTTAGAATTATATAGAGAACTGCTATAAGGATGTAAGAATGCAAGGAAGTAGCTGCTCTTCAGTTCAATAGGGAAGTTTGAATTCACATGGATAAAAATAATTCTTTGTGTTGAAATTCATAGCATTAAAAGTGCTCTGGAAAAAAGCTTGCTGACCTGAAGCTTACCAAATCCAACTCTAAGTGGAACCAACTGCAGAAGGGAGAAAGCCAACCATACTTGAATTATATACTTTTACCTGATGATGACAATTTTCTGGATTGATCAAAAACAGCTTGCTCAAGAGAAACACCAGCTGAATAAAGAAGTAGTTATATGTATGTTGCTGTGCCTATATGCAGACAAGCACAGATAAAAATATGTAAAAAAGTGAGTTGCTTTAAAATAATTCATTTGGATGACATTTTAAGTCTATATTTTTAAATTTAAAGACATTTTTAATTAATTAAGGGGTAGCCTAATAAAAAGCTTTCTAACCTCTCAAAAATTGACTATACTTTTTTTAAAAGAATAAAAGAAATTTATAATAGAATTTGATAAACTGATTTTTGTAATATTGATACACACATATGTATGTAAATTTTATGTATATTCAAAATGGAATTATTAATTATAAAGATTCTTATTTATTGTTTGACAAAATTAAGTTTGTTAATAATCTGTGCAATTCTATATACATGTTTTAAAAAACCCACATAAGTATTTTTATTATTTAAAATATAATTTAAAAGCTTAAGCATGTATTATTGTAAAACAAGTTTAATATGTTTAGAAATTTCATGCATGTGTGTGTGCATATATCTGTCAATTGTATTGTAAATATCAATACTTGTAAAGTATAAGACAAATATGTAAAATTTAATCATTTTTGTCATTATTGAATATCAATTGAGATATCTTAATTGTATACTAGTAATCATGCATCTGTGCACACATATATGTAAATCAATGTAACAATTTAAATTTTGAATAGTAATTATGTAAATCACAATGTGATCATTTGAAATTTTGTATAGCAATCAAAATGTGTGTAATTTTATTTTTATAGATGTTAATTTCAATTTTTTGTTATTGTTGTTAATAAACTTGTATTCAACTGTGAAAAATTGTATTGCATCATCTCTTAGTCACATACAGTAATAGAGCTTATGTTCTCTGAGCTAGATTTGAGCATGAGATAATTATATGAATGGGGATGTATATTTAGTGCTTTGGGGCATCCTGAGATGATCAAGCATCATCCTGGTTGGCCCAAAAGTAAATACTCTTTAAGCCTATGCATGACCTTTAATTTTAGTTTAGTCTCATTAAACATTTAAGTTTATAGTTGGCCAGTACATTAATGGTACTTAAGTAGCCAGAGCATTGATGATGATCAGCATGTTTTTATTTCTCAGCATTATTGTTAGATTTTCTTGTTATGTATTCTAATGAATTAGCACTTAACATGGTGCATCCAAATTATATTTAAATAATTGCCCAAGCTGGCAAAGGCTCAATAGTTAACCTGGTCTACAAAAGACCCATTTCCAATCAGTCACAAGGTTGACTGTTGATTTATATTTTTATTGTTCAAATCCAATCATAAGATTGACTAGTGATTTGTTGCACTGATTTGTTTATTCCCTTCAATGATGGTGATGGATGGTTATTTCTCTTGAGTATTTACTTGTACTTTTTTTTAAAATTATAATGCTAGTTGATATATGATGTATAATTGTTTTTAGTTACTCTAAGGAGTGACTGACTTATCTCTCAATGATCTCTCAGAGATTCTCTAATCTTGTGCTCTTATAAAATATTACATTACTTATATATATATATATATATATATATATATATATATATATTGTAAATTATTCATTTTGTATTTGTTTGAAGTCGATGATGATTTCTCATCACCCCAGGTTTACTCATTTATGATACACTTTATCCAGTTGCAATATATATATATATATATATATATATATATATATATATATATATATATATATATATATATATATATATATATATATATATATATATATATATATATATATATATATATATATAGAGAGAGAGAGGAGAGAGAGAGAGAGAGAGTTTGTGTGTGTTTGAATTTTTTTTTTAATGTAACTAACAAACTTTTTTTAAACTTTCATTTCCTGTTTTTAATTAATTCATAATATAAAATATAGTCTGTTAGTATTAAATATAAATTTGAAATTGCTAAAATAAAGTCTAAATAATTTTTTTTAAAAAAAAAATCTTACAAAGCAAGTTATATCCATGTTTTGTGTTCTTCATGATAGAAAGTAGTAATCGATTTGTAATTGGCCATAATATCCTTTAACAAATTCCAATTTTAAAATGTAAAGTAAGCATAATTTTTACATTTTAACTAAAGATTTATTCTAAAATAGCATGCATATCTCAGTTGTCCATTATAAATTTTAGCAGTTAACAGTTGTTCCTCTTTCTACTCAGACAGCATAAAGATCTGAGATAGCTTGATTAAAGTGACAACCTCTATTGATTGCTTTAAAAAACATTTACTTTATTTAGGATTTACTTTTTCTTTTTGACCATCTGATCTTGTTTTTATAGATTTTGATAATCTTATTTTTAACACCTTTATGACTGAAGTTTATTTTAATGACAAGAGTTTGAAAAAACATGTCATTGTTTAATTGAATGAATTTGCAAAACATTTGATTATTAAATTTCCTGCTTTTTTGTTGTTTATGAGTCTTTTATCAAAATTGACTTAATCTGTTTTTAGTTTAATTATTTAAAACTTATTATTATTTTTAACTGAATTGTTTTGTAATACATTTATTGATAAGAAAGTTTTAATATATTTTACGGGTTTCACATAAATTTAAATATTTTTTTACAAATCTGTTAAATTTTTTTAATATGACAATTAACTATTTATACAATTGAATATTCATATTATTAATACATTATATATACATATTACTTTTGAATGTTTTTATAAGCAACTTCATAATACTGAACATCAGCTTTAAGCATGTGGAAGACCACATGGCCAACATTGAAATGAAAAAGACATTATTCATTTCAAATTCTCAAACTTTGAAACAAATAAAACGATAAATATTTAGTTATTGTAAACTCCCATTTTCCTGAGTTTGATGTATGACATGGTTGACCAATTTTTTTCTCTATATGTTGTAATTATATAGAAACAAAATGTAAAACAAAGCAACTTGTAGTCTGAAAATAGAATTGAAGTACATGTCAGTTTCCAAAATAATCCAGAAGATCATTGTGTGCAGTTGGTGGTGAACCTAGTTATAAATATATTAAAAATAGTGGGTTTATTGCATATTTAAAAAAATGTAGATTAAGAAACTGCAAAATAAAAATGAAAAAAATTAATAAGATCAGGAAATGATTGCAGAAGAACATTTAGAAACAAGCTATGAAGAAAATAGTAAAAAAATGTTTTAAGGATATTTTATATGGACAATATGAATCCAGAAAGTTATACATATTAGCAAATGGAGTAGAAACAGACTAATGAAAACACAAAAATTCCTGTTAATACAGCAACATCATTACAATTAGACATGAAATAGATGATCAACACATTATTCAAACAGATGGAATTGAAGATGAAAGATAATGAAAAGCAGATGGAAAGAATGGAAGATGAACAAAAGCAGAGGGATTTAGAGATGCAAAACAGGTGAAATTAATGATAAAAAACATTTTGACCAAAAGATAAAAAAATTAGACCAAAAATATAAAAGGAAATTAAATGAAGTAGAACAAAAAGAGCAGAGAGGGTTGGTCCTAAAAATGGATGGGCAGATAGATCAAAATGTTGAAGATAAATCAACTGAATTAGACTATAAATTAGATGATCCAAAGAAAATAGAAGAAAGGGTAGAAAATAAGCAAATAGAGTTTAAAGAAGATACAATGGATCAAATGATGGATGATAAAAAGCTCAATTAAAACTAAAGTCAGAAGATAAACTTGAAGCAAGATGAAGATGAACTACAGCTATGTGAAAAAGTAGAAATTAAACAAAAACAATTCAGATAAAAGAGCAAATACTAAAAGTTGAGCCAATTGATTTAAACAATATTTAGATGATGGACTAAAACTATGCGAGGAAATGATTGTTAAAAATTTGATAAGAACAGTTTCAAATAAAACACCAAATGGTAGAAGATGCATTTGATTCGTTAAAACATGATGAACTTAAAGTATATAAAAAAGAAAAAATTCAACAAGAGCTGTTAAAAAAAATGTTCACATGGTCAAAGATCAACTTGTTGACTTAAAACATGGCAATAATTGTGAACTAAAACTAGTAAAAGAAATGGAAAGTATGTAAAAACTGTTAAAACTAAAATCTCAAATACTTTATATGAAAATAACTAGAAGGCTCATAATAAAAATCAGTTGGATCAATGGGTAAACAAAGGTCAAAAAGGAACTTGCCATTCAATCTGATTAGGGAAATGGGTAAAAAATATCCATCATTCTAAATTCAACATCAAATGCATTAAAATCTTTTATATATCTACTATGCATATTAATGTGCTGTGTTTAGATGGAGTTGAGCAGGAAAACAGTGTCAATTTTATTTAAAGTTGAGAAGAAAGAAGAAACAATGTTCTTTCATACCAGTTATGTATTTTACAAAATTACCACAAAAGAATAAGCTTCCACATTATGGTCAACTTCAAATCATTTTAAAGAAACATTATATGAATGATCATGACAGACAAACACTACATAAAGAAGATAAGTAAATCATTTTTGTTGGTTTTTTGTTTCAACATTTGAGAATATGAAAAGAGTAGTATCTTAATCATTTCAATGTCATCAATTTGGTCTTCCACATGGTTGGGGAGATGATGTTCAGAGTTGTATGAATGATAATAAATATAACATTCAAAAGCTAAAAAAAATATAATGTTACTAATAATTGATAATATCCTATAAATTATTAATTGTCATATTAAAAAAAATTAGTAGATTTGTAAAAAATATATGTAAATTTAAGTAAAACCAGTAAAATATATTTAAATTCTCTTATCAAAAAATGTATTGCAAAACAACTTAGTTAAAAAAATATATTTTAAACAATTAAAAAGAAAGATTAAGCCAATTTCGATAAAGATTTGAAAACAATGGAAAAAATTTTCAGAAAACTTAGTGATCAAGTGTTTTGCAAGTTCTTCCAAATAAACAATGAAAGGATTTTTTCAGACCCTTGTAATAAAAATAAAATCCAGTTATAAAGATGTCAAAGACAAGGTTATCAAATATCTGTGTAAAATAATATCAGGTGTTCAAAAAAAGTAAAATTTATATAAAATTAATTTTTCTTAAAGCAGTTAGTCTGCATTATCACTTTATTTATGCAACATTGAACCTTTATTATGCTGACTGAATGAAGTGGAACTTCTGAAAATTGTAATTTATCCTGGACATTTGGGAACCTGACATGCTATTTTCAAAGATATCCCTAGTTAAAATAAAAATACCAATACTTCAAATATCAAAACTGAAATTTGTTAAAGAATATTATGTCCTTATATGTATTGTTTAATAGTTGCCATTATGAAAAAAAATTGTTTTGTAAATTTTAAGCTGAGAGAAAAAAACTATTTAGACTTTATCTTAAACTATATGTTACAATATGGATTGTTTAAAAATAGAACATGAAAATTTAAAAAAGCAGTTGAAGTTAGTTGCATTTTAATGCAGATAAAGTTACAATGATTTTTAAAAAAGATATAAAAAGAAAAGAAATTTGCTCCATATTGTATATATGTTATGTTAACATTTAGAAAATAACTTTTCTTTATTATATTATTTTTTATAAAATTGCAGTTTAAAAAAATATCCACATTACAAAAAAAAAGTAGAATAAAGTGTCCAAATTTTAAATAAGAAAATTAATAATTATTAGTAATTAAGTTAAAGATTTATTCAAATACATTAAGTTCATTTGTCCCTATTATCTTTTATTTCTTTTTGATTGCTGTAAATTAAATTTTATATATGTGAGTTTATAATATATACATACACCCCTAAACATCACATGATCACTATTTCTTATGCTAGTGTATTACTGTTATTAAAACAGGAGAAAATTCTCTATACAGTAGTGCCACTCAGTGCCAAACCGAGTAATCAATCCAAAAATTAGCCTGGGGATATTGGATGAGTAGGCACTAAATAAGGATTTTATGCACAAGCATTCTGGCATACATTGATTACTCTGGTTGGCACTGAGTGGCAGTGCTGTATGGAATGCTTTGTCTGTTTTAATATATACATATATAGATGCAGTTTTTTGTTCACTATCAAATTGTTAAAACATTTCTATATATATTATAACGATCGAAATGAAAGTGAAGATCGAATCTAACTGCAAAAACAATATCTGCAACTACCAGGGCGCCATCTAGGCATTTAAACCTAGAAAAATTTATAAAGTAGGCAGATACGCGCTATTAAGATTCCACTTTATTTAAATATTCCAACCGTTAGCCCAAGTCACTAGCTCAGCGGAGATGCAGAGATAAAAATCTATATCTTAATTTATATCTTAAATATCAATAAATAAAAGCCACTGCCAGAAATTAACACATAAAAATATTTATTTACGCACATATAAAATAACATTTAAATTTTGAGGAATAAGTTTAACATTTTAGATTTTTATATTAACTTTTAATTTTACATTTAACTAAGTTTCAATGAGTTTAATATTTTATTTAGATAGTCAAGTATGAATAGACTACACAGATCTGCATTTGAAAAGAAAATATTCTTCCCTGATTTAACCTTAGGCAACAAATTTCACAATCAACTGGCACCAATCCATCTGATACATTCATGTATTCAATGTAGCATGATACGACAACACAAAATACTATACTGTCAGGAATTTCATCTGAACAATAAGTAGAAATAGAGAAGACATTGACTCTCCACCAACAGGAATGTGACATCTGTTGGCAAGTAGAACAATAAACAAAAAACTCCATAGGAATGGACTGCAGTCTTCTGCCGACTTACAAACCCATCCATAGGCAAACAGAGGCTGTGTGGCGTATATCTATAATCCTGCCCATAGCGGATCTCATACTACATCTACTATTACACAAATATATCCAATCCATTGAACCAATTCAACTACGAAATGAATAACCTAAGATTACCCTCCCTTAATATAACTTTACAAACTATATAGCCATTCACGCCCGACTTAAATTTAACATTTAAATACGTTCACACAGATTTGTTTAAAAAATGTTGGGTATAGATCGGCTGCACAGATTCCACAGTCAAAACATTCCAAATTAAACACAACCGATCAAAATACAAAGTCATCGATAAATGTCACTTGCATAGGAATATACAAATCCCATTAGCATTCATCGTAAGATGCTTGCAGTGATATCGTTGACCCATATATTCTAATCAAATGTGAAAACCACAACATAATCAACTGCTAACGAATCTCTGCAACATCTATACCCAACTTAAATGTAATGCATTTAATAATTTCTACAATAAATATTACTACAAATAAAAAATAATAAAAATGGAAATGATTTTAGCAAAACTTAACTATATAAATTTAAACAATCAATTATTAATTTGAAAATCAAATAAGAGTTCATTTTAAAATTTCAATTAGCTGAATCTTTAAAAAAAATCAATGATGAAAGTTCTTAATTACTTTTTTGGTTGTTGTTAATTTGTAAAGTTCATAGCTCACGGTAGAAGAGTCCAGGTTTCTGCTTTTAATTCCCGCGACACCTCCATTGGAAGATAATGTTCTGGAGATGGCAATAGCTGGTTCAAGGTATCACAGTCTTTTCATTTTTCTTTTTAAATAGAGAGTGTGGTATGTGCGTCCTACCGCATCTCTCAAACACACAACGCTGTAACTCCAGAAAAAACTGTATTTCCCTTTTTATATTATCCACACGGATTCAATTAACAAAATGTCACTAATCCATCACTTTCATTAGGGTCCAAGCCAAGGCTTAGTGCTTCCATTGGTCAAGCTAATTTCTCTTTATTTTCTTATCTATCTTTCATCAGATCATTTTAATCATACAAGAGCCCAAGGCTAGTTTGGTTTTCGATAATTCATAAACAATCATTTCCATTTACAGATTACAAGAATTAATTAATACCTGTTTTTATTTTAACTTACGTTATTTTTTTATTAAAATATTTTTATATTTCAATCTTGTATTTTTTTATTAAAAAAAATACGTTCAAATACTTTTTTTTTTGTTTATGAAAAAAATATTTTTAAAGTTTAGCATCTGTGCGAATATATATATGTTTAACAAACATTTTAATTTTAGCGTTTAGTTTTTTCCTTTTATTTGCGAACTTTTAAGTTTTTATTTTAAATTAATGTAACGACATATTTATATATCGTTACAATATATATATATATATGAAAAAATGCATTCATATTTAGTTTTGTTAAATTAGTGATCGAAGCAAAAGAGTCATCTCTATAATGAAGTTACTTGAAGTGATAATTCCCTAAAGTTATTGTTATAGAAAAGTGTAATACTTATATTTATCATATATTCGATATATACATGTGTCTATGTTAGGAAACTTTTGAGTTAAATAATTGTCTTATATTTGTGAGATTGGTCATGTGCCTAATTATATTTAAAGTATATATTATGAATCAAGGGCTGGCTGTATGGCAAATGTATTCATTTATAACCTGTATAAGCACTATAAAATGTAATGGAAAATTAATAAGTAAAATTAATTAAAAAATACCTTGGACATTTTATAAATAATTATTGCTTTTTTACATTGGTGGAAACTAAACAATAATATATGAAAAATTGGAGAAATGGTTTTATAAAAAAAAAAGTTGTATTTTTTTTCCTTTTAACTAGAGATTTATTCGAAAATAGTGAGTCACATTTTCAGATGTCTATTACAAATTTTTGCAATTGGAAGTTTTTCCTTCTTGTACTCAGCCAGTATAATGAAGGACTGATGTAGTTTGAATAAACTGAAAATGCCTATTAACCGCTTTAAGAAAAATTGTTTTACTTTTTGTTTTTGAACACAATTTTGGTTTTCAAAGACTTTTATAATCTTGTTTTTGACACCTTCATGACCAGATTTTGTTTTACTTAGAAGAGTTTGAAAAACACTTTCATTGTTTATTGAATGAATTTGAAAAACACTTGATTATTAAATTTCCTGAATTTTTTAATCTCTTATCAAAACTGACTTATTCTTTTTTTAATTAAATTATTTAAAATCTATTATTATTAATTTTTTTTCTGAATTATTTTGCAATACATTCTTTGATTTAAAAAAATGTTTTAATATATTTTATTGAAGTTAAATTTAAATATTTTTTCACAAACCTATTTTATTTTTTAATATGACAATAATTTATACATTTGAATATTGATTTTATTAATACATTATATAATTTCTTTTTACTTTGAATGCTATAATTATTAACATTCTCACAATAATGAACTGAAATGAATAAGTTATTATTCATTTTAATATCATCATCACTATCATCAACCATTATCAATCAACTGAAAGATGAAGGTCTCTCCAAGTTTAATTCATCTTGTCTGATCTTTAGCCTCTCTTCTCCACATCACTCCTGCACACTTTCTTATTTCATCCATCTATCTCCCATGTAGTCTCTTTCTGGGTCTTTTATAATCTCTTGGAATCAAGTTTAAGATTTCAATTGTTCATCTATTATCATCTCTTCTAGCAATATGTCCATCCCAACTCCACTTCAGTCTTTTAATTTTTTTCAATGAGGTCAGTAACACCTGTTTGTTCTCTTACCCATATATTGCATTTTCAATTTCTTTTTGTTACTCCCAGCATGCATCTCTCCATACTTCTTTAAGTGATTTGAAGTCTCTGTATTGCTCTTTTATTAGATGTCCAAGACTCAGATCTATAAGTAAGAACTGGTAAAACACATTTATTAAAAACCTTCCTTTTTAAACACATAGGCATATTTCCTTTTAGTATCAAGTTATTTCTACCAAAAGCACTCCAACCAAGTTTAATTCTATGATTAATTTCATCCATTATGTTTCCATCTGTATTAATAATCTGACCAAGATGTTTGTAACTGTTAATTTGTTCTAACTCATCATAATCTTTATTTTCATATTTTGAAAAAATCCATAAAACATTACTTTAGTCTTTTTAACATTTATCTTGAGCTCTACTTTCCTACTTTCATCTGATAACTCCTGTAACATTTTCTGCTGTTCTAAAGCATTATCTGCAAAAACAGCTTCATCATCTGCAAAATCTAAATGATTTAAATAATCTCTATTTTTTCAAAATATTTCTTGCAGTATTGCTATAAAATGTTTTGGAGATATAGACTTACCCTATCTTACACCCTTCTCAATGTTGACTTTCCTAGTATCATTATGTAATATTGTTATTGCATTTTTATAAATATTCTTTAAAATATCAATGCTTTAATCACTGAAGAAATGTTTATAGAATCAAATGCCTTTTCATAATCTACAAATCCAAAGCATAATGACAACTCATATTTATTTGTCCTTTCTATAACTTATCTCAATACCAGGATATGATCTACTATACTAAAACCATTTTTACATCCAGCTTGTTCTCTTGGTTGGTGGAAATCCAATGTTCTCTGCAGACGAGTTGTAATTATCTTGGTAAAAATTTTGTATAAAACTGCTAAAAGGCTGATAAGTCTGTAATTTATAATATCTTCTTTATCACCTTTTTTAAATATTAATATTAATACTACATCTTTATCATTTAGACATTTGGTATATAACTTTGCTAATATATGTGCATATAAATCTACAGCAATGAAAAAACAATTTAAAACTACAAACTTTTTACAATATTTTTTTCTCACAACCATGGTTTTGTCTATTAAAACAAATATATATATATATATATATAAATGAGCAGCTATTAATAAAATCTACCTACAAATACACAGTGTAACTACCCACAATTCAATGTAAATGCTAATGACTCTTAACACAAGTCTGATAGACTCAGATCTAAAAATATTAATCAAAAGGGCCATTGTCCCTTCTTTTTATTTCATTGCATTGACAAAAGATAACCATTGTATGATTTAATGATATTTTATGGCCACTATATCTGTTTCTAACTACTTTTGTGAACTTCTTTAATAAAGGTTTAAATTGTTCTGACTTATACATATATATTTTGAAATATCTGCATTAAATTTTATGATTTATTTCTGGAATGCTTTTATTAACAACAGATTGTTTTAAAATATTAATTTTAAATCATACCTTTTTTCTAAGCAAACTTCAGCTTCCCCAAAAAAATAAATATAGAATTTTAATAATCAATTAATAAATTGATGATTTAAAAAATAACGAATTATTTTTTTCTGACTATTATTTTGAACACTTTTAAAATCAAAATTATATTTTTATTAAATATATTTTGATAACATTATTAAACAAAATACCAAATATACATATAATCAAATTGAAGCAGTCCATTTCCATGAATTGCCAAATATATATATGGCATACATAATCATATAATTCAATATTTATAAATACATATATAAATATCATGTGCTTTTTACTGGTACACCCCATTATAAAACAAATTGGGGATAAATTTCAAGATATATAATTTTAAATTTCATAAAATCAAAAATATTCACTTATTAAATTATGAAAAATAATAGTCATTTTAGTATCATAGGATTTGAACTTGGACTTACTTAATTTAAAGTAGTATAAAGGCTATATCTTGTTAAAATATTTCTTTTCAAAAATGTATAAAAGATGAAGTACTAAAGGATAATTTAATAATATCTGTTAAGAAGTAATTGTTTAATAATATTTAAATTTCTAGGGGATTTCAGATCTAATCTGATAAATGAAAATTTGTGTTATATAGATGAATAATTGTGTCTGTGTACATCTGTATTAGTTAGCAATAACTATTTCCAGTGAAAAATTAATTTATTTTCCAAATTAAATAACTAACACTATGATTTGGATTTTGTGATTAAAAGTTCATAGGATTAATCTTGAATTTAATCTGTACAGAAATAAAATGAAAATACTTTAAACTGTAGTTTTATTAAGTTCATTAAAGATATTGTTTTTTTTTATTACTAATAAATATTTTAATGAAATAATATTTGTTTGTAAAAATAGTTCTGCTACAAGCAAGTAATTAAATATTCAAAATCAAAGAAGTGGGAAAATTAACCAGTGGGAATGCACAATTTACAATAAATTAGCACACAGACAATAATTGTTAAAAAAAATCAAAGGAAAAACTTTGGATATTGAAAAAAAAATTACAGATCAAAAATAAAAAAAAGTAACTTGGTTTTATTTTTTAAAAAAGTTGCTTAAACCTTTTAAACTTTATTATTTTAAGACAAATAATTAATTACTATCAACTCAAGGATTTCAAACTTTTTATTACATCTTTCTATCGGCAAAATAAAGATATTTCTTGACTATTATAAATTCTAAGGCATATTTGATACAGGTTATAGCCAGTCTTAAAAGTATTTACATATACTACCTGTCCACTTAATTAATAATTATAACTCTACAATAGTTTATATATTTTCAATATAAATATCATAATATTAACTCGTAAATTGAAAGATTTCAGGAATGTTAATTTGTATAGAAAATAATGGACTTAAACAGGGGAGAGAACAACAGGTTTATGCTCTTAAATCAATATGCTTCAGATTAGCCTATATAAGTGGAAAGTTAGGTTAGAGATAAGATGACCAATTTTATTTTTATAAAAGTCACTATCTTGGGTCATGATTTGAGAGATCTCTCTATCAGCAAAATAAAGATATTGCTTGACTATTATAAATTTCAAGGCATATTTGATACAGGTTATAGCCTGTATTAAAAGTATTTACATATACTTCCTGTGTATTTAATAAATAATTATAACTCTATGAGGTAAGATGAAATGGTAAAACAAAGTAAATCTCTGCTGGCTAACTCAACAATCTATAATTGTTATATTGGGGGGTATTAAAATAATGGAAGGAAAAAGTTATACATTTGTGCGAAAGTGTTATCAAGTAATCTCTGAACAGAAAGAACAGACTAACAGTATTATGTTGTTGCATAGTTGAGTGAGCAAGCAACATAAATATTTAGGCATTTTAACTATTATAACATTTATGCAAGATTAAAGTAGAATTGCTACATGAATAACAGGAAAATTATTTATGACAAAACTAAATGTACAGTTTTCAGGATAACTAAAACTAAATTGGGAATGAATAAGAATAGAAATATTTGTGTATTGAAAAATGTGCTTAGTATTAAAATACAACTTATAAATGTATGTCTGAGTAAAAATTTTACTAGTAGAAAAGCTTTAAATGGATTATTATCAGTCAGTATAACTTTCATGTATAATAAAACTTTTATAATAAGTTATAGACAGGGTCAATGAATGATTAAAAGTTAAAATGATGGATGGATGAAATAAAGGCCAATAGAAAAGGAAAATTTTGACTAAGGAGTATATTTATACATATAATAAATCATAGCAGTTTATGTGAAATATGAAAGAATTAATATTATTGAAACTGTCAATAGAAAATTTCTAGAGATAATTACTAAAGAATAAATACATATGGGAGAAGTAAAAGAGTGAAATAAATCACTATCAGTAATATTACCTTATTTGAGAATATAAACAATGTTGAGGATAATATTTTTTATCTTTAAGGAGAAGCTGTAAAATACTCTATATTAAATGATGATATTAACAAGAAATACATAAATAATAATATGAAGACATTAATTAGTATTGGAAGTATCTAAATGAAATATATTATACAAGTGGAAAATAACCATTGACTGTTAAAAAAGAAAAAAGTAAACCTAAACATTGTAAATAACATGATTGTGTTGGAATTCTATAATATTAATAATTTTCTTATCAGTATAAAATGAGTAAATGTGAAAAGATTGACATGTGACAAGTTGGAAGCATGAGAAATGATTGAAATACTTTTAATAAAAGTTAAAGGTTTTTTTTTTATTTTGATGAACTTGTATATTAGAAAAAACT
This sequence comes from Epiperipatus broadwayi, assembly GCA_028023455.1. Taxonomy (NCBI): domain Eukaryota; kingdom Metazoa; phylum Onychophora; class Udeonychophora; order Euonychophora; family Peripatidae; genus Epiperipatus; species Epiperipatus broadwayi. The sequence goes on from JAQFVV010000256.1 coordinate 296,342, forward strand.
TGTAATGTAATGTTGTATATAGTGATTAAATATATGTATATTATTTTTTTTTGTTTGGTTACTACTTGTAATAAATTTAGATTATTAAATGTTTACTTGTTGGAAGATCACATCTTACAAAAAACATAAAGCCTTATTTGTTTCATTTTCAGTAAACAAATTTATAGGTGGCCATTTTTTAAAGTAAAAAATCTTTATAAGTTTAGATAATGGAAGATAATTTCTCGCAAAGAAACATAAATGTATGTTCGTATCAGAGTATTCATTTATTTAACACTCTCAAAAGACGCGTGCTCAATTAGCTTGAAAGGCTGATATTGGAATGAAATTAAATAAGATTATAGGTCACCATCTTTCCAAATAAATATTGCTGGACTAATAATATGTAAAATCTCACCAACAGGCTAATAAATAAGTACCTAATATTATACTAATGCTAAAGTATAAAATAATATTCTATTACAAAGATAACTATAGAACCCATTTTGATAGTTATTCAGCACACATGAAACATGTACATGCTTGTTATTTTTAAGAAATAGGCAAAACATTGTATACTTGTCATATTTGAATTGAAAATCAGTTAACTTGTTAATAAAATTTAATTTTATATTTAGAACTGTATAATGTCTTATTTGATTGTTGGTAGATTGTTTCTTAAGCAAATATATGTTGTTTATTCCAATTAATACTCATGATTCTCATGTCATTTGGGCTTATTCATTTGGGAGAAATAAAGTGCGATCTTTTTTCTTTATTTAAGATCATTGGCTTTATGTCTCTGTATCATTATTCACCATGAATGATAAAATTTTTATTTATGTTTATTTTTTAATTTGCTAATTTTATAGGTTACCTTTATACATAGTCAACATTGATGCAATTTTTCAAATTATTTAATTTTGAATGTACTGTGTGAATGTTTATTCTTCAAGAAATATATAACATAGTCCTTGCGTGAGGATGTTTAAAGATGCATGAATTAACAATATCATTGTGAGGAAGAAGTAGTAAATAAATATAGATCTAAAAATATAATAATTACTTCAACAGTTACTTGAGCTTTAATAAACAAGATATTATCTTAGATGGCAATATTATTATAATATATTAACTTCAACTACACTGACAGAAAATTTTATATATATAAAAAAAATTATTTTAAATTTTCAAATCATTTTTTCAAGATTTGTTTTAAATCTTTACTCTCAATCAGAAGCACAATATGAAACTATCTTGTGCTTTGAATTGAGAATATTTTATTTACTTAATAAGCCAGTGTTGAGATAGTAATCGATTATATTACATAATATTAACTGCTAAAAAAATATAGACAATAGAAACATCTGGAAACTATTCACTCATACTGTAAAATACCATTGGCAGTGTTTTTGTTTTGTCCTCAGCAGTGCCATCTATTGATTTAATAGAATTTTCATATTATTTTTTTAGATCTAAAAATATATGTGAGCACAGACAGAAAAAATTATGAATCTGCTTTGCAATTTTAATCCACCAATGATTCAGAAATTTTCTTATCAAGTATTAAACTCTTTTTAAAATCTCTATAAGAAATTCCTCACTTATTTTATTCTTTAAACAAGTAAAGAATGTCAAGTCAGTAATAATTTAATTTACCAGCCAATATTTGATATAGTAAACTTATCCAACAAGGAATTAAAGCTTACTTTTTAAAAACTTTCTAAATTTAATATTGGAAATAAATACTAATAATATGACCACATGTACCATTGTGCACTATAATTGTTAATATCATTTCCATTTTAAATAAGCATCTAGGAGTTCAAAAAATAGAAAATATCAAGTTAAACTTCATGAAAATTTTTCATTATGTAGCATTACTTTACTTTATAATCTTCCTCCCAAATAAGCTTATAGGCAACAACTATTTCAATTACTGATGGCTTATAAAAATAATCTACTAATACACAAGATCATCATTTAGTCAAATGGGTGAATTTGTCAACCAATTAATAACTGATATACTAAAAAGAGAAGAGATAGATTTTAATAAATTTCAAATGAAAACTCAAAGTCATTCTTTTTATATAATACAAATGATAGAAGCTTTATTCCAAGATTGTGATTTTACATTTTTATAGTAGCACAAATATATATGTGTATTACTATATTATTTTGGTAAATCACATATAATATTGTTTGTAAACATATATATTGGATTCAATAAAATTCCCTTGTTCTAATTTATATTTAATAACTAATCAAATTGTTAATTAAGTTAACCCTGAGAATTAACCAGTTAATGTGCCTAAGTCAATGCTCTGTAGTATCTAGGTTTATTTTGTATAGCTAGCTGAAGTAACAAATAGTGATTAAAATACATTCATTTATGTATAATATATTTTCTATAGTGTAGATAATTTATTAACCATAACTTTATAAATTAGTAATTTGTTCAAATACAGTTAAGCATCATAACCTGATTTATTGCAATTCATATTCAATGGCTGGAATTAGTTATATTTTATTATATTTATTTTTGAATGAAAATTAATTAAAACCTGAGAGACATGATGGTGGAAATAGATTGTCCATTTCAATTAATCCACAATTATTGGAATGATTTCATTTCTATTTGTACGTATACCATGTTGTATTACATTTGGTATCCCAATTGGAGTTCCGATCCCATTTGTGGTTATCGGCGATTAGGACAATTTCATTTCTTCAAATGTAAATAAAAAAATTTATTACATTTTCTATTACGGCTTCATCTTTCTTTATTTAGACACTACCTATTATTACATTTTTTCTCTTCATATGTATATGGCATGTCATAATTAGTACTATAACTATATATATATATATATTATAGTTGGGATAGGAAGTAATTTGTCAGTAGAGGAAAATAAAATAACTCAAATACAAACAGAATTAATTTCATTAATATTCGTTTTATATTAATCAATTTATTAATCTTTTTATCTGCTCTATTATCTTCTGTGTAAAAATATTATTTGTTCTAATCACTCACCACTCTAACAAAATCATTAATCCCACTACATAACCTGTTTAATTTTTTTAACAATTTGAAAATATTTGTAATAAAAAAATGTATGCATGTGTATGAATACATTTTAAACATATTTTATTCAATATGCTCTTTATGAAAATAATAATAATAACAAGTTTTATTTGTTACAATGAATATTTTATTTGTTTTATCAACTTACATTTAAAGTATTGTTTATTGTTTGTAAAATTTAATAATCTAGATATTAGATTAAATTGTACTATAATTCAACTATTTAATTTATCTTTATTGAAAATAATCTTGATTAAAAATAACTTGCAAATACTTGAATACCGGGAAAAGATTGTAATACTTGAATACCGGGAAAAGATTGAAAGTGTAAAGACTTTTTAAAAAAAGAGTGTGTGTGTGTGTGTGTGTGTGTGTGTGTGTTTTGCAGTCATTAGCCTTGTAAGTCTAAAAATAAAAAAAAGAAGAAGAACAATTTTATAACTAGAAAAAAAGATTAAATTGTTCGGCTAAATAGGATCTTTCCAAAATTTAATTCTGACTCAAAGATATCGTAAATGATTTCCAAGAATCTCTAAAATAAGAATAATAAAAATGATCAAGAAATTAATTACGGAATAGAAATAATGATGCGACAATTTTCTCTTAATATGGTAGGAAATTATTTATTTTTTCATACTAATGAATCTAGGAATTCAATTTATAAATCTCAAGTTTACTGAGTACATTTTCATTAAAGTGTCCATGTTTAAAATATTTTAAAAAAACATTTTTAGAAAAAGGCTATAATTTAATTATCTAACTTTTTGCAATTTTAATGCAAAAGTTTTTTTTTTTTTTTTTTTTGTTAATTGGCAAAAAAAAAACCTATATCTATAAACATTAAACCTGTATATAAAATGTTATTTTATGTATTATTATATTTATTAGATAAAAACTAATATATATTGAACTGGATACTTTATCCGATTCAAGGGTTCTATCATGTAAATTAGAAAAAAAAAAACCAAGTTTTATATGTGCAATAACACACATACTTATTTATTTTGAAATCTTATATTTTTAATTCTAAGTTGATTTTAGTATAAAATATTTTTTTTTATGACGCTTGTTTTCTTTTAAAATAATTAAAAGCAAACAAAGTTTAATTAGTGCTCTTATATGTATTTTATTTAAACTAAAAAAAAAATTTAATGTTGATGTATTTTAAAGCTGAGATTTAGTTTGTATTTTTTTTTATAAAAAAATAATAATCATTTTTGTAAGATTAAGCCCTGTAAGATATTGTTTTTCTAATTAAGATTGCACGGGAGATAACGAAGGACATAAATAGCTGGGTAATTTATTTTTTGTTTGATTAGAGAGGAGGATTCAAAGAGACTATTCTGTTCATTCAGTTTTTATTGCTCACCTTCTTCTTATTGAGGATCGATCCAGATTTTAGCTGTTATTGAACTGTTGCATTGTGAAAGTGACTAATTTTTTTTTGATATTGGTGCCACAGGAATCACCAAGTTTAATTTCCATTGACCGACAATAACTCTATTTGCCGCGATAATAGCAGTCATTCAGACGCCATGCCTGTAATATATGCCACAAAGAATCTCCACAACATGATGGGCTGAGCCTTTCCAAAGATGAACCTCCGGAGCTCCAAATTGTGACTTCCATCATGACCTAACTGTCAAGTCCAGAGTGGATCCCGATAATGCCTCCAGACTTCTGAACCTGTAGTAAATGACATCCGTTGTAGAGGACTCTATAAACCAAGCTTTGTGTGAACAACAGAAATTAATATTATCTCGAGGTAACTTACCTTTCCATATCAAAATCAGGGCTAAATCTCTAATTAAGTCTCTCGCAAATCTCAGCTTAATCTTAAAAGGAAATTATATTTACGATGTGTAATTTATCAATTTAAATATTAATGTATTTTTGTTTATTTTACATTACAATCTTAGTAGCAAGATTTTCAATCTTAAAATGTTGCTTGTTCGAGAGTGTAGGGTGAGTGATATTTTATATGCTTAATAATTTCTCAGTTTTATGATTAACCCTTGTTAAATGCTCAGACCGACCTTAGTAGTTTTCTTTTATTTTTGTTTGTTTGTTTGCTTTGGCGTTAAACTAAATCAAACTTGGCTTTGGCTAGCGATTTCTAGGATATATGATTTATTTATTTTTGGTAGAGATTTATTTGCTATAATTCAGATTGCGTAATTCATGTTTCTTTCTTGTGTGAGACTAACCTTGGCTCATTTCAATGTACTTGTCCATGAGCGTTTTGCAGAATTATGACATTCTTGGTTCCAACATTTCTTTTCTGGACTAAGAAAAGCTCATCTGCGGTGTCCTGTTATTCTCCACAAACATCCATCTTACTAAATCTCTATAGGGAAAAGGGAATTGGTTGGGTGAACCGCTAGCAAGAAGATATAAGCCATTATTGTGTTATAGATAAGAAATGAACTTGTCTGCCTGGGTATTTAACGTAGTTCTGCTCGCATACACTGAATGTTAAGATCTGCTAAGTAAATGTATATCAAGTTTCATGCTTATTTTGTTATTATGTTTAATAAATTTAAAAAGTTCTTATAAGTATTTTGGCTGACGTTTGTCTCAGTGTTTTCTCAATTGTCTGAACCACATTCATTAGCTTTTGCTCTCCCTGGGTTTAGTCTGGCACATTCATGTTCGTATATCCTGCCCACCCTTAAAATAAATGTCTAGTTCCGATTTTCGGACTAGTGGCGCCCTCATGGTCAGGATATACGAAACAAAAATCTTTCGTCCGGCTCAATATATATAATTACAACTGAATTATGTGGCATAAATAAAGTGTTATTTGTATGTATTTATTTTATGTATAATACATTGCTTAAAAAGGAAAAATTAAAATATAATTATAGTAAATGGATTTATAAATGAATAAAAAAGCATCATGTTTTTTTTTGTAAGGATATTATTATATAATATTTTAGAATGAATTATCACCTAAAATATATAAGTCTGTGTGTGCATTAATGGGGAATTCACTTAGATATAATTTTGTAATACTTAATTTGAACTTGAGAAAACAAGAGTGTGTGTGTGTAACTGGAAAACGTTTACAAATGCCGACTAAAATATTTTCAACAGTAAGCCTTCTTATCTTATTACATTTTACATTTAAATTTATTACATGTTAGATGAATAAATCCTATAGATTAGTGTACAGTTGGCAAACTTTTAAAAGGAAAGTCATATCTTATCAATAATATATAGCTAGGAATGATATTTAAAAATTATACGTTTTTATTTCAATAATAATTATGAAAAAAAAAACAATTTGTAAACATTGTACTTGTTTAAGACATTAGTAATTAATGACTTTTGTGATAGTCATTATATTTTTTTTATTTATGTTTGTTATTGAATCTGTTCACAAATGAATGTGGAGCCAAAAATTTATCAGCAACATTCTCAGTATTGGTAAATTGAGTATTAGTTTAAATAATTATAAAATTTTGAGATTTGTTTTTTTTTACATAATACCTGCAGTGATTTATTGCATTATAGATCAATTTCTTCTAATTGAATATCAGTTAGTGCAAAGTCAATGTCTAGAGAAAATGTGTTTCATGTAATTCATAACATATGTTCTTCTTTGCCAAAATCATTGAAACATATATTAAACTGTATATAAAGGATGAGTTTTTTTCAATATATAAATTTTAGTTTTACCATATTTTATAGTGATTTGATTGCTGAAAATTCACTTAGCTCACTTTTAATTATTTATTCATGCAGAAAACATTCATGTTCATAATTATATTATGAGCATATTAATTTTTGTCTTCAATACCCACTTTAAAATACTGTTCAAGCAATTAATTCCATTAAGTGAAAGTAAAAATCACATCTTATTCAAAATCCAGAAATTTTATAAATTTTCACATTGCTTTATTTTCAAAAATAATGCAGTTTATTTTAATTTTTGAAATATTCTTAAGAACTTGTCCCCAGCTAAAGTTACTATCATATAAGTTCTGTATCCAATTCTCCGACCAAATTATCGTGATTCCACTCTGGAGTCAACATAATTAACAACACTGACTATTGCTGATATAGCATCCCTGGTAAAACAGTTTTTCATAATACTTTCTGGTTAATTATACAATTTGTGAATAGTAAAGTATATTCTGAAAGTTGTTCTACAGCATAAGCTTAACAATTCAGTTTTTACATCTGTCATATTTGGAGCTCCAGTTGTTATACTTATAATTTATTGTGTGGCAACTTAAACTTTTTGAAGCATTTTTTTAGTTGTATTGAAACTATCAGTTTCAGTTCTTTGTCATTGCCAAAAGTTATATAATTTCAAAATCTCCATGGATAACTCATATATATAATTGATTTTGAGTTACATCAGTTTTATCTGCACTTTGTCCAAGTGCAATAGGATATCATATTAGTTTATGCTGTATATCACCATTAATTGACTGTTTGAATTATCAGTAATGGCTTCAACTGTGATCATTCTTCAAGATAAACTAAGATTTTAAATGTATTTTGCTCTGTTACACATTTCATTTGTTTCAGTCAAATACACATTATTTTATATATTACACTATATCATTTAAATATTTAGTGATGAATTTATTTTTTATTAGTAGCAGCAGCAGTAGTAGTAGTACTAGTGGTAGTAGTAGTAAAGTAGTAGTAGTAGTAGTAGTAGTAGTAGTAGTAGTAGTAGTAGCAGAAGCAGCAGCAGAAGTAGCAGCAGTAGCATCAGTAGCAGTAGTAGTAGTAGTAGGAGTAGTAGTAGTAGTAGTAGTAGTAGTAGTAGTAGTAGTATATCTATATTGATGGTAGTCATTACTAAATTATCAATTATTTTTTATCAAACTCATTGAAAACAATCATTATGGAAATCTGTTAATATTTTTAACTATTTTTAGTTCAAACTTAAATTTTTGGGGGTATTTCAGAAAGTTACAAATGTCAACTATTAATACTGTTTTTGATAATAGTTTTAACAGTTTTATCTTTTTTCTTATTGATTAATGTTCAGTTGAAATGTGTTGAATGTATGAAGTTTATTACTGTCTTAAAGTATAATCACAATGCATCAATTTCATTACCTATTTATTTGAATGCTTCCATGTTTATTTCTGCTTTGGATTTCAAAAAAAAAATCATAATAACTCCCCTTCCCCCATGTTCATTTTTTAATCTTTTTTCAATTCTCATATTAAAATCTCCATGATAATTTTAAAATGTTGATTAACTGATCAAAACTATTCTGCACATCTAGAATAAAAATTCTTCCCCCTTTTCTTTCAGAATGATAATATATTGAGGTATAAATCTGATTTATCTTCATTTGATATTTTTCAGTAAATTAAATGCTTGATGTCATCTAATGTGTCATTAATTATCAAATGTTATTTTTCCCTTTTTTATTTGTAGCAAATCCTATTCCATTTGTATTTCAAATATTTATGTTTTATGACAAAATATTTAACTACTTTTTAAAACAATTGCATCTTCACCATTTCTTATAACTTCATAAAGTCCAATAATCTCACTATTAATATTTGCCAGTTTTTCTAATTTCTGCAATTTTCCTTCAAATTGAAAATAATTCATAGAGAAAGTAACTAAATAAACTTTCATCAACTGATAGCATAGATTGGGAATTGTTTAGTTTTATTAATCTGACTTTCATCTTCAACTTTCATTTTTGTTATGACTTTACACCTTCTAAAATATGAGGGCTAGTCATTTATTTTTCTTTGTTATGATTCTGAATATGAAATAAAGTCAGCATTCATATATTTATTCCGTCTTCAAAAAGACACAACTTATGCTTCCAAGCCATCAAACATTTTAAAATGTGAAGCGCAGTATTTTCTCACTCTTAAACTCAGAGTTAATGTACTGGATAAATTTACTAAACTGATTAATGCATTTTAGTAATCCATTCTTATACATATATAATCATATAATAATAATATTAATAAGTGCAAATGATAAGAATATAGGAATGAAATCTCAAATACTAAATCAAAAGATCCATTTCCAACTAATAGCAGACTCCATTTTTCATTCAAATTTATATATACAGAATTTTATTTTGGATGCATGTGTACATATATATTATAATGATTTCAAGTGGTTCAGACAAATATTATTACTAGATGTTACGATTTCAATTGGAAAAGTATCTTTTTAATTATTACTTTGCTTGATTATATCATGGATGAAGAAATTTTATTAAAATTATTAATATTTACATGTACAAAAATTCTAAATATACTTCAGTGCTTGATTAGATAGGAACAAGGCTTATGTACTAAATATATATTTGAAAAATGTGTTCATGTCTGAAATTACTTTTTGAGCTATAATTATTCCTAATTAAGTGTTAATAGAGTAAAATAGATTTAAGTTAATGATTTTAAAATATATTTTGGTATTATAATAAAAACAATCCATGATTTTCTGTTTTTTAATAAGCGTTATATTATAGTAAATATAATTAATAACAATAATAAATCCTTTGTTTTGTCTGTTCATCCATATCCGTCAGAGTTTATATTATGATTTATAAGATATTAAATGTCTAATATTTTTTATTAAACATAAGCTATATTAAAAATGTTGAACTGTCAGCTTACAATTGAACTATGGAAAGTTATTCATATTGTTACAATTTTAATATTGGCAAGAGTGTTCATATAAATTAATATCAGTGTGCTAGCTTCTTTTACAGTTTCCTCAGTGATTTTATTTAAATTATAGCTTTTGGATGGTTAACCAAGAATTTTGAAATGTTCTTGTCAGGATTGTGTCTTAGAAATTGTTACGGATGATACTTATATAGTTAAGTTTTGTAAGTACATTTAATAAATTGTTTTTTCCCCTATAAGAAATATTCAGTAGTTTATTTGATGATCTACAGATATATTATTGTGTGAAGGAATATATCTCTTAAATATTTAACTTGTATTTCAAATACCAGAGGCTATTAATAATGATATCTACAAGACTTATTGAAGTTTACATTTGGCAAATATTTCAAGCTGTTTCAGTAAAAGATATGTGCACAGATTTTTCTTTTTAATTTTAGTGCATTGTATTCTTTTATCATTAATGATGGATTTATAACTACTAGTGAACATTATTTTTAGTCTGTGGATGAGAATATTATTCTTTCTGACATACAGATGGATTTGATGCTATAGACTTATAATACTCATCTCTAATCACTAACAGTATATTTTCACCCTCAACTAAGATTAGAGCTTATCCAATATCAGATATTGAGAAACATCAAGAGATCGTTTTGGACCATGAAAAAGTAATTTCACTGGATATTTTAAAGACGAAAATAAACAAATAAATTGCTAAACTATTTTAAAATAAATTTAAAATTTTATTTGTTTTATTAATTATATATATGTTCTTTGTTGTATTAATTATACACTTGAAATTTAACATTTTATAATTCAATAACAAATTGCTTATGTTTTTCCCCCGATTAAATCCTCAAAAATCATAGGTCGGAGAGATTCTATCTTTCCCTCTCTTTACGGTGAGCATTTAATGGTTAAGTAAACTGGCTGTCAGGGAGGGGGCTCCCTGACAATATTCTATACGTGTTTAGAAAATCCTCAACTATCCATATATATACAGAAATAACCTGTAAACCCTAATCGCTATACTACAAGGCTCTTTGTATACTTTACAGAGATTTTTACTCACGCGAGCTCGTTTATTACGGAACCAAAAATAAAATTTTACAGCAAAATTACTAAAAAAACTATATACTACAAAAAATAAAATTATTTATTCTATTAAAAAATTATATTTTAATCTTTTTATACAAGTGAGGAAAAAAAACTTCGTTTTTTTTTTAACTGTTTATCAATTAATATTATAAAATTAATTAACTATTGGAAGTTTGTTTTAAATTACTGTAGGAACTCGGACAGAACATCCCATAAGGTTCTCAAAAACTATCAGTTTCCGGTCATGCGTAACGTCACTTCCGTTTACAGTCATAAACATTATAAGCGGGGACCGGTGCATGCGACGGATTCATAACAGTGGATGTTCCGGACCCGCTCGAGTTATATTTGCGCCAATATTGTAAAATTGTTTGTTTTTTTTTAAATGGTTAAACATATGTAAAATATATTTGGAATCTACTTCGAAATCTTTTTAGTTTCTTTTCCTTTTTTCTTTCTTTTTTTTATTTTTACTTTTTAAAATAATATTATAAGAACTTGGTGCGAGATGGAAAAATTAGAATTACTCTCCTGTTTTATCATGCTGTTATTTTCCCTTGTATACGGTCAGGGATTCTCATTTTTGGACTATGACGGAGTACAAAGAGTTGTAACACTTAATGAACAGAATTTCAATGAAACTATCCAAAAAAATAATCTAGTCGTGGCTTTGTTTACAATACCGGATTCCAATAAACAATTACATGAGCAGCATTCGCACTTTCTTGAGGTAAGTGGTAGTTTAATCCTACTGTTAGCGTATATATCTATACTGTACATCTATTATTTTTAGTTCGTTCGCTCTTATATCAATGTAAATGTAGGCGGGCGTGATTGTTATCGCTCGCGTGTCAGCTGAGCTATACATTTAGGTGAATTCAGCTATTCTACACGAGTTTTATTAAAAAAAAAAAAATGAAATTATAATTATAGCTTATTAGAATTTGCAGGCATACTGATTTTAGTAGCTTTGTGTTTTTTTAACACCTGCGAGAAAGCTCTGCATTTGACGGGGTGGACATAATTATGCTTAAATTAATCTTGTTTAATTGTCAAAAAGATGTACATTTGGGCGTTTGCTGGCGTGCAGATTCAAATTATAAACACCGTTTAATTATTATCAAACTTATCCTTTATTTAAGTATTTCATTTATTTAAATTGTTGACATCACACCCATTACAAATATATGTGTATGTCTGTATATAGGCATTATTTTAAGTAATAGATTATATATATATAGGATATGTACATCTTTATTATTCAGTGTCATCCGTGTATTTAAGCATTGTACGAACACTATAATATTCACATGCACAATCGCACATGTTATCAGTATATACACAATTGCTAGAATAAATAGATTTATACACAAATTACAGGTGTACGTGTAATATGTGTGTGGAATGTATAAAAATATTTGAATATTAGATATATGGGGGGGGGGGGTATTTGAAGTTATATGAATAGTTTGAGAAAATTTTTATATAAATGCAAGTAATATGTATTTTATACGCTTGTCCTTGAAAATATTGCATATCCAAGATATATGGGTATGTATTTATACACATCAATAACTCTACACTCAAAAAAAAAAATTGGTGGGCGTCTTTTCGTTTATGTATTATTAATGTATTGTGCGCGGGCAAACATCTATAATAGGTGAAAATAAATACATTGGTTTAACTAGTGAATGAGTAAAGTTCGACAGATCCTAAGTATCATAATTATATACTGTATAGTCTTTTTCGTTTACTTATTATACTTTTTCATGATATACAGTATTAAAATTTGTAATGAACTTTATCTTCCTTTCTCCCATAATCTTTGTTTTCTTCCCTGTTTTTTGTTTTTTTACGTTTTGTTTATGTTTGTTATTGTCTTATTATTAATACTATAAATAGTATATTTGTAATGAGCAGCAACAAAAATACTGTATAGAATTTTTATGACCTTAGATCACAATCGTGACATCTGCAAATCATTTCAAACTGCGCGGGAGAAAATACTCATGTATGCTATGATGAAAATTATGAATAATAATATAAACGCTACTAATAAGCTCGCGAGAGTTAATATCAACTTGGCGACAATCAATATTAAGAATTATTTGTGCAAAAAAAAAAAAGGATGTATGCATTTGTGTTTGTTTGTTTAAATATTATATCTTTGTAATTTATCTTATATACACATGTATGTGTGTGTATGAGTAAGTAATGAATGCACGCGTATAGGTTAAACAAAAAAGATAAAATATTTTGTAATATAGTGTAATTAGGCCAAAGACCTATCTCTCTTCAACATTCTCACTCACATAGACAAATAGTGAATGTAGGCATATGAACTTTTCCATATAAATATAAATATTTGTAATGCTATTATATTTATGTATATCTCATTCATAAATGCGTACTTATAAGTAAAAAAAAAAAAACAATCTATGAATAGCCTACTACCAGGCAAAGGCTTATCCCACAACCTCTTCTCTCCTCCCCGTAGAGAAATAATGAATGAAAAGGTATTACTCACCAGGCTTGCAAAATGTCGGTGGTGAGGATTTGAGCGTTTTTTATTTTTGTTTTACTTTCTAACTAAGAATAGCTAAATATCCATTTAACGATCAGTATTGGATGGTTAGCGAGATTATCTAAGAGCTGATACCTGAAAAACAAACTCCAAAACTGATTGGATTACAATCTAAATAATTGTTCTTTTCCCTGCCCGGATTGTAATATATTGTTTATATGTTATATAACTAATTTATCCGCGCGTAAGTATATGTATATAGAAAGATACAGCTACTTACTACAATAATTGCGAATTATAACTACTATTTTTAAATATATTCCATAAAAAAAATATAAAAAATGTCCATACGTGCGTGCGATCTTTTGTTAAAATTTATTTGATGTGCGTGTGCGTACATTATTAAAAATATATGACTTTCGAATTATAAAATCTGCCCAGGACGTATATATAAATACGTACAATTTAATATAATTGCTAGCTTAAACGTATCTACGATTATGCAAACATTTATTCAACAAATATTTGAACAGTAGCGCATTTCCTTGGAATAAATTTATCGCAAATATATATATATTTGTATTTAATATTGGTGATGATTGGGTAGAATGTTAAAAATCAATAGGTAATTTAATCTACAGTTATTTATTACTAGAAAGTGGCAACGCTAAGCTGTTGAGTCAAGGGCAGATTTTGATAATCGTACACCAGCGAAGATAGTGGTGGATTGAAATCTGTGATTGAAAATCTGCAGCATTTTTTTTATATAATTTAGTAATGTAGTGTTTCTTAAATAAATTATTCAGCTTTGACTAATTATAAGTGTAGTTTTCTAAATTAAAAATAATAATAATCGAACTTAATACAATTACTTAAAATATATTTAGCAGATTTAGTTGTTGTTTTTTCTATTAAAGTATGACGGACGTTAGCGAGAGGAAAATGTAGATAATTTATCTTTATTAAAATGAGCTTTCAAGTCGACTTCGACTTGTAACTGCTATGTGAAATATTTTATAGAATGATCATAACAATAATTCTTTTTGCTGAAGGTAGTCTTTTATACCATTAATCTTTTCGAGATTTTACGTTTTTTTTTAATAAGTAGGATAAAACAGTCTTTAAATGGGTCATTGCAGATCAAAAGTTTTAGAAATAGTCCCTCATAGAGCAGTAGTGACGAAGATCTTATTCGAAAGATTGGCCAATTGTTGGGCAGTAAATATTTGAATGATTTTTTTTACTTTTGTTTTATACTTTAGTTAAAAATAATAATATGCTATTTACTGATCAACATTAGAAATGTACTGGATGCCTGAAAAAATATAAACTTTATTAGGTCTAGATTCAAACTCAATTTTTAGAAATTATAATTAAATGCAGTACCATGTATTATGGATCTCTTTTTGATCGTTTGTAATATGACCAAAATAAGTTATTTCAGATAGTTTGGCACTTCCATGATATTTTTGATAGATTTTACCAGATTATAGTTCAAAAGTATCTTCTTTTTTTTCTAGTATTCAATTTTCACATCGAAAGAGTGCAATTGAAATTTCCTACAAGTCAAACTATTACAAACTTCTTGTTTCCCTGAAGGTTTGTGATGAAGATGTTCTAGTTGTATTTTTATATTGGACTATTTCCATCATTTAATATGCATATTGAATAAAGTTGAATTTTCTAAAGACATTCAATATCTTTATTAGATTATGGAAATAGTCCGATATAAAAATACAATTACAATCTTCTGTTTTAACGATATGCCTCTACATCTAAACATTTTTTTTTTTTTTTAGCTTTTTATTATAACACTTCCCAATAACATTCTGAAAACAATTTTTTGAATGTTTACTTTTTTGTTGTGGAAAAATTTCAATATCCTTATCAATTTTAAAATCAGCTATCATTTCCATCATCATTTTTTACTTCATATTTAATTAAACATAATTTCTATTTTTTCATTTTAATTTTTAGTTTTTAAAAACCCATCATAATTTCTTTAATTTGATTATAAATATGGCTAGTGATTTCTAAAATTATGTTTTTTCCCCACTGAACCTGAATCCATATTAATTTTTCTCCCTTCTGGCTCATCTTATTCCAAACATTTTAAAGTTTAAACCTAATTTAATTTTCTTATATTATCTGGTTCTACACCTCTTATGTGATTACATGTTTGCATTTACACAAAGCATAAAGTAATTTTTTTGGCTTAATTTTAAATTATATGTGTGCAAATATATATTTCAGATTTATTCATATGTACTTTTGCTAATTGTTAGATAATAGAGATCATTCAGAGATGTTACAAATATTAACAAAAGGGTATACAGATGAAATCCACAAAACTTTTATCCGTTAAAAATTTCCACTATTGGATTCTGTAAACTATGAATGGGTTTTAGGGCTTTCTATTGCACATACAATTTCTTAGATTATTTTTTACTATTGATCATAAAATAATAAACTAATGTCCTCAAACCATACAAGTATTTCAATTAAAATATAAATATTTCAGATAAAATATAATCTCATCAGTTGTTATAGTACTTGCTAATCACATTATAATAATATCCATTTATATATAATTCTCTCAAGCAATCTTATTATTTTCAAAATGTAAATATATTAACAAACAATCATATACCTTTGTTTATTTAGAAGTGTCGATGAAATTTAGAATATTTTTTGATAGTTGAACTTTTTTAAGCATGATGATGACTTTCTTTTTACATTTAACAAACCCATAGACAATCTTCTTAGCTATTTAATTAAGGATAGTAGGGGGGTATACTGAAAGCTTTGCCAATAGTTGGCTTGAAAAGTATTGTCTTCTTCACTATTTTTCTGTGAAATGTTCTGGATTTTTAGATTTAAACTATGATTGAGTATTTAAGACTATATATATATATTCTAATAGTTACCACCCTTTTGATAATTGGTAATAATCAAATTAACAATAAAATGAAAAAAAAATGCAGTAATTGCAAATTAATTTTAGTCTAAGGGAATTTAAAAATAACTAAAAGATGACCATGTACTTGGTGGAGTGACTATATAGGGAATAGTCACAACAATGATCACATTGAACACACATAGAAACATGTTTCCATGCAGATTCAATTATATTTCCTGGTTGTTATCCCTCCCCCTCCACCTAAAGAATCAACTTGAACTTCAGATGAAAAATGACAAACAACAAAATTATCAACAACAACAATAACTTTAATTAATGAATAGAATTATATGATAACAAAAAAAATGTATTTAGATATTTACACTTAAAAAATTATATGATGATTACATATGAGAGGGAAAAAACCTGGTATTTTACAATAACTCATTAATAATAGCTATAGAAAGTTCAGTTAATCAATTTAATGTCTTTGTGAACTCACATATATTTTTGTCTCTGTAAATATGGGAATATGGCCATTAATCATTAATTTTTAATTTGTTTAGCAATATTAACATTTTAGCTTTTGGTTCATTCTGTAGAGTTTCCTATGAGGTTTTCCATTGAAATTTTACTCTGAGCATTTAAAATAGGTAGATTCACTAATTAATTATAAAAGTACATTTTTGTGGAATAATCATTTTAGATAGCTAGTTTTTTTTCTTGTAGCAAGTAAATAGCAAGTATTTCTTCAGTATTGAATAGTGATGTACAGATTGGAAGGACCAAAGTTAATTTTATCACATTTCTTTGTTTACAGCTCCATATTTAGCTACAATGCTGGAAAGGTTAAGAAAAGCATTCTGGAGGGTTCTCTACTCTATAAAATGTATGATATTTACTTATATAATCCTAACCAATTTTATTTTCTATATTTGTAAAAGACATAATGAATAAGTATCAATCATTTTCTTCTTGAAAACGTAGATGATTTTAGAGTTTTTATTTTTTTCCCCACAGTCACTTGTAACTGTTTTCTATAGCAATGTTTTTTTTTATTTAAAGCAGTAATATTATTTTAAAATAAAAAATTGTACTTACTGTTATCATTTTGTAATATATATAATAAAGAAAAATATTTACACAAAAGCAATACCTGTAAACTCAGATATGAGGATTACATTATATATTAAAGAATGACTGTAACTAAAATAATTGTAAATAAACAATTAACATCACATGATCACCATTTCTTATGCTTACTTATAACTGTTATTAAAACAGGCAAAACTCACTATGCATATTGCTACACACTAGATGTCATAAGGCTTATGCATAAAATCTCCATCTAGTATCTATTCATCCAATGTTTTTGTAATTAAATGGAAATAAAAGGTGGCTTCTGGAGGGTTCCATTAGATTCTAAGATCTAGGAGCGGTGCTCTCAGATCCAAGGCTCCTCACTGACAAAGGCCACAAGCCAGAAACTAGTCTGGGGATATTGGATGAGTAGGCACTAGATGGTATTTTATGCACAAGCCTTCTGGAATCCATTGATTATTCTAGCTTGCAGAGTATGGCAATATGTATACTGAGTTTTGTCTGTTTTAAATAAACAATTAGTGGATTTTAATGCATTTTATTACAAATATAAGATTTAAGTTCATTAACCATTATCCAATATAAGACAACAGGCTAGTGCTCTTGTAATATATATGTAACTGAGTGAAATGATAGTATATCAAGACTCATTTGCACATCTATATTGTACTTAAATCAGTAGTGTAACATTAAGAACACACCATATATGAAAAGAATTGCTGATATTATTTTCAACTTTACACAAACTGATGAATAATATCCATTAATAGATTCCATATATAAAGAAGTAACATATGCAATATTTATATGTTATTTCAATAGTCAAGATATAGTCATTGTATTTTGAGTTTTTATAAACTCAATAATTTAGACATATGTTTCTTCATAAATAACTTGTTTCTGACATCTTGCATTCAGTCATTGGCAAAAAGTTGTTCTTTACATTTTACTTTTTATAATTCTGGTGCCTTCAATTATGCCATTAACTTTTACAATGTGTTTAAAATATGGTCATTATACTCATAAACTACCATGTGTGTATGTATAATGTTAATGTAACATGTGTATGACTATTCATATTTGTCTTTTAATTCTTATTGAATTTACAAAGTATTTATTAAGTCATGCAAATGTTTGAGGTCTTTCTTTTCTCAGTATCATATCAGTTTTGAGAACTCAACATTAAAGCCATGGCACATAATATATTGATTCTAGGGTTATAAAATCCAGAAAAGCCTGTTTAATGCCTCATCTCAACACTTAAAAATAAAACAATTACTCAAATATATATATATATCTTTCATATATATATATATATATTTGAGTAATTAAAAATAAAACAATTACTCAAATATATATATATATCTTTCATCATTTTATACTTTTATTAAGGTAATCATCTTGTTGAATATTTAGAAAAGACATATAAATGAATTCAATAAAAAACCTTGCTGAAGTTATTATTATAACAAATATACATATTAATGCATATAATTGATATAAATATCTGACACTGATAAAAATGTTGCTGTGTTTGCTCTTTATGGATATGTAATGCATTTAGGCATATAATTTAATTTAGAATGTTGGTAATTTTCACTGATGTTAAATTGGCCTTAGACTGAGTGTGACTATTGGGTGTTTGTTTCACCTAATCTGTGTTTAATCTTTATGGATATGTATGCTGGTAACTTTTACTGATGTTAAACTGCCCTTAGATTGAGTGTGACTATTGGGTATTTATTTTGCCTAATAATTTACTGATATATTATGTAATGTGTAGAGAATGCTTACGTTCATCATTCAAATCAATCCTATGACTGTTATTGTCTTAGAAGTCCAGAGATTGTATGGGACAAGAAAACACTTGTCAATCTCTTTCTGATAATATTAGAAAGTGGCTGAGTAACCATGCAATATTATGACAGGTTTACCACTCAGAAATGGCATGATCTTTTTGAAAATATCTTATTATAAATCATCAGTTGGATTAGCTGTGGACTACTGATTTCATAGGAGGTCATTTATACTTTGATAGTCTCATGTTCTTGCTCATCAAATATTCTTTGTAATAGTTTAATAGCTCTGTTACTGTTTTGTGAAAATTACTCTAACATTGAGTTTACAATTTATTTAGTGTCAGTCTATATTTAATATTACTAAACATATCTGTTCTTAAAGTTTGATGCATATAGATTGCAATACTCTACATGCAATACAAACAACTGCTTACTATATTAATAATAAGATTTACTGAACATCTTCACTTTTTGAATATGCAATCACAGTAGTGAACCATCTTCTTTATGATATAGTAAATAGTATATATTTATGATTGTTCCCATATATTTTTGACTGCTCTTATATATCTTGCTTATCTTATTCATAACTACTGATTTGTTTAGTACTGTGTCATTTTTTGTGATCTGGGAATTTTTAAACTGGGAACTGTAAAATGGATTTACAATTATGAAAAATATATGTCTTTATTTAATTATGTGTATGTGTTTATAATTAATGTAATATATATATATGTGTGTGTAGTTAATATGTCCAAAATAATTGCCATTATGCAAAAACATTTTAGAAGTAGTATAACACTACTATTGATGACATTTGCCTGTCATTTGACTTGTTAGTGATTTCCTGCTACTTCACCTTTTAAAACAAAAGTTTAGAGGAGTTTATCATGTGATATTTGCAAAATTTGTTATTCCTCATACATATTTTTAACTATTGGATTGAACTTTAAATTTATATAAATTGTACTCTTGATATATATATATATATATATATTAAAATTAATATCAAATAGCTATTTTTTAAATACTTAAAATACAGTCAACTTTAATTATAATAGATCTTTTACAATAGATTTTAGATATATCAGAAAAAAGATGACTGCATCTAAATGTCTGACAATAATTTTCAGTTATTATTATACATCTTTATTTTATGATTTACTAACTATTTTTCTAAACTTTCTTCCCCCTATCTCATTATAATAGCTATTTGACAATAAAGTACATCATTTTCTTTTTTTAGTCATATTATTATATTAGTGGTGTCATTATTATAAGTTTACTTATGGCAATAGTATACTCATGGTCTACTTATGATAAAATTCATATAGGAAAAAACACTCTTGACTGTACTTTGCATAAATATAGAACTTGCTATTTATTCATGCTCACTTTTTATTACTCATGCTGCCAAAATAAATTTGTAATAAAAATAACTATTTTATCATTAAATAGCAGCATGTATAATGATTTCAAGAGTACAGTGCATTCATTTATGCCAAAATAACTATTTTACCCAAAATAATATTAAGAATAAGATTTGAGCTATCACTTATATTAAATCAATCATCTTAATACCAATTATACGAGAATCTAAATAATTACCATTACCACAATAGCATTATTAAGATCACATATATCACTACACATACACTAAGTCATTCTCTCATTAGTGAAGCTGTATCTGATATACTCCTTTCATTATTACTTCACTACAAGTTAAACTTATTTGTAGACTTAGATTGCTAAAACTTAGGATTGAAATCCATTTGGAGCTTTTATTTTTTCATTCAATAAATGTAACTTTAGCTATTTAAACTTGCAAAGAATTGATAAACCAAATAAGCAATTTTGTTACTGATTTAGAATGCACTCACGGCCATTTTTAATTCTAAGAATTGTCCCAAACCACCACTGACATATCCAAGTAATAAATGACATTGAATAAAATCAGTCCCGCATTTTCTTTGCTGTTTCTATATTTAGAGACAAAATATTTTTTATTTTTTTTATCTAAGGTAAATTATTTAAAGCTTCTGTATCTTTATTACCTTTTATATCTCTATTCATATGAACATTTTCAATATATATATATTAGTACATTCTGTCTATATGTTTACACACAAACACAATCTTTGAGAACAGTTTGTACATATTTATTATTTAAAACCATACAGTGAATGTTTTTACAAAAATTTAGAAATATTTTAATTCAACTGCTCGAAATTGAAATTGCTAATGCTATTTCTTAATTGATTTATTTAAGTAATCTAATTGATTTAAAATAATCTTATTTTACAGATTTTTTTTTTTCATCAATTTATGAATTGAAATATTTATTTAAATATTCGAATCAATTTTTATTTTGAAAAAAAAAAAAAAATCTTTCGTACTTTGGTTAAATGATTGATTGATTCACTAGATACGGTTAGATAAAGAATGCTGATTTCGACGGTGGTCATTAAACTATGGCATCAAGATAAAAATTATCTCTGTTTCTGGTTTAAGATAACTAGTGTATCTAATGATAAGAGTTGTAATAAAAAAATGACGCCGTTTGAGTATTTATAAATGCATGTGTGTACTGTTAAAAATTACATTCATATAAATATATACTGTATTAAAAAAAACATCATCTAATGTAGTCCCAATAAAAAAAAAACATATTGCATTATTATCAGGAGTTCATAAGAAGTTCGATCACCTCATGATCTCAATTTGTTTTTCCTTGATTTGAACTCTTCACAAGTGAAAACACTGTTCTGCCAAATAGATGTAATTTATAATTTGTATGGCGTTTATGATTTTTTATAATTATTATTAAAACTCGATTTTGATAAATCCAACTATGAGAGGGGGGTGAACACTCTTGCTACTCTTAGTTGCATTTCTTTAAAAGATTCCTCAAAGATTTTGAATTCTCTTTCTAGGTTTATGCATATATTAAAATACCTATATGCATATGTTTGTGTGAGTTTACTTGTGTATATTTATTAAGTTATACATGACTATACACACATGGGCAGAGCATATATAGTGTATATTAACTAAGAATTTATTTTTTTATTTGTAAAGCAAAATGTATATTCTATTGCAGATGGTAGCAAATCATAAACTATTTATTGCTCTGAATAATTATGATTGGGATACCAGGAATAATTCTTTTCACAAATTTCTAAAGTCTACAGTAGTCTGGAGTAATCATTGGAAACCAGGTGGTATAATGTGATAATGTCTTCATATCCAAACACATTTCTGGAAGGTTTGTTATCAGTGTAAACTGGTTTTTTGTCTTTCTCACTAAAAATTTGGATTTAACACTGGAAATAATATGCTTAAACATCTAGAAGCTATACTTTATTCATTTATATTGTTCAAGCCAATAGTTAGTTACTCTAAGGTTTTGCAGCCAAACAATTTTTTGCATGGTTATGGAGATCAGACACTAGGAGGTTTCTATATATTTTAAGCCTTCAATGTTGCACTAACTTTAAGTCTCTTTTACTCTAAGGCTAAAATGTGATATTGTTGTTAATATTAGTTTAGTAAATTTTATAAGATTGATTCTAGTCTTGTATTATTGTAAGTGTTTTCATAACCATATATGCATACATATATTTAATTGATTATATATGTATGTTTAATACAGATCACATATGTAAATACATATGCATCTTGTCATATATTTATGCATATTTCTTTCTCTCTTCTATATATATATATATATTATGATGCACTCTTAAGTAGCTCATTTCAAAGAAAATACACTTCACAAATCTTTCACATAGTAATAAGGTAAGAGAGAACATTATTCATTAAGCTGGACAATCGTTCAGTGCCTGAAGTGATTATATGCCAACTATCTGATAAAAAATTTTTTCTTCATTGGAAAGTTTCAGTACCTAATAAAAATTTATAATTCTAAAATTATGACCTTGTAATGTATATGTATACTTACAACAACATTTTTATGAATCAATATAGCCATATATATATATATATATATATATATATATATATATATAAACATAAACACTACATAATGTAGAATTGTGTTACTCAAAAGATTATGAATAATACAATTTCCGAAATAATTTAAATGCAAAACAATAAACAGAATACTTTGGCTCATTAATCTGATATTAATGCAGATTGTCATGGGAGTCCATTCACTATTTTCTTGCTTCTTTAATTGCCTGATACTATCCAGTAATATTTCACTTGTATTTAATGGCAAAAGTTTCAAGATTAAAACTTGTCACTGTAGCATCTGTATTTTGTGTAGATGATATTAAAAATATTTATAATGTAGCTATTCAGAATTATCTCTAAAATAATGATGCAAATCTTAGCCACAAACAATGAAGCTTTCTCTGTGTATTTTGTGTAACAAAGGTAAACAACTGTTCCATTTCATGACTAATAAAAAGAATAGTTATATGAGCATTCACAAATAAAGGTTGTAAATTATTGGGGATACATTTTCAACAGATATCAGTTATTTATTCCTAAATAAAATTTATGATTTATTCTAAACTTAATATAATACTATTGTTGATAGAGGTTTGCCATCATATGAAATTTTTTCATAATTTTATTGAACCCTTTTACCAAATAAAAGTGAAATTGTTTGTGCTTGCTTTGTATGTTACAATGTCCATCTAATAAGCAACTCTATTATTGATTAATCAAAAAAAAAAAAAACAATTATCACTTTATTTACACTATCCAGTGTTTTCTTTTTTTTTTTTTTACTCCAAAGAAGTCAAAATCTTATTTATTCTTTAAATAGAATACATTTGGATGCAAAGAATAAGCACCTTATTGATTACTGTCAAATGTTTTTTCAGAAGTTATATCCCAATATAATTATTGCTTGTGACATTAAAAAATTTCCCATTTGCATTCCATGAACTATTTATTGATTAAAATAAAATATTTTTAACCAGGTATTAAAAAACAGGATATCTATGATTTTGCTCATTGTAAACATATTTATTCCTTATAAAAACTCTTACATATTGTCTGACAAAGTGTCAGATTGGTGTAAAAAAAACAGTTTTAATTTTGCTTTGAAATTTTTGATTTTTTTATCATTTCATATAAAAAAATTGCCTTAAAATTAAGATCATTAAAGTATACATAATGGCTGACCCAATATGTTACACCTAGTGTGTGACCTATATGTCAATACATAATCTCAGTTCAAAACCTTAGATTCTTTAATTTTTCACTGATTGCTGAATAAAGAACAATGTGAAACAGTGCCTACTATTAGAATGCTAAAAGTATGGAATCTAGGCCTAGAAGTTTAGATGGATGACCACTTAGTCTCCGTTGATTTTTTTTCACTTAGTGTAGGGTATGTGCAGTTGAAAGAGAAGCCTTATTAAAACATGAAAATTAGTAATTAAAATCATTTCATACGCTTATATGAATAACAAAGCTTTTCCAAAAACATCTAATAATCAGGTTTAAAAGAATGCTATATATATATAGTTCAGTTCCGTCTTACTTGGTAATTAATCTTTAAAATTATGTATAAATAAAAGTAGAAGTGTTAATGGAGAAAATGTTTTTTTTTTTTTAAATATTAGTAAATTTGATTTTTTTTTATATCTATAAAGAAAGAATTAGCATAAAGGGGAATATTATGGGTCTGTACTTTTAAGATTGGTGATTTATGCATTGTTTATGAAGTAAGCAAAATTTTACACTTACACTAATACACTATATATACACACTTGTTTTGTAAATGCATACATTCACTCACATACACCTTTATATATGTACCCACGCTTTTATGCATGTATATGCATTTGTGTATTAATACATAGCTTCATTTATATATATACATTTATATACAGAGATATTTGTTTAATCTATATATCTATTTGGTTATCTATTTGTATATATAGGCATTAAGTGATAACTATGTAAACATGCATAAATGCACATCCATTTACTCTCAAAGATAATTACAAAAAAAAATAATAATAATAATAAATATTTATATTTTATTTTTTTATGCTACAACCAAAAAAGACTTCTACTATAATGTATTTAAGCAGTAACAAACAAGTTAATAATCTCTCTAATTGTACTTATTGACAGAATCTTACTTATAATGAGCAAAAGCACTTTGTGTCTGTTTGATGTGTGATTTTGGTACTAGATGAATAAATTTATTTATTTATATCTTTGAATGGAATATCTTAATTTTTTTATGAAGTATATCAAAATCTTTATATTAAACAGAATTTTTAATTTTTGTATGAAAGCAACACACCCATTAATGCCGGAAATAATGGCATTATATTAAAAAAAATAGACAAAATTTTTATATTATCTTACTAATATGAATATTATTTTTAACTGCCGATATAAAAATTACCATCTTGATTGTATATAAACATATGCATACTAATATGTAAATACATATCCTAAAAAACGTTTTTGACTAAAATTAAACAGCACAAATATTGTCCATGAGATGTATTCATGAATTATTAAATAAACCAAAGAATTCAGAAAGCAGTTAATTCTAAATTTTCACTTTTGAAAAAATCAATTATACCAAGGTTTAATTTTTTTGTTTTTCTAAAAACTTATATAGCAAATAACGATGTGATTGTATAAAATAAAAAGTAATTCAGATTTACTAGTCAATTGGAAAGAAAATTCTTTAATTAGATAGAATACCTTTTATATGATCACTAAAAATCAATGTAAACTTGATGGCATCTTGCATTGATGATGATAATGAAAAATAATCATAATGATAGTACATCTAAAGTACTAATATGCTTTAAAATGCTTATGTCAATGTTCCATTCTTGATATAAATATAATGAAATAGAATGAACAGGATATAAATAACATATTGACTTTCAAAGTAATACATTAAATCTGTTGAGAAGACAAAATCACTTTATCTTGTGTGAGCACTGTGATGACATTCAAATGTGTCTCTTGACATATTAGATATCTAATAACATTTTAACATATTCTTTTTCCATAATTCTGAAACTGTATGAAATGTTTAAAGACATTTTTGTAAGTGGTATGCAAGAAAATCTCACATTTGTTTTAAAATCAAGAGATGAAGAATTTTTTTTAGACAGTATTCAAAAATGTGATTATATTCTGAATGATTGTAGACTTGGTGTATAATTGATATCTATGCAAAATTATAATTCATTATGGAACTTTATGAGGTAATATTGTCTTACATCATTGTTTCAACACCTCACAATCTCACAAATGTTTTAATACAAAATTGATTGCATAGTTTACCATTCAACTCATTACAGACAAGGAAATGATATCATCTTTAAATTCAGAATCTTGTTGTTCCATCATTATTAACTGATGAGAATGATAATCTGCCAGAAATATACTTTTATTTGGGCTATCACTTTATAATTAATGACATTTCACAGCAGCAACTGTTGTTATACCACTTGTAAGTTGAATATTCTGAAACAATAATAAAAGATTTTTTTATTTTGCTCTGGTTAGAATGATGCTTACCTTATTATATAACTTTATTATATTTAACATTATTCTATTTAACATTTTATATGTGATACTATCAACTTTGTTGACTTGCATAACTTAATTATTGGAATACAACACTTTTGGATAGAGAAGTTTCCATATCATTATTTAACAACAGGAATCACTTACTACTGTGTAAGTCATTTTAATTTCGAAAGATAAAAAAAAGCAAACATCAAAAGACAAAAATAAAATTATTATCACAGCTGTAACACTAGAAATGAATTTTGCAATAATTATGCAAATCAATCCATAAAAAAACACATCCACATATATTAATAATTTTTATTAGTCATTCGTTAGACTTCTACTTAGTGAATAACTGGCTATGTGTGTATAAATATATATTGAACAATATTAAAGATATGTGTCAGCAATTGTGATCAGGGCCAACTGATGAGTCCTGCTTCAGCAGAAAATATGCAACTTTGGAATTATATGTCTTTTTCACATGTCTTTAGTCATATATTTATTATTACACCCCTTCACAAGGTGCAAAAGCAGATAGAATTTCTACCTTACATGAGAATGGGGTAGTAAAAACTATTCTACATAAATATTATTCATTAAGTGGATAATCTCAAGTCTAATAAGTGATAAATAAAAATTATTGATATACTTCCATCAAGTGAAATGTGTAAAAGTTATGAGGATAGTAAGCTTCACACCTATTAATTAAACTGAAGTAATTCTATATATATACTGAACAATAATAAAAATATATGTGGGAGATTGTGATCTGGGACAAACTGATGCATACTGCTTCAGCATGAAATGTGCATCTTTGGAATTATATATCTTTTTCACATCTTTGGTCATATGTTTATGATTACACAACTTCACAAGGTGTTAAAAAAGATGAAAACAGTCTATACTTGCACAAGAGTTGTATAGTGAAAATTACACCACAGAAATATTATATTCATATATGAAATGTGTTTATCCACAGTTTGTTCATATGATATTTTGTGATGCAGTCTTTTCACTTTTTTAAAAAAAATATATTTTAATATAAATAAGCAAAAAATTTAGACATTGTGGCTAATTATTCCAAAGTATAAATATATAAAATGTGCTAAAACATATGAACATACAAAGCTGAAACAAAGAAATCTTAATATAGATTGATACAAACTAAGTATATGTATCTAAGTATGTGGCTAAGCTCTTTTAAGGGCCGAGGTCCTCATATTCACAGACATCTTGTAAATAAATTAGTTAAGAGTGATACAAATTTATGCAAATGAGGTAGTTAAGTATTCCATTTCATGGAGATCTTATAACAATAATCTTTTCTGTTTATAGAGTTGTTATCTTTAGCAATATAGTAAGCTTTCTTTATCTTTGTCTTAAGATCATGTAGAATAGTACTAAAACATTCGTTTATTCACTTTACACAATTGTTTTATACTTTCAGCAATTCTTCAGAAGCTTTCTTAATTGTAGTTTTTCATTGTATGCTATGTACAGGCATATTTTCTCAATAAAAGAAAATAGTAATTTTTTTCTTATAATGTAAGATAATATTTATAATATAAATAGTCTGTCTCTTCCATAAAACCATATTCAAGTACCATAAAACACTTTTCTAGGAAATTACAATTTATTTGACTTATATGTTCAATGAAGATGGAATTTTACATACAATAATGGATTTCATAATATCATATCTTTTAGATGTAAAATGTATTAATTATTCTTATTATCATATAATCCTAAATTGTCCAAGCACTTTACTACTGTTACACAATGCTTTATTTACCACCCTTTCTTACAGTTTACAGTCTCAATTGCTCCAGCAATCTTCTTCAGAACTTTATATCTCCTAACCTCAACTGTTTAGGCAGTTGAGGTTAGGAGATATAAAGTTCTGAAGAAGATTGCTGGAGCAATTGAGACTGTATGTAAACTTAAACTATAAGAAAGGGTGGTAAATAAAACATTGTGTAACAGTAGTAAAGTGCTTGGACAATTTAGGATTATATGGTATACATTTGGCAATGCAATAAGAAAGAGTAGTTATTATATTTCTTGAAGAAGATAAAGGAATAGGTAATAGTTGAGTATTTTTATTATCTTGTCATCTTAATTTTGGAGCATCCTTATATGACATTTTTCTAATGCTTTACCTTACACTAATAGAATCCAGATCTAACTCTTTTGTACATTAAATTGTTTTAAATAAGAGGTCTATTTAATTACAGTAATCATATCACTATGATGAAATATCTTTTCATGTTTAAAATGCAGCATCAACACATTGAAGCATTTCAATATCTAAATCTGCCTTTCTACTTAAAAAATACTGAAGATATTTAAATTGACTAAGATTTTCTAATTGATGATTATTCAAGGTAAAAATCACATAATATATAAATTACATTCAATAGGTCACCTTCTGAATTCATAAAGAAAGCATAATTATCAGCATAATATAAATCCAAAATCCAAGATAAAATTCTTGTTTTTTGCTTTTGATCTACTAAAATTAAAATTCCACCATCAAATCTGTATGCTATCTTAATGCTTGTTTTATGAAATTGTTTCTAAATAGTTTTTAAAAATTGAAAACAAATGAATGTCTTTGTTAAATATAAGTTTTTCATTTCAAGTCCTACAAATTTCTCTCTGCAGTAATAACACTTTTTTTGACTACATCATTAGAGGCTGTATAATAAACTTTTAATAGACAATCAATTAATTTCAAACATTACATCAGAGCTGTTCAATTAATTAAATTCAATCTGTAAAAGAATATATATAACACTTGTTTATTTCAATATTTTTTTTGCAGAAAATTTCCATGTCAGGAAAAGTATTTTATATGTTTAACTTATAATTTTGAAATAAAATATTTAAATTCAAAAATAAGGTGTAGATTAGAAGTAATAGGAGGTTATCTGAACAGGAAGTACAGTCAAAGAAAAAAAAGTAAAGTTGAGATTGTCATTAGTGACAGTATTCTATCAAAATACAACATTATATAATTCTTTTAAACACATTGAATTCATGTTTAGTAGAAACTTTTTTTTTCTTTTTATTCCATACCTTTACATGCAATGATTTTCCACACATAATGTTATATACTATGTTTTTCTAAAAGTGATCAACAAAATTTGTAGTTTGAGGCATGGTATCAGCCTATTAAACTCTATAAAAAAATTGAATCAATAAAAACATGAGCTTAAATAATAGAAGTAAAAAATGTCATTAGTATAAATATAATATAAAAGCACTTTTGCTATTGAAGAAACATCTGAATATCTCTGTTTGGTGTTACAATTTGATCATGAATAAAGAAGTAGAGGTAAAAATAAATCAATTCATGAAACATAAAAATTAGAGTAATAATTTCTATTTTATTGGCTAATAATTATCTTCATTATTAGTTTAATTAATGACTACTATAAGAAAATAGCAATGATTTCTTTGGTTAACTTCCAGTCAATCGATGTTCATTTAAACAAAAAAAAAAATACTGCATTGTATTGCCTTGATCCAACCAACTATTTATATTTTGCAATCTCTAAGTGTTGAATCCAGTCTGTTTAATCTATTCAGTCTGTAGATTTAAAACTAGTTCAACAAATATATATTTTTATTACCTCATTTCTAACTGCTGGTGACTTTTTCCTTTTATATATATATTGATTTTAATGGAGATGCTAATAATTTAAGGAAATAATTAAGAAGTTATAAAATATGATAATTGATATATGACTAGAAGGATATTATTCCGTGATAATATTTATAAATCAATTTGATCATTACCTATCTTTTAAATATAAAAATGTTTGCTTATCAATAAAGACTTTTAAATTTAAGATTTTTATTAAGACAATAAAAAGGAATCTAAAATGACACTAAGTAATGACTATAATTAAATGTTTAATTACTATACACAAGGCATGCTTTCAAAAAGTTTCAGCGTCTCTTTTTATAAGTATATGAAGATTGTGGAGATAGAATATAAGCAATGTAATCAAAAAGCCTAATCAATCCTTAATTCCAATTTTATTCATTTTCGTTAATATTTATGTCTATAGATGTATTTTGATATGAAAAAGTCTCTCTACCCACATGGTCTGTACCTTATTGTTATGCTTTTGTTATTATGTGCTTTAGCAAAATACACTTTGAAGTCATAAAAGTTGCAATTACAACTGTTGATAAGTAAGCATCAAGAATTCTTTTTAGAATTGGAAAATCCCTTTATAAATATATTATTTAGAAAGCATGATCATAATAAATATTATTAGAAAAGTATTGACGATGAATTACTAAATCTAAATGCTTTCAATGTGAAAATAAATTGATAGCTATGGTAACTCATAAAATAAATATTTTCAAATTCTTATACAAATTCATTTCACTTGTTAAAGCAATACACCAATATAAGAAAGAAATGATTTTGACTTATTGGTGATAGTAGTTGGCTATGATTGTGCTATTATATGAAAACTAATTAATTTAGCATCTAATATTTAAAATATAAAAAAAATTAATATTCTTTATTACTATCATTAAATACCAAATCCTTTTACAAATTAAGATTCATCTAAAACTCTATATATATAAGAGACTTGAACTCAGACTTTCAAGTACCCCATAACTATTCAATCCATCTTATGGAACTGATATGCATGACCAGATACATATGAAAAAAGATAAATGATCTCCAATATATATATATATATATAATTATGTGTGTGTACATATATATATAATTAAAAATTCTAGACATATATTACCTTAAGTTTTAAAGAACATATCTAATGAAAATTTGTTAAGCTGTAATTATGGTGACAAATATTTTTCTTAGCTGATCTTAGCAATTATTGGAAAATTACTCTTTATATTTGCTCAGTTTACTTTGCATAAAGTTAATATTCATACAAGAGTTAATTTAAAAGTAATCGCGAAAATCTGACGTTTCTATTATTAACCATTGCTATAGTTATTGAAGTTTATAAATCTATATTTTTAATATATTTATGAAAGTTAGAAAGCATTAATACGTCTTCACAAGATACTCTTTGGAGTCATAAAACTTGAAAACTTATCAATTAGA
Source organism: Epiperipatus broadwayi (assembly GCA_028023455.1). NCBI lineage: Eukaryota > Metazoa > Onychophora > Udeonychophora > Euonychophora > Peripatidae > Epiperipatus > Epiperipatus broadwayi. The sequence continues at coordinate 328,099 of JAQFVV010000256.1, forward strand.
GTTAAGTTGAAAATAATAAACAGTAACTAATCAAAAGATTAGTTTTTGAAATCAATAGCCTTGATTTTTTGCAAATCTTCAATTTATTATTTTTATAATTTCTTGTACAATTTTCTTCATTCAATGTGTTGTAGGAATTACAATTCTCATTAGTATTTTTAATCATCTACTCCATTTTAAAAAACCCAATATTTTCCATAATAGACTTTATTGTGACATCATTCTTTGTATCTTTCTCTTGTCAATAACTTTCAGATATCTTGTGATCTATAAATTTTATCTAATTATTTTCATTTTACTATATAATACTAAATCATCCATGAACTTTACTACTGTTACATAATGCTTTATTTACCACCCTCTTTTATAGTTTACAGGTGCCACAACAATCTTCTTCAGAAATTTTATATCTCCTAACAGCATCCATGCACTTTACTACTGTTACAGAACCCTCTTTTACAGTTTATAATTTCGATTGCTTCAGGTTGTTGGTGCAATTGAAACTGTAAACTGTAATAGAGGGTAGTAAATAAAGCATTGTATAACAGTAGTAAAGTACATGGAAGATATAATATTATAAGGTATACATTTGGCAATGCAATAAGAAAGAGTAGTTATCATTTTCATTTTATATTATTCTTAAATAAATTGATTTTTTGTTGACCTATATTAGATGTTATCACATCTTGTTTTAAAATATTTCACAAACTCCAGCTGAAAGACTATCTTCTATGATTCTAAAATTTATAAAGTCCATAAGATTTTTAACAATTATTTGAATGATATTACAAGCTTTTCTAAGTGGGTGACAATAGAATACCATCTTGTTTAAATTGACATATTGATATCCTTTATTACAATGTATCATGGGCCACATAATAACATAAAGATCATATAATGATAATGGTGTAAGCATTTATCATCATGCCTATTTAAATCTAATTGAGGTTGAAATTTATTTCAGATGGTTTAGAATTCTTAAGCCACCAACTCAGATGGTTATTTAATATTGGTTAGGAAGTGGGTATGCATATATTTTATTTAAAGGATATGATTCCAGAATAATTGCAGTTATGTGAGTGTTGAATCACTGATTAGTTAAAAAATATGATCATTATATATTTTCAGCATTAATACAGGAAGTGTAATACTATTATGGATATTGAAATAATTTTTGATGTTTAGTAATAACTGCAAATTTAAGGATTTCAGTTTTAATGTTTTTATTGATAATGAATCATTTTTCATTAATTAAGGTTTACTATGCTCTGCACAGTGTTATTGGCAAAACATTGTAGATTTTTATTTTTATTATGGCAATGGGTCATACTATTTATCAGCTGTGGACATTCCTGAAGCTCTTTATTACTCTTTACATGACACACTTAATATAAAAGTTATAAATAATTTAAAGCACTTATTATAGACTATAAATTAAAACCAAATTATTTATAGTAAATTATTTTTTGCTAAACCATCAAAACATCTCATCATCACCATTTCTTATACTTATACAAACTATTAATAACCATAGCAAACTCTCCATATCCAGCACAAGCCCTAGTAATCAATGGATGCATGAAGGTTTGTGCAAAAAATCTCTATCTAGTTCTTACTCAAGCTTGTATTAAAAACATTATTTGATTTTCATGTTGGGTTCCTGCTTTATAGTAAACTAAATAGGAAAATGGTGATCACTGGAGAATTACATTAGATCCTAAGATCTAGATGCAGTGTTTTCAATTCTAAAGCTCCTTCCTGATGAAAGTTACAAACTAGATGGGGATTTTATGCACAAATTTTCTTGCATCCATTAATTACAAAGGGTGCATTGGGTGACACTACTGTGATAATTTATGTTTTAGTTTTTACAAATATGATTAATAAATTTGCATAACTGTTTGTGTGCAGATAAATATAATTTTTGTTGTTTATTCACAGTTTCATTTTTTTAATGATATTATTCATTTTGGGGTTAAAAGTTTAAACTATTGTGTAAATATGGAAGCTATGTTTACTAAAATGAAATTTAGATTAATATTATATAAATTGTTTTTAGTTAGACTTCTATTAGTACAAAAACCTATATTTAAAGTTGAGTTTGAATTCTAAAAATTTTTGAAAAAATGTCAAATCATTCAAGTACAAACCTGTAATTATATTCGTTTTAAAAAATGTTTAAAAATTAAATGTAATGTATTAGCATACCTTAAATGTAACTTATTAGTCAATATTTCATTAAAAATTAATTTAACATAAAATGAATACATTAAACTTCATTACCTATATTTATTTATGAAGGGTTTTTGCATTGATAAATAGTAGAAATGTAAATACTTTACTATAATAAAAGTTGTGCCATTTTTGTAAAGCATAAAATGTTGGTGAAAATGGAAGTGTTTAAAAAGTTTAATTTAGAATATTAGTAAATATCTATATTGCTTTTAAAGAAATTATTAAATAAAAATATATATTTCAATCTATTATTTCTTTACATTTGCAATACTTAACATTTTGCATTGTTATATGATAAAAATTCATAACACAAATTTAAACTTTTTTATGCAATGGAATGTAAAAATTATAGATTCATGAAAATTATTTTTCTATTTAAATTTTAGAAATATTTAGCATAGAAATTTGAACTTTTGGGTTTTATATACCTTTGAAAATAAATAATAACTAAACTAACATACTCTTTGATAATCATTTTTTTATAAAAGAAATAATGTTTTGATAACATTTTTTCATCAAATTATTGTTATATAATCTTGTGCACAAACGAAAACTGTTGCCAGTGTTTTGTAAAATATCTTTTAATGTTTTAATTTTGACTGTTAGAATTTCAAATAAATATATATTTGTACAGTTATGGATAAATTCAAATTTCATATGAAAATTGTATAAGATATTGTTGGCCACATCATATTTGCATTAGATGGCTAACATAATATTGTATATACATTAAATTTATAAAAATATTTTTATTTTTTTTAATTTTTTGCTAAAATAAATCACTTTTTTTCTTTTAAAATTATTATATAGAAAATTGAAAATTTCCCATAGTTTATGGGTAATTTTAATTTCTTTTAAAATATATATTATGGGTATTAATTTAATCACATATTTTTTTAATTTTAACTGAGATAAGAATTTAGTCATCTGACATATAAAATGCTTCCACTAAATAAAATTTATCTGCTCATTTGTTACTAAAAATAAACTTTTAGAATAAAATCAATCACTTTTTTTTGTATTTGGAAATTATGAATAGAAAATTGCTATTTTTACACTGCTTATGATTACATTTAACTTCTTTAAAAAGTTGTAATATGGATATTAAGCTGTAATCACTAGTTTTGTGCTTTTAATCTTGGTTTATGTAGTAATTCTGCAATATGCCATTGAAATTACCACTTTATAAAATTTAATGATTTTATATATTATTGGAAATAGACTTTAGTTATAGCATTGTAATTTCTTTGTTTTTGGATTAAGCAGACCTTTAGGAAATTTTTTAACTTAAGAATTGATTTCACACACACACACTCTTCTTTGGGTGTCTCTTAAAAGAATAAAAATTTAGTATTAGAAATTGCCACTGCATTTTATTTTTTGTTTTGAAAATAAATTTTTAGCATACTTGAAATTTTATTACTTTTGGTAAGTTTTTTTTTGTTTTGTTTTGTATTTCTATTAAAGGTTAAAGGCAAGTCATTTATCATTAAAAATTATTATATTCTTTTACTTTGTTTTTTTAATTAAATTAATAAAAATAACATATAATTAAAATCTTTTTGTTTTATAAGTCATATACAATTGATGATATATATATATCATTCATCAAAAATCAGTCAATACTTAGACAATCCTAATATCAATAATAATCAACAATTTCAAACTGTTATCAAGGTAACCTCCTTTTAATAATAAAGGTGGAATTCCTTATAACCTATTCTGAATGCAGACTAATAAATAAATAGTCAATTATAACATTACAAACTGAAATTGTAAATTTCAAATGTTTTCATTGTTAAAAGGAGGTTGCCTTGACAACAGTTTGAAATTGTTGATTGTTATTGATATTGGAATTTTCTAAGTGTTGACTGGTTTTTAATAATTACTTATAATCCAATTTAGCCTTAAGTATTATTACACTTATAGATATTACTATATTCACATAGCATTCAGATTTTAGTCTAATTTTTTTTAACAATTAAATGTTTTTATTAATATATATACTGTAAGAATTGTAATTTGCATATTCATATTGACTGACTTAAAAATTGGAAAGATTTTAATTTTTGTAACTTTGATTAATTTAGAGATTATTGGAAGAAAAAAAGATGGGTAATATTTCATATATTTTCAAATTTGGTGACTCATTTAATGATGAATAATATTATATAAAGTCCGCTGTTTAAAAAGATTGTTCATACTTGTTATATATGATGCATGACAAATATCACATTTCTTTTTAATAATATAAGCATCCCATCAAATGTTCATCTTGAAGCATATCAAAATTTAAATACTTTATAAATAAAATAAATAATAAAGAAAACAGAGAATAGTATCCAATTTGGAATATTTGAAATTTACAAGTTTTTTGTAAAGTGCATAAAGAATATCATGCTTTTTGTGTTTCATCCATGTAATCAGATTGACCTATGGATATGAAATAACCTTTGTTATTGCTATAATTATTGCACTCACTGAAAAATGGGAATGGGTGAGTTAAAAATAAACAGCTATCTTGGTCTATATGCTGAATGTTATGTTAAAAAATCTGAAAAAATTAATATTTTAAATTTTTTTTCTACATGCTTTGCAATAATTGTACACGTTTAAAATATTATGTTCAATTTAGCACTATAGTATACTCAGATATAAAATTTCATGAATTATTTCTTATGTAAGTAAAAATGGAAATTCAATTTGGTTGAGTGAATAAACTATCATGATTAACATACCATGAGGACACTATTCAAAGAGATCTTTAGTCAAATACTCAAAGATGTTATGGTGTTTCTAATTAAAATAGTTTTCATATTCATTTCTGAGCATAAACTTTTTTAAAAGATCTCATTTAAAAAAAAAATCCAAAACAAATATTTTGTTTTGTTGTTGTTGTTTAAGAAATAATATGTTATCTATTGAAGATTTATTAAGGGAAGTTTTTCTAGCAGTAATGTATAAAAACCCATTTAATTTTTAGCCCCCCAATGCAAAAAATCAAGATATTTCATCAATGTTTACTTATGTAAGTAACTTGATATTTTTGTTTACAATTTTTCTATTGATTTATGAATATTATTTTAGTTTCATCTTAACTACCATTTAGATTAGATTTTCCATTCAATATATGCAAATCTACTCTTTAAAGCCTGTGATTTTTTTAACTTTACAAAATGTAGCTAAAAAAGTGATAAATAATTCTTTGTATATATATCATTTTGCATTCTCTATCATTTTCCTGGAGTTAGAATGACCAAATTCATGGATGATTGGTCTCTAATAATGTGTATTGATAAATATATATTTTAAAATTATGACACATGGTAGTGCTTTTTAAAATAATAATTTGTCTCTTAAAATGACCTTATCTTTTATTACTTTATTTATTTATTTATTTTAAATAGTAATCTTTGGTATGGTTTTAAAAACGACATTTATAATACTGCAACTAAAAGTAGGAAAAAAATACACAAAAAAAGTTTATGGTAATTATTATGTTGTCTGCCCATCTCTTGTATATGTATTAAATGGATTATATCATGTATATGAGGGGTCATATTGACTAGGTCATCATGGGTGTAATAAGAATCTTGGCCTCAGGGTGGCCTTTCAGCGTTCAATCATCAGATTTTCAATTGGATGGATGGTTGAAAAGTTGGAGTGTGGAGTGGATTGAAGCCTGTCCATTAAAGTATGAAGATTGCCTATCTTAGTATATATCTGAGCACTTATTGTATATATGTGTAGAGATAATAATCTGTACCAACTGATGATTGCTGGTTTAGCATGAAATACAGATATTGGTGATTATTTACATTTTCGATATATATATATATGTTTTCAAGTGTCTCAATGATATGAGATAGAATGGTAAGTGGTGAGTCATGTGAAAGTCTATGCTCATATACCCTGTATATCATAATGGACATAGTATAATTGTAAAGACCTTATTATAGTCAACATTGAATTTACGAATTTACCTGTCACATGATTTATAGTTTATATTTTCTGCATTAAGCAGCAGCTATATTTTTTTACTAACAGTCTTAAATAAACATTTACTGCTCAAAGGATATCAGACAGCATTGCAATTATTGCCTTCTAGAATATGATTCTAATTAATTAGAGGTAATTTTTTATACCACTATAAATAGAAGTTAGAAATTAACTATTAATTACATTGTATTAATGCTTATGTAAGATTGCTGTACACATTTTTATTGTGTACTATTATTATATATCGGGGTTTAATGTCTTATTCCTTCGTCATTAACAGGCCATTTTTAAATTACAAATAGAACCAAAAATATAATAGAAAAATTAGTTATAAGTATTTAAACTACTGTTTAGTCTTTTTTTAAATAAATAAATCTATTTAATTTTTCACATTACATATAGCAATCGTTAAAAAATAGTTATAATATTTATATATATTTTAAACAAAAATGAAAATGGTATAAGAATTAGGTAAATCAGCAAGGTTTAGTCAAATAGGTATAATTAAGGATATTAATATTGCATTGTTGTGGTTTTAAATGAGTTAAATATAATATAAACAATTAAATGAATCTAAATTATGCATAGTATGCATCTCATATATACATTTAAAAAACAATGTACAGATTTTAATTGTTTCCAATATCCTATATTTAAATTCTTAGTATTTATTAAACTTTCATCTGAGATAAGAAGTTGTTGGCTACTAGTAAAATTATTTGTGCTTGTATATAATTCATTTTAAAAGGAAAAGAAACAACATGTAAATGTAATGTGTTCATTTTGTTTTGTTTTTTAATGTATACATACTGCTGGCCCAAAAATATAGTGATTTGATTAAAAAAGAGGTTGTATTGTTTGTGGAGGACATAACATTTTTATACAATATATACATTGAGTTATAGAATTACATATTTTTGAGCATAAATATCATAAGATGCTTTTGTGACATTTAAAAAGTCCAAAAGATGCAGTCATTTATTAAATTTCATATTAAATGTTAAATACTTAAAATGTATATTTTTGTCAAATCTATAGTTAAGTATGAAAAAATAAATTAATATGTTGCCTTAATGAAATGTTGTAATTAATTTATGCAATAAACTCTAATAAAATATTTACCAATAATATTTTTTATGTCCTGGGCAGATGAGAAGATTAGTGTGTGAGTTTGAAAAATATTTTCTAGTCAATAGATAGTTTACCTAAAAAAGCAGGAAGAAAATAACTTCAAACAATTAATTATAGAATTGTTATAAGTTAATATGTGATTATTAATTGGCAAGCATTAAGGATGAGCTAAACCTCTGATCTGAAATTCACTTGAAATCTGAACCAGGGAAAGGATTGTGAAGATGTTATCAACTAATTCTAATATTGATCAATAATCACAATAAGGAAAAGTGATAAGTTAACCTTGGAAAAACATTTTTTAGTATATTCTTTATTAAAAATCTGTGAATCCCCCATTGAAACTATTATGGCCACTAGTATTATAAGCTAGAAGATTTTAAAAGCTTGTTGATAAATTAACTTCTAAATATGCAGTTCTAAATCTCAAATGATAGATAGTGGTCTGTTTGACTGCATGATATATTGATTTGAAATGCAACAAGCTCACCATGTTAAAAGTAAAACTGAGAATCAAGCTTAGTCAATGGATTTCAAATACTACTCTACCTATGTTGCTTGCCATTACCTAAGAATAAAACAGTTATTCAAGATCAGTCGTGGATTGCTTAAACATATAATTATATCAGGTATTTTTGAAAATGTCTAGATATTTCAATTTATTAATAAAGGTTTATACATTAATTACTTATAATTATTATTATAATTATCAAGGTAATTATTTTTTATTATTTTTATATTCTGACCATACATGTGTAATATATACACATATATTTTTGCTTATAAAATTATTGAGGGGAAACTTAAATTGCGCAGAAAGTGTTAAATTTTTATTTTCAGTTTCGAACTTCCGTTTTCTTTGCCTGCCAATTTATCGTAATAGAATGAAATGCAGCTAATAAGGTGTCTTCAAAATTATTAAATGATTTAAAGTAAATATTCAACGTTGTATTTTATTTAATGAAAATTTTTTGTTTATATATCTATTCAAATTTTGAATTCTATTATTATAACATTTATTTAATCCCATGATATGATATTAATATTATGTTAGTAATAAAATTGGTATTGCTATAATAATAACTAATTCTTTCCCATTATATATAGATATAGATATTGTGCATCTTACCTCCATTTTATATATTTAATTAGTTTACAGTAATTACATGTGAGAAATTTATGTCAAAAATACTCATGTTTTGCACTTCACTAGTAACCAGAATCAATAATCAGAAGAAAATGAAATACTTTTTTTAAAATAACAGTTTAATCATAGATTTGTAAGGATAGTTTTCCTAAAATAAAAAATGATATAATACCCTACATAAAAATGCGCTATTTAAATATAAAGAAAATTGTTTTATGAAAGAATATAATCCTTTGCCTACCATGAAAAAATTATTTTACAGCTAGATTACTGGAATAAAAGCCAATCAACTTGCAAATAAATGGGATTTGGTTTGATTATATTTATTTTATGGATTTATAATCTTTTAAGATAATGAGAAAATAAGTATTATGTTCATATATTTTAAAGCACTAATGTGTGCCCATCTTATAGCTGAGTAATTTTCGTTATCTTAGGCTTTTCCCATAACAATATAATATATAAACTGTCAATAATAGATAGATAAAATTTTGTGTTGCACTGATTAATGCATTATACTCCTGTATCCATGTTTAAGAATTGAAATAAGTAAACAGTAAAGTTTGGATAGTTTTCCTAGTATCTAAGAATTTTTCAAATAATCCTAAGAATTTTTTAGTTAATGGCTTTATCCAAGTTGATAAATGGATATTAATTATGCTTAGCTGGAGAATAAAACCAATGTGGATTGGTCTAATGTGTGCTGACTAGCAACTTGCTTCTATTGTGATACCATATTTACAATTGAGCACATTATAGGCACTTAAAAATTAGTCAAGCATTAGTGGCCGAGTGATCAGCATAGCTGTCTTACAAGCAGTTGTCCCGGGTTTGCGGGTTCGCTTCCCAGCCCATGCTTTGACACATGAAAAAAAATCTTAAAATATGCACACACACACAATCATCATTTCTAAAAATAATTTAGATAAAATAGTATAAATTGCTCACTGAAGAGCAAAGATTTGTCAAAATTTTGTCAAAGAAAAATATTCCAGATGTTATTTACCAGACTAGTTAATTATTGGTTTGGGAAAGTTTTTCTCTTCTTGTTTTACTTTTGAAGTCTACATAATTATCATTTAACTATTTTAAAAAATCCTAACTCTTTAGAACATTCTCAGCTATCTGAAGAAAATTTCCAATTATACCTGAATTTGAACCCAAATTATAATAATGTTGAATACAGTAACTATTAAACTCTGTGCCTTACAGGTAAAAGTCTAGTAGTACAATATAACACATCTATCTTCTATATTTGTAATATGATTTAAATCTGTGCATAATAAGATTTAACATTTTTTCAATAGACAGTATTTTTCTTTAAGCCAGCCATCCTATATCAAAATCAACTAACTATCTAATATTTGTTAGTAAATGGGTATCTAACAATTTTTAATTATAGGTAAATTATGAAGGAAAATCATACAAACTATCATCATCAGGAATTGGTAATCCTAGTTAATATTGCTTTTTCCTTAGTTTTTTCTCTATGAGAGACAGTCAGCTATTGCTCAGTAGGGAACTGTTTAGCAGTAGTTCTAACTTATCTACTATATATAAATATTTATATTAATTATTCATTGTTCATATTTTGTATATATTGTAAAATGTTATTTTATATAACTTATGAAATCATTAAAATAAAAGATGTAAGTTTACTTCTCATACTAATTAATTATTAAAATAATCATTTGTAATACAATATTTTATTTACAATGTGTTAATTAAAAAGTTGTATACTGATTTGCATAACTGACATTTAATATTTTTAATCTTATTTCTATTATAATTTAAATTATTTACAAAAAAAAAAAACAATCAAATTTAAAAACAACAGCAACAAAATTTGTTAATTTTGCTTATGTTGTGTTAAGTGAATTTTAATATTCTGTTCTCTTCCAGAACTACGATTTTATGAATTCAAATCCAGAATGATTATGCATTGTAAATGCCTCTCTAAATTTATTTCAGAGCTTTTTATTGTAACTGTTTCTGTGAACTTTAAAATTATCTATTGTATCTATATCTGTCAACATAACTTCAGAGTTATTTATAATAACTTAATATGTGATCTATACACCATATCTATTTATTATAACTAATTTTCTGAATTTATACTCCACAGTTATCTGTTAATAATCATTTGTATGCACTCTACTCCAAAGCTACCTGTGAAAATTTCTAATCCAGAGTTGTATGTTGTAAATGATTCTGTGAATTCTATTCCAGAGGTATCTATTGGAACTGACTTTTTAAATTCTACACCAGAGTTATCTGTTGTAAATGATTGTGAATTCTAATTCAGTGCTATCTATTGAAAATAATGCCAAGAAGTCTTTACCATATCTATCTACTGTAACCATCTCTGTGAACTCTATTCCAGAGCTTTTTATTGTAACAAACTTTTCTACAGATGTAACTTAAATAATCAATAGATGCTAAATAGGAGTGTCCCATCAATTTTGCTGTTAATGAGAATGTTGAAAGTAAACTGGAAAAATCATGTCATACTTTATTTTGATTAGCAAAAGGCAAAATTATTTTTTTTATAATTTAACTGATCAACATGTCACTTCCAATGTATTATGTATAATTAACATTAACTTTCAGTCGTTATAAGTATTCAGTAGGTGTCAATTATATAATTAAAGCTATGTGATAATATCCAACATAGGTTCAAATAAAATAGAATAAAATTATTTTAACTATATAAAATTAGATAGCATATATTTGCATATCATGCATAATTAGATATTAGTATAAATAGAGTAGCAGCAGCAATAGCAAACATGAGAGCAACAATTATGATGTTTGCCACTGAAAGTGCACTTAGCTGCATGATATAAAAAAAAAGAAACCACTTTGTTATGCACATGGTCTAACATATGTAAAATAATTACAGTCAAACAAAGGGGGAAAATATTGTATAATAAAATATAAAAATGGTGAAAGTATTGCAGAATGATTTTTTTTAATGATTTTTTTCAAAAAGGCATCCTGTCATATGACATTTTTCTCCAAATCAATTAGATTCACAAATTTCAGGAAATGGCCATAATCCAGATATATACAAAACTGGACTATTAGCAAAAATTTTCATATCTTCAAAAACTACAAATATCACCTTTATATTTAAAAAAAACTCCCAGGTTTTTACAACATTTAATTAAGTTTAATCAATATTGATTTCCTTCCACTGATAATTTCTAATAATGAATTAATTAATTACTGGGGGTGAAATAAGATTACTCATATTACAGTTATGCAATTTGTTTTTGAACAAGGAATATGACATATAATACAGTAATACAATCTACTGCAAAAACATTTATTCAAAAGGAAAAGGAATAAGTAGTCATTCTTTAATATATATATATTTTTAAAAAACTCTTTATGTTTATACTTATAATGTCAAAATACTAAAACAGAGTTTAAATATTATAAATTTAGTAAGATTTATTGAACCAAGTATACCTTTAACACTTTCACATAATATTTATGATTAATCTGCTGAGAACATTAATTTTTTGCTTATTTGAATGCTATTTGGTTTTTGGTTCACAATGTATTCATTTTGTGTAATGAATTATGCCTCTTTTATTTTATGTTTGCAATCTTTTCATTCTTTGCACATAATTGTAAACAGCACTTGGATCACAACTATGGCCTTGTTTTGTTTTGTTTTTTATGATTATGAAAGACCAATGAATTAACAGCTTCAGACTTTATCTTATATTTTTATGCAATAATGAATGTTGGGTCATTTTAGTTCTAAGATCTGAACCTGGTTTATGCTTATAAATAATTAAAATGTTATTTTTCATTTAAATAAATATTTCTTATTTTTATCTTTTGATAATTTTAAAAACTAATTCATTTTATTTTTGATAAATATTAAATTTTTTTAGCTCTATGTTCATTATAATAACAAGCACTGTATGTTGTAGCTTTAAGGAAGATAGGTATAAAATAGGAAGGCATATTAAATAAAATAACTAAAATGATATTTTTTGTAACTTTTAAATACGAGTTAGACTACCCTTTTAATCTAAAATGCTAATAAAAATAGTGTCATTTAATAAAGAGTTATTAGTTTTAAAAAAGTGTTTTATTTTAGGTAACTAAGACAATTTTTTTTTATTAATAAAATTCCATAAAATGTTCAACATATGTTCAAAGATCAATTAATTCAAGGTTGTAAACTCATATCTCAAATGATTTTAGGATATTTGTTTTAAGAAATTATTTGCAATTTTTATTAAATATTAATTGGTTTTTTTTAAAAAACAAATAATAAATAAATTGAAATGTATATAATGTCAGAGTATGATAAAATTGCCATATTCATTGCTTAAAGAATTTGCCATTTCCTTTAACCACAATTGAAAAATAAATTACAGGTTATTAAAAAAAAAAAAATAGAAATGTTTCACATTGTGTCAACTCCTCTCTGCAATATTTGTAATACATTCCATCCCAAAAAATGGCTGCAGAGAATATTATAGGTAAATATGTGTCTAAGATTTACCAATTTAAAATTACCTAGGAATTGAAACTTTTAAATTTCATAAGCATCAATTTTTTTATCACAAGAAGAAAGGATTATAAGTTTAATTTTTGTCAATGTATTATTATGGTATATACAATTATTTTTAACTTTTAATATATACGTTATACTATTAAAACATCTGTACCCATGTTAAAAGCATCTTTTGTTAATGATATTTCTCAATGTCTTAAAGTGTACAATACAGCATTGTTGGCCAAGAAGTCATCGCAGCTGCATTGCAAGCAAGTAATTGGTTGCAGATGTTTGTGAGTTCGTGTCCCGGCTGATGCTATGACATAGGAAAAAGAAAAAAAATACATCTAATTTTTACATTTTACAAATGTATTATAAATATGTCTAAATTGTATATAAATATAGTCTATATGTGCATGCTCTAAATGCATATTATATATTTGATACTATCATCAGATTTTATATATCTGTAGAGTCGTGTAAACAAATAGCTTGGATACAATTGTCTTATTATTAAATATATTAAAAGAAGGATTACTATAAACGATATCCAAGTATTATCAGTTTTCTTATTATTTCATTCCTTAAAATTTACCTTGAAAAACAAACACATGCTTGCTTTAACATCATTTTAATTTTATATATTATATACTATGAAGGGCTTTATTGTGTAATGGTTAGCATATCTGTTATAGTCATGAACTGGATTTAAATGTGATTTTTTTTTTAATTAGTCATCACACAGCTTACTGAGCTAAACATGGAATCCTTATTAATTAGTTAATGAATATTTAGCTATTTTTATCAAGAGCATAAAAGTCAATATTTATGTAGATTGATTAGATGAATTTTATCAACATGCTAATTATAAAATAGAAACGTCTTTTTATGCAAATTTTGTCACTGATGAGATACTTCTGCATACACTAAATTTGTGGTTTAGATTTATTTTTTAAATACCAAGCATCTTAATTATATTAAGAATTTGTATAATTCTGACTCTGGATGGTTTATTGTGTAGTAGAGTAATTTACTTGAGATTTAAATGTCTTCATATGCAACTTAAGACTGTCACTACCAGTGTTTGTACATCATATGACCTCTCCAGTAACTATTTATTTATTTCTATAATTCTAAATATTAAGATAGTATAATAAAATGGGTTAAAGAGGTAAGTAATAATTACTTGGTCTTATATATGTTTTCAGGCATATTAGTATACATAACATATAATTTTGTATATTTTAATAAGACTATAAATAAATCACCGTTATTAAATATGTAACGTTTTAATAAACTTATTCAAGACCAACTGAATCCGTTCACAAGTTAATCATTTTTAACAAATTTGCTCACAAACCCACTTTTTCACTTTAGTATCAATTTATTGATCAAATAATTATATCGATGTATATATAATTATTAATTGATAAACTGACATATCTGCGCATTATTTTTCTTTGTATCCGTATATAAACATATGCAAGCTTTGTTTTTAGTTTGCGAGTGTGTGTGTGTAGTGAATTCACATATAACACTAAACTATGTAATAAAAGATTTTCTGCTTCTATTATAAAACTATTAATACGACGTTAATTAGAAATGCTGAAAAAAAATATTAATAGTAGTAAAGGAAAGGAAAGGGAAATGAGAAAAAGAAAGGGTGAAAACTGTTTCCTTAGGATGTTCTCTTTATTTTTATTTTATTAAAAATAAAAATATAAAAAACTTTTGTTTTTTTTATGATTAAGATATCATGAAAATGCAAGCTAAGTAAGTAAAGATTGCAATATTTGAAGTAGAATTGTACATTTTTTAATTTGATGGAAGCATTTTATAATTAGTTGTATTAATCAGGTCGCTCTATATTATAAATAAATCAGTGTTAATCACATGATTATAATTAAGTTTCTTGGTAATTGTTTTAAAATAAATTTATTAAACATAATAACATAGTAATATACAGTTAAA
The DNA here is from genome assembly GCA_028023455.1 of Epiperipatus broadwayi. Lineage (NCBI taxonomy): Eukaryota > Metazoa > Onychophora > Udeonychophora > Euonychophora > Peripatidae > Epiperipatus > Epiperipatus broadwayi. Next base: position 343,104 of record JAQFVV010000256.1, read on the forward strand.
CTTTATAAAAATTTACATAGGATTCAGAATGAAACTTGAAAAAGCCAATGCAAAGAAAAGGGTATCTTAATAAGATTAAGAGGAAAATAAAACTTTCACCCAAGTATCATCATGTAGACTCACAGGCAAAAGCAGAGAGTCTCACTGCTTGACTTGGTCAAGAAGCTTAATAAAGACACTTAGAGCTGAGTCCTGAGAATGACCAAAGATGAGCCTGCAACATGTCAACCGTAAAGAAAATGTTATAAAGATAGATAATCTTATTGCTGCAAACGATCCCTTTTTAAGAGTATTAGAAACAGAAAGAGCATCCCTAAAATCCAGAGAGACATTCACAACAATAAAGTCCCTAATCGACTTAAGAGCAGGACAGATATAGAAAATATGGAGAATTGTCTCATCATATAATCTACACAACTGACACTGAGATGAAATCCTAATGAAACCTCTGCTGGTCACTAAAAAATAACTTGTTGGGAGTGCATTTAAATTTAGTTTAAATATAAAATCAACATGTCTTGCTTTAATGAAAAGAAGTTTCATTTTACGCAAGAGAACTTTAGTTGAAACACCTAATGAAGTCAAAAGAAAAGTATAATGTGGAAATTTTAATTTATAAACATCCCAGAATGTCAATTTCCCATCAAGCACAACTTGAACCAAGGGTATCGACTTAATAACTGACTTCCATAAATCAGCAATTCAATAACTTGAAAATGAAGGTGGCATATTTGTAGGATCAATAACCAAAGGAAGGGATAACTGAGCAAGCTTTAGACAAGTTACACGAAGAAAAAATATAGATCTCTGGAGATATAGAGTTGAAACTGAGTGCAAACCTAGACCATTTAAAAGCTTTGGCATTTGAATTTTAGCAATACTGATGGCTACGACCTTGTTTTTCCAAAATAATTTTGAACAAAGCAAATTTATAACCCTCTCAAAATGCTTTGTTGGTCTAATAATTGGTAAATAATAACTAAGCCTTGAATAGACCAAAGAGTTCAAGAGTGTAATCTTACCCATAAGTGAAATATTTATATTGACAAGCGATGCAACTATCCTTTTTGTTTTATCAAGAATAATATTTTGAATCTACCTTGTAATTACTGAACGAGATAAAACTATTGGAAAGCTAAGGAAAGACTGAGGCTTGGCTGTGAAAGTTGAAATAATTGACAAACCAGATTTAATTTTCCACAATGTGGATTTTGTAACATTAATATGAAGATTAAAAGTATTAGAAAAAGTTTCTTGGTAATTGATAGATGTTCTGATGGATTAATTGATAACTAGTTGTTGTTGTTTTTTGAGCGTTTAGTTTTTATTTTTTTATAGTATTATAAATATTTTTTTCACTTTATTTCTTTTCTTAAATTATTTTATTTCTTGTTCCCTTTTATTTTTTTCTTTCTTCTCAATTTTTTTAATTACCTTGTTTATTCGGTTTACTTTTATTTTTCATCTCTTCTATTTTTGGCTTTTATTTTATCATATACAATGACAATGAACTCGTATTTAGTTAAAATGAAAGATCTATCAAAAAAAAAAAAAAGAGAAATACCCAATATAATTAACAACTTTAATATAGAAAGGTTTTCAGTTATAATAAAAACTATTAACTTTCTGCCTTAGCTCTCAAAAAATCTTTCATCTTCTTACAATAATTTAAAAAAAATTCTTAGATACTTTTATTTTAAAAAAGAGACCTTTTGGCAAGAGCCAGTAGTTATAGATCCATTAATAATTGATTCATAAACTCATGCAGCACTTTCTTCTAATGATTCTGTAGCTACAACTGAATGATGAATCACAGTCACATCTTTGTATTAACAAGATGTATGGTAACAGCACTGTGTAACACACCCACATGCAAAGTGCTGTCTATCCATGATTTTTCACTTATTAAAATTCAAATTTATATAATAATTAAAACATTGGAGTTGTATATGAAAAAAAATCGTACAATTAACTAATAAATCTAAATAATTACTGGTAAGAAAGTATGACTTTTCCAATGTTTGTGAGAATCTAAGCAAAATAATGTTATATTACAATTCTCTTTATAGTCTCTCAAACACATTGAATCTTTTGGGTGTCTATGAATAAATCTTTCAAAGACTATTCATATTAAGCAACTCATCTAAATCCTATTTATAATATTTATCCATCATTCATATTCTTTCAGGAAAAAAATAAACTAAAAACTACACCAATTTTCTTTATAGGGGTCAATTATAAAATAATTCATTATATATTAAACTATAAGATAACTCACTAACCTCTATTATCTTTAGATTGGATATAAAATAATTTCATTCATTAATGACTTCACTTATGTTTTATCTTATTCCCACTAATGTATGCTTCTAAAAAAAGGAATTTTAAACATGATTTTTTAAATATATTATTCCTTCCAATAATGGTCTAGCATATCTTTAAAAAAAGTGCTCTGAATAAAAAATATATTAAATGGTTTAATGTTTGTACTTTGCAATGGACATTTATATTAATGCATGGAATTATTACTATTCTAATAACAGCAACTTGGAAGCAAAATTCAAATTAATCAAGATATGTAACCAAAATTATTATTTTTTGTGTGAATACTTAAGTGAATAGTTTGATTATTCTAACATACATAATATTTAAATGTCCAAAATTTTTAAATCATTGAACTAATAAGAGTAACTGAAATGCAAAATTTTAAAGCAGATATTATATTTGTTTATATTTAACAAATAATAAACTAATCTTAAACCCTTCTCCATTTCAATATATTTCCATTATTCTCCTAGTGGGAAATTGAGTTAATATTTCAACATTGTATTTACTATTACTAATCAATAAATATGTTTACACACATAAAACATTATGTAAAATAATATTTGAACATTGCAAATATAGAAAAAATAATAATGTGAATTAAATAATGAGTATTGGGCAATTATAGCAAAGATGATTAAAAAAATAAATTAATAAAATCTATTGATTAAATTTCATTTTTTAAAGATGGGAAATCTTTTATTCAAATTCTGTTTCTAAAATTTAAAGTTTCCTTTATAATTGTTAAAATATCATAAAAGTTCTGTATTACAGAATTTGACAGAGTGTTATAATCATAGTTTAATTTTTATCATTACTTTCTATTTGCAGATCATATTTTTAAGAATGATTTTATTTTAATAAAATCTAAATGTATGCAAGAAAATATTTTTTTTAGTAAATACTATACAAACATTATGTAAAATTAAACATGGATAATTAAATAAATTATGGAAAATATGCAAAACTTTTGCTCATTACTAATACCAATTGAAAAGAAGTTTACAAGCTTGTTTATATATCCAAGATGAAAGAAACTGCTACTCGACAATATTCTAAGTTTTTGTAAGCTTGTTTATAGTTTTTCTTTATGAATTACTGCCATAAATGAGTATTCACTTTAATTTCAGTTTTTACCATAAAATTAATGCGATTTTAAGCCAAAGCATAGGAGTATCATCACAGTTTTATGTAATATTAATTAGTTCAATACAAAGACTGGACTGTTTAGTGATTTTTCTGCTAAATATTCAATTCTCTAGTGCGTCATTAATTTTACAATTCAGTGAAGAAATATTGAGTCTTTTTTAACACTAAGTTTGTTTTCTTATTCTTAGTGCATTCTGCTTGTAATATATACCTTTATTAATATTATTTTATTTAAATAGTTTATAAATATTTTGATTTTATTAAAATTTAATTTAAAACAAATTGAAATGTAATAAGGGATCATATTGCGACTGCTGGTATTGTGATATATTTGTAGATAATAATGATGAAACTAAAGTCACTTCATTGACCATGATTCATTATGATGATGTTTATAGTTTAAATATTATGATTGGGGAGTTAAAAGACTTTTAGTAAAAGCTTGGCTATTTCTAGAGTGCTTTCAATTTTTTTATATGTAATTTTTATCACAGATAGACCAAGTGAAAACACATATATATATATATATTGCATTGCTAAAGATATATATATATTTAATGCTAACAAATTCTATTTTTATTTAATACCGGCAAATTGAATGATTTTAAATCTTTTTTTTTTTTTGGATTAGAAACTGAAACATTTTTTTTTAATTTATTAAAAAAATCATTTTTTATGAATATTATTTAACCTTTACAAAGAAACAAATTTGTTGTAAATCATAAGAACTAATCGTCATCTAATTAGAAAAATAGCATGATAAAAGAAACATAAACAAGTATGAATTTATATTACAGACGTAAATGGGGGATAGACAGATTAAATTAATAGGTAATTAAAGTGACAAGTGAATTTAGAGATATGGTGGTTTTGTGAAAAACTAAATAAGATAAATAAATAACTCTGAAATGTATGATGACGAGTATGATAATAAAGTGTTTTTGAATTTAAGTTAAAGATTAAACAATAGGCAGAAGAAATCAATTGATAACAACTATAAAGATAAATTTGTTAATTGTGAAGAAAATGAAGACAACTCAGTGTAAAAATATAAAATGAATAATAAATACGAAAATATGGTTTTCAAATTAAAAATCATATTTTCAAGAAAAATTGTTAATAGACAAATATACATCTGATGAATAAGTGAAACATAGAAACTTCAGTAACAAGTAAGTAAAAAGGGCTATTTTTTTAAAGAAAAATGTGTGTGTGTGTATATATATTTAATATCATGAAATTGAAATTAAAAATTTTATCAGAATCTTCCTTTAGATACAACAAGAAATAATGTTTCATGTTATAATATATATACAAACTTTAAATGAATGGCTGAAGTGTTGGACGTGGAAAATATTGAAGCCTGTTCATTAAAGTTGGAAGATTTTCTATATTAATAAAAAGTGAGCACTGATTATATATGTATGCAGAAGATGATGATCTGAACTAACTGATGAATATTGGTTCATCACAAAATGCATATATTGGAGATCATTTATCTTTTTCACATGTATGTGGTCATGTGTATTGGTTGCACAAGATGGAGTGGATAGCTGTAGTTAGCTTGAAAGTCTAAGATCAAATCTCTTCTAATTACATTAATGTATGAACTTTTAAATAGTAGCATAACTATGATGGATAAAGAATCTATTAGTAGAACTCACTAATTTTAAAACTATATTACCAGGACTTAAAAATATAGAATAATATGTATATAAGAGCCCTTAGAATTTACACCCTTGAAGTTTTAAATATGAAGTTATGCTTCTGAATTAGTAGTTATTTTGTTTTATGCAATTGAACATATATGCACAAATATATATTAAAGACCTACTGCACTCTTGATATAAACAAAATTCTCGAAGTTGTTTTAAATGTTTGTTTATACATTGTAATCAATCACTGATAAATGAAATGACTGCTTTATCTTAATTATTTGCTTGTTGATCAATTATAATTTTTCTATTTTTAAAAAAAAACATCTTTGTATGAATGGGTAACCTGTGGAGTTCTAATGGAATTCTCAAATATTCTACCAGATTAGATTCTAATTACTGAATGTTTCCAATAGAGAACACTTTTTTCATTATAACGACCACTTGTCATTTTTTATTATATTACGCTATTTAAATAACGTATTGAAATTTGTAATCACTTGTAAGGTTTTTTTTAATTTACTTGTCTTACTATTTAGTTCTGACATTAATGACTGTAATTATAAACTAAAAGCTAACATTTTGAATCTTTCATTATAAAAATATTATATGCAAAAAAAAGTTATGGTTTCTTTTGTTTACATTTGATTAGTATTTTAAAAAACTAATATTTTTATTCACCTTAACCAAAAGCATATCTATAGGAATAAGTTATAATAATGAATGTTAAATTAGCAACAAACTCTCCGTACACTTATATCACTCAGTACAATCCAGAATAATCAATGAATGCAAGAAGGTTTGTGCATAAAATCTCTATCTAGTGCCTATTCATTCATGTCCCCAGATTCGTTTTTAGTTTGTGACTTTCATCAGTGAGAAGCCTTGGATCCGAGAGCACTGCATCTAGATTTTAGGATAAAATGCAATCCTCCTCCAGCAGCCATCTTTTATCTTTTTAGTTAGCTATAAAGCTATAAATCAAAATTAAAACAAATGTTTTCAATCCAAGCTGATTTACTTGTATAGTCATGTAGAATCTGAACCCAGTACAGTATCTATATCTTTTGGTGTCTTTGGTTCTTTCATAACCATAGTCAACTTCATCCCATGGACAGGATTGGTATTGAAACACCTACTTGATAACCATTTTCTATCAGATCCTAAGTTTTAAGTGCAGTTGTTTTCAGATCCCAAGTTCCTCAGTGATAAAAGCCAAAGTTAGAAATTAGTCTGGAGATATTGAATGAAATCATAATTTTATGTATAAATCTTCTCACATCCATTGATTACTCTGTCTTGCACTGGGTGGCACTATTGTATGGAGAGTTTGCTATTGTTTTTTACAGCTTGTATATGCATAAGAACTTATGATCATATGAGGTTGTGGTTTAATACTGAATGTTACATGATAATAAATTAAAGGTCATTATTAGATGGCTATTGTGCAAAAGCAATATTATCCAACTGAACAAAAATATCCAGAAACTTATCTGGGCATCAGTTTAGCTTTCTCATCTGCCATTTGAGAAGCATTAATTAATCATAATATATAACTGGATATAAGCTAAAAATAAAGAGATTACTGTTCCCAAGTGCAAATTATGTTTAATCTGGAAAAATACATGGTTTTATGTACACATATTTCATCATCATTTTTTTCCTACTGAGAGTCCATTTGTAAAAGAACATAAGTAAATGCTCATCAAAATATCATTTATACGTTTTTTAATTAAAATATCTTTCTTCACCCCCCCCCCACTATTAATGTATACATTCGAATTTGATTATTTATCATATAGTCATGCAAAACTATATCTTGTGTCAAGGAATTTATTTTATCTCTCAATTTGTTACTAATGCACATATCTTTAATAGTTAATCTATGTAACTACTGAATTAAGTACTTAGAACAAGATATTTTTTATATAACTAATTTGAATATGTCATAAAATATATTTTGAATATAAAAAAAATTATTATATAAATTCAATATAGTTATCATGGGTATTATTTTACTTTTGTATACTTTCATGATTTTTCAGGTAAAGTTTTTTATTGGTAAAATTTACAAATAATGTTTTATATGTTCATGTGAACAATAAAATCAAATAGTTTTTTTTATATTTTATTCTCTAAAATGATTTAATGATAAACAACTTTGATCAATGTATAAACAAGGGTGATTTTTTTGACTGTGTCTCAAATGATGTAAATTATTACAACTGGTAGTATTTGACTTTTACGAATATAAATTTTTTAGGTAAAATTTATTTTTAAATTTTATGTTAATGTATTGAACATTTTATGTGAATTATTTGAATCTAAAATAATTATTTAAATTTATCTGACACAACTAGTTTGCACTATTTCAATACATGATACAATAGAACAAAAAATTATCAGCCTCATGCATTCTATGTATCCAAAATTTCTGTGTTCTGTTAAGACTTAAAAATAAATATCTCTGCAATATTGTTTTTACTGCATCGAATTTTTAGATTTGAAAAAATACACTATAAATATATATATATATAATTTACTTTATGATATTTTTTCCTTAAAATTAAGCAAGAAAGTAATCTTAAATTTTGACACTTTCTTAGCAAGTACTATCATTATTATCAATAGACATCTATATTAAAGATATTTTTAATGTCATCTAATTATTGCATATACTTAATTCCTGAAAATATTTTATTGACATAATTAATGATATTTGTGTGGTGTCTTTGAATTATATTCTAATACAATTTAAATGTAAATGCATTGTGAAATGTTTTTTATTTGTTCATTATTATTGAGCCAAGTTATTTAATATCCATATTATTATGCATATCTATATAAACATATATAAAGATTATATCCAATATATTCCATTTTAAAGTATACAATAAACTATGAAAGTTAAACCACTAAACATCACATGATCACTATTTCTTATGGTTGCTCATAACTGTTATTAAAACAGACAAAACTGTATAAAGAGTTTTAATATGAAAGTTCCTAAAAACCAATTGAATATAACTATATTTTTAAGCTTAAGATAGTAAAAAATATTACCACATAGCATGTATTAAAATTTACAAATATGAAGAATATGCCTCATACAATAAACATTGCAATACCCAAACTTATAATTTGAAATTTCAAATATCCTCAAGTCAAGACTTTTCTAGTAAATATTATATGAATCAATATCGTGATTATGTAGTGAGGATAGAATGCAATTGGCTATTGGTAAATAAAATTTGTTACTTAGGTTTTATGAATCTTACCTTAAATATCAATGCAAACATATTGTATATATGTAACATTTTTCATACATATCAAATAGACTTTCAGGTAATGTTATACTAAAGTTTAATTGAATATAGTTTCAATGTTGTGCACACATATACACAGCTTTCAGATAGTGATTTACTTACTAGCTCTTATCACATAAAAAAGTGTTTGTATATTAAAATCTTTTTGTGCTCTTTAAAGAATAGAGCACTTTACATTTATTTTAGATATACCACAAATTTATTGTCTGCATTTTATATTTTTAGCAACATTTATTTACCACAAGTATATAAATAATTGTTAATCTTTATCTATTAGATGAAAAATCATAATATTTTTGACTTTAAATCTACATTTGAAATAGGTTGCATGTATTTAATACAACATATACAATTTATTATATACTTAATGAAATATACTTTGAATAAGAAATGATAATACTTCATATTTTATTACATTTTTACAATATTATCTTGTAATGTCGAAAGACATTGCATTAGTCAATTTTGACTATGTGTTATTTTAATATTTTAAGTATTAGCTAGGTGAATATCACAATATACCAGTGAGAACAGTTAAGTACATCTCCAAATAATCACATTGTTTTTTTCCTAAAAGATACTAGGAAATAAAAAAGCTTAACTTTGATTTAAATATTTAATATTCACAAAAATATTATGTAATAGGCAATAGAAACTATTTCTATTCAAATATTTTCTTAACGCTTCGTTTCCTACAAGTTTTTAAAAAATTTTCAGAGTTGGTAAACCTGTTTTTCAGCAAAATATCATTCATATAAAAGTCATAGAATGCAATGATAAGTTACAGAAGGCTATTAGCAAACTTGAATATAAGAAATAGTTGGAAAGAAATGCAATTATAATCAATAATAATCACATTCTTTTTTGTTGCAAGGTAATGATGCTTTTGTTCAACCAGACATTTTAATGTTAATAAAACAGTTTTTCAGCTACTATATTTAACATTTATATAAATATTTAAATAGTTTTTTCAAATTAATATTATTTCCAGTAAATCCTTTAACATTCACTCAGGAATTAAAACAAAAATATTTTCACACTAAAACTGATTGTAATCAGATATATTTTCTCAATGTCATAAAAAATTTCTCAGAACAATAAACTTGCTCTTCAGAAATATGTAATAAATATATACAATAGTTATAATAGGCAAAAGCAATGAAAAATTATTATTGATAATGATCATATATATTTGTATATCTTGATCACAATGGTAATCCACATCTCTGCCAAGAAAATTCTTCAAAGTTAATTATTTCATTTTCTGTCTTTGACATTCATAAAAAATAAGTTTAAAACCAATGCTGGTGATTAAATAGTTTTTATTGCTTAATCACAAGCTAAGAACTCATCAGAGATCATAAATCTTCTGCTTTTAAAATATTATGAACCATATATAAAATGTTATTAAAACAGGCAAAACTCTCCATACAGTAGTGCCACTCAGTGCAAGTAAGAGTAATCATTGGATGCCAGAAGGCTTGCACATAAATCTCTATCTAGTGCCTATTTATCTAATGTCCCCCAGACTAGTTTCTGGCTTGTGGCACTACTGTATTGAGAGTTTTGCCTGTTTTAATGACAATTATGAGCAAGCATAAGAAATGGTGATCATGTGATGTTTAGTAGTGTAACATATATAAAATGTATATATTTTATTTTCAAGTAAATATTTTATGTCCTCACATTCATTTTTCCAAAGATGAGAAATGTATATAAATTTGTGTGTATATGTGTATGTATTATAAATCATGATTTATTTATTTATTTATTTTAAAAAAAGGTTTTTGATAATTTGATTTTTTTAAATTTATGACTTATTCGAATATGCTGTATTTTTTTTGACATATGTTTTAGCTAACATTCTTTGACATTACATTCATTTCATGACTTGCTTAAAGTATAAAGTAAAACTTGGAAAAATGTTGAAAGTTATATATGTATACATGAAAATACCCGATCTAGAAAATTTATTTTAACAAGATAGTTATAACACTTGCATGCATACAAACACATACACGATATACATTTGTTACATACTCAAAGGATGTGATGAAGACTTTAAAATGGAAATTGTTCAGGAAGGTTTAGAAAAGAGAAAATATCTACAAAGTAGTATGAGTAAAAGCTTTAATCGATAAAGTTGCGTTATGGTATATTACAAGGCAAGTTATTTTTTGCTTTTTGGAGTTTATTTTTAGGTAGAGCAAAGTTTTGACAATTTAAAAAAAGAGAGAAGATTGTCTTTTGTGAGATCTGCATTTATAGGAGAATGGAATAGATAAGGAAATATAAAGGTTGTACTAAGCAAATGAAGAAATATTTATTAATTGAACGATTGGGTATGTACTTAGGAGTAGAGAAACTAAGGAAGATTCTTTGAAAAAAGCCTGTAAGATATATTTTTAAAAAAGATGAGAAAAAATTTGGTTGATTATCTAAAGTAAATAAAATAAAGAACAAAGAAACCGTTTGGGTGGGGGGGTAATGTTTTGTGATAACATGAATGCTCACTATGTATACATTTTCAGATAACTTTTCAATGGCTTTGACTTGAGACAAATATAAAAATATTTATCATGGAAGTTTTCCACTGATTAGCACTTAACCTTTAACACAAATATCATCTATTGATGAAATTTTATCACAAAGCAAATATGCTTTATAAAAATGTATATACAAATACAATTAAATATTATGCATATATTGGTGCACTTTATATAAAAGTCGGTGAAATTGCGTGTAAGTATAAAAATATATGTGCACATGTTTCCTATATGTAGCTACCTCTAAATGTAAAATTATGAAATTATTTAATAGGATATTAAGCCATGACAAATTCTTACAAGTGATATCAAGTGCTACACATTAGTCATTATATCACATTGTTTAATTATCTCAATATGATTCCATGTAGGTAATTTAATATATGTACATGATTACATGGTACATATATATATCTTTAATTTAAAAACATTTTTATAGCATTCATAGAAACTCACATTCTGTGCATTTCTCCATATTAAAATTGAATTATGGTCTTGCATTGTTTGGTGCAACAGTTGAATTGCAAATTTTGGAACTTAAGATGCATGGTTTTTTTTTTTTTTCATATGTCATAGCATCTTCCGGGACGCGAACCCACACCCGTCTGCAACCAACTACTTGCTTGCATGGCGGCTGCGATACCTCTCGGCTAACAATGCATGGTTTGTACCCAAATCTCTCAATTCCAGCACATGAACTTCTTATAAACTTTGGTGTAATAAAAACTTTTGATTATTTTTTTATGAAATTATTATAAATGGATGTTTATTTTATTGTATCCTTTTTCTATATTTTGAAAAAAGTTTTTTTTTAAATTCTAACTTTTAAAATGTTGTTATTAAATTATATATATATATATATAGTTTGATATACTTGCACTGTAAGAAACAAAGGTCACATGAATTAAGAAATAGAAAGTGCTCCAAAAAATTAAATTGTAAATTCATGGCCAACTCACATTATTTCAGACTCTTATGATTACAGGTAAATCACAAATTCAGCCCCAAAAGAGATATTTTTCTCATTAGTAGTATGGACCAGTGTTTTAACATTAAAAAAAGCCTTTATTCTCTAGCAAAAAAAATAGCTACATATATATTTATGGACCAGTTATAAATGACTAGTTGGGTTTATTAAAAATTGAATTTGCTTAAAAATCTTCAACTATGTGAAAAAAAAATCCATCTAGACTTCAACTCCGGACCATGAGCAAGGTAATTTCTACCTACTATAAAAGATGATCCGAGTTTGTGATTATTTGGGGTCTTCATTTAAACAAAGCACTTTTTTCTACTGAAATTAAATTCAGCCTTCCAAAAAACAATTGCAGTAAAAATTGTTTCTTTTAGGTCAAGTCAAAAGTTTCTATATGTATATATTGATTACATTGCTATAAAATGGCTATTGATATCTTTATTGTTCATTTAAAATTCTATTTCATGAAAATTTGACTATCATGGCACTTTCTTTACAGTTTAAATTTTTTCTCAGTCTTGCTCATCAGATTGTCAAAACTGTAATTTGATGTTCAATTTAAAATCAAGATAATAGAATGTTATTTTTGTTAGAAATTTTGGAATTATGTATGTTAAATGCTGATGATATAATGGATTACTTATTTTATTATAATTATGACTTGATTTTAGAATCTGGGTGAAATTTATAATTCTTTAGATATTTTATGATTAACAAGCAAGCATATTTTTTTTGCCAATCCAATTAATAATTGCATTATTGGTAGATAATTGATTATTTTTAGCTAAAGGATAAGACAATCAAAACTATAAAAATCCTCATTATTGGACATTTAACTAGTCTAGCAAGTGATATTTTTTTACATTTAAGATTCCTCTGTAGAAGGATTAGATAGAGATTTTTTCCCTATAGTGCACTATAGATGGTATATTATATGTGGATATATAGGTAACTATACACTAAACAACACCTATAATTGGAATTAATATATTCAGCTTTTAAAAATGTATCAAATAATAGAAAATAACAGCAGCTGAAGATTCCTACTAATTTTTATTACAGCATCAATTCTAATATTAGTCATTGCCTTTAAATTAAAGCATGTTGAACCTTTTACAAAATTTTCTGAATACAAAGATTATTGATTCAATCTTTGTCAATTTGAAATGGACTTTTTATGATCAAATCTATTTGATTTTCAGACTGCTCAAAGAAAAATTTATTATAGTGATAATGAAGTTCATTCATCTCATTTCCTGTCATCTTCATGTTTTATCATCAAATATTATACATTTTCTAATGAAATGTATTATCTGATTAAACAACCAAAAACAGACATGTTTCAATCTTATGATTCCAATGCTAATTCAAAATTGATCTTATCAAATATCCATTTGTTTGTTTCCTTGCTTTTCATGAAATATTTAAAAGTTTTCATCAGCATCTTAGTTCAAAACCACTGATATTTTTCTTATGCTTTTTCACTGTCCAACTTTGTTATCCATAGAATTATTATCGCTGGAATAATTGGGATCATTTTTAAATATGTATACACATCTAAAAATATTTTGTAATTTTTTTTGCAATCTAGGATTAATCTATGGAGAGGGTCTTGGCTACTAGATCTTTTATTTTTCTGAATAATTTAAGGAAGTGAAAGCTATCACCTATTTCTTTATCTTTATTGTCAATTTTGAAGCCAGTTTCTGATTCTATTGGTATAAACATTATTTTCATCTTTATTCATAATCTCATCAATTTATTTTAGTTTCTAATTTGAAACCATTTTTATCCTTCTTATGCTAATTGTAATAACAGTATATAAACATTTTGGATGTTGGCTTAAGAAAAGATTATTCTCTGTTGATTTCCTAATACATACTGAGTGTGGACAAAAGCATGCTTAGCATGTATTTGGAAATCAATATAAAATAATGTTTTTTCAAATCACTTCTGAAAATGTTTGTATGCTGTTATTTATTTTATTTTATAACCTTCTTAAGGAGATTCTTGAAGTTTTCTATATTTCTTAGGTATAAATTTGGTAAGAGGTAAATGATTAAAAACTTTAAAATAATCTTCCATATTTATTTATTATTACTTTTTATATTTTTTATATTTAGTTTTGGGTATTCATTCCCCCATTCTTTTTATAATTATTTCATCAGATATTTATTTACTAATTTAGTTTATATTTTTCTTACATTCAATCTTTTACTTTATCCCTATAACCAGGATTGCATGAGCAGCCGTATAAACTCTATAGTATTAAATTCTAAATAATAAACTAATATTTTTAAAAACTAAAAATAATAATTAATTTTAAAATTATATATATAATAATTTCATTGCTAAATATTTAGGAGTAATGTTTTTGAGATTAACTCATTGCAACTGTTTATGTTTAGATATAATTGAATATCCCTCTAGCTTCAGCAAACAAGAATGCATTTGAAGTTAAAATAATATCATTTTAACCATGTACTCCTTCATAAAACAGAAAGATTGTTTACAATGCTTCTGTTAGAAGACATGATATATGGAGTACAATGTAAAAGTAGTATTTTAATTTTAATTAATTATCATTTGCTGAAGTTAGCAGGGCTTTTCAATTCAAAAATAAACAGTTGTAATGAGTTATTTTCAAAAACACTATATTTAAATTTTTAGCACTGTAAATTATTATTTATTACACATTATTAAAATTTAAATCTTTATATGATAAGATTAGAACTGAACATAATTTTATATCTGCCAGATATTTATGCCAATCAAGTGTAAAAACAGTCAAAATAAAAATCATAGATCTCATGACCCATTTCTCTTAAGCTTGTAAGATATAAACAATGAAGATTGCCAATTCCTCAACAAGCTTTGTGATAAATGCTTAGCCAAAGCAAGCATTTAAAATATCTCTGTCAGGAACCCCTCCCCAACCTCTGACCATGGTTCCATGCTTTGGCACTTCTCAGAGAGGTGCTAAGTTAGGATCTAGTGTCTGAACCTACCCTAGCACCTCTCTGAGGAGTGCCAAAGCATGAAACCATGGTCAGAGGTTTGGGAAGTCCTGACAGAGATATTTTAAATGCTTGCTATGGCTAAGCATTTATCACAAAGCTTGTTGAGGAATTGGCAATCCTCACTGTAAAAACATTTAGCAATAAACTTCTGATTGATTAATTAAATTCATGTCTTCTTGCAAATGCATTAATGGCAATCCTCCTAATATATAAAGAAGAACAAAATTAAAGTGGTATCATTTTAACTTAAAATGTATTGTCTTTTGTTGAAGCTGGGGAGGGGAGGCTATTCTATTATATTTAAAAGTAAATAGTTTATATATATATATATATATATATACTGGAAATAATACTATATATATATATATATATATATATATATATAGTATTATTTCCAGTAGTTTCCATGTAATAAAAGTTTAATAGTTAAATAACTGACATTTCAGTACAATAACAAGTATTTTCCTCAGAGCTTCTGCTTTCTCAAATCAAGAATATGTTTGGTGAGATTTAAAAGCATTATTTTTTTTCTTTGTTATTTTCTCTTCATTCTCAAATTTTTTGGTTGAGAAGTTTTAAAAAGTATTTTATTCTTCAATAGTTTTTTCCAAACATTATTATTATTGCTTAATTCACACTTTTTATTTATGCTCTTATGCCTTTTAAAAATCTCTACAGCTTCTTTTAGCAATCTCTGGTCATATTGTTCAATTTTTGCCAGAATATGTGCTTTATTAAAATTGATATCATGATTCTTTAATTTAATGTGTGAATAAGTGGCTGATGAATTAGATTTTTCTCTAACTGCCAAACACACATTCTTATGATTTTTATGATTTGAGAAAGAAGAAGCTCTGAGCAAAGTTCTTATTATTGTACTGAAACATCAGTTATTTAGCTGTTATATTTCTATTACATAAACGTTTCCAGAAATAATACTATGAATTCATATAATGGTTCAGCATAAAATGAATATATTGGATATCATTTATATTTTTTACATGTATGTGGTCATGGATATTGTATAAGATGGACTGGATAGCTACAGTGGGCTTGAAAGTTTGACTTTAAGTCCTTTATAATTACATTATGTTTACTTTATATATATATATATATATATATTACTAATAAAATATCCATTAATTAAAAAACATTGATTGTGATAACAATATAAATAATAAATATAATAGTATTTAAATATAAATATATTTCAATCTACAGAAATACTTTTGATTAATTGCTTAATTAATTAATTAACTGACTGTATATTTATATTTAATTACTGTTATACTTATTATTTATATTATTATTATTATTATTATTATTATTATTATTATTATTATTATTATTATTATTATTATTATTACAGATATACATAATTATTAAAAACCAGTCAACACTTAGACAATCCCAATATCAATAACAATCAACAATTTCAAACAATTGTCAAGGCAACTACCTATTAACAGTAAAGATGGAATCCCTATATTAGTTATTAAATGTCATCCATCATAGAAATTAAGAGTCATTTCATAACTCTTAACTAAATAAATACATTCAAATAGTATAAAATTAATTATGCAAGTAAATACACCTGGGTCTCATTTTACGTGATTGATAGGTTCCTCAGAAAACACACGCAAACGAAATCATGCAAAAATAGACGTAACTTATATTGAAAAGGGGGGATGCGGTCTGTGATTTTTCAAAATTCGCATAAAAGCAAAGCACCAACATAAAATTACTTTAAAATTTGCGCAAAAAAAAAATAAGGAAATAAAATATGACTAATAAAAAATTTCAAATTTGAAAAAAATTGATACAAGACAAACTTTTTTTAACTATAATATTTAATTTTATTCAAAATAATATATTTTTATGCATAATTTACAGTACAGTAATTTACATTTTTTATACAAATTTTAATTATTATAGCTATTTGCCGAAAAACACGTTCGTTTGCAAACAACTAACGCCAACTTCACACTCATGTTGTATCAGTGATTTTCTGGTGACAATGTAATTAGTAATTAATCTTTGAGATGATGATTTTATTAATTGTTTACAAAACTAACAACTAAAAATTAAATTCTTATTTTTGTCTTTAATTTTCAATTCCGTTTAAAAATCAAATTTCACATTAATTTCAAGTTGCCACGTAAGTAATTTTTAAATTGTTAATTACAATTAAAAATCAGATTTTAATTTTTAATTGTCAAATTTAATTGTGCCCACTGCTATTACTGACCTTTTAAAAATAAACTTGTGGACACTAAATGATTAATAATTGATTACTTTCTTTCTTAAAAAGCAAAAACAGAATGTGATTTAAAATGCAAAATTAACACGCACAATGTTTGAACAAATTTACATTATAATCTTGTAAAATTTAATGTGTGTATACATAAAATGTGGAAATTATGATTTTAATTTCATTATTGCATAAAATCTTACTATTATAAAGCACTGAAAATATTGAAATTACTAAGATGAAAGTCGAATTCCAATAATGTGCTATTACTTTCAATATAACATAAGTGCACGAAATTTATTATTTAAAGTAATAGCGCATTATCGGAGTTTGACTTCCAGTGAAACACGAATCACATAACTTCAAAATTGTGTTAAATAAGTCTGCGTAAAACGAGACCCAGGTGTATTCAAAATTATTAAAGATAATTATTTTTTAAGAAATTACTGTATTTTCTTTTACTATTTAAAATAGACTTTGACTTGGGGTTCAATATTAAAAAATGTCTGTTAATATCAAGTATTTTAGATAATACATTTTCAAAAATATTTTAATTTGTATTAAACATGCAATCAATGTAGAAACTGATACTTTTTATTAATAATGTACAAAAAAAAATACAAGTAAAAAACTCAAATTCAAAAACTTCTAATGAAGATGACATAGCAAAAATACACACAGGACTACAATTTTAATAGCACATTTATTTAACAAAAACATTGAATAATTAAAACATCAGCTCAAAACATATTAATCCATATGCTATATGACTAGTTAAAATAAATATTGATTTTCAATAACTACATATGACTTATAAAAGTAAATATTTTCTTTTCTATGATAAAGTTTGTTCTCAATAAATATCAACAAAAATAATAGAGATTTAAAAAAATTATATTAAATTCTTTTATTGACTGTGAACTAAAATAAAATAATTGTTTCTTCAATTACAATTGGAGTGTTTAAATTTAACTTGAAATAAAAGCATTGGGAGTCCAGCAATTAATTAAGTCAATCCCTTGTTATAAAAAATGGGAATTGAATTAATTAATTTCTGGACCCCCTGTCCTTTTATTTCAAATTAAATTTAAACACTCCAGTTGTGGATGAAGAAACAATTATTATTTTAGTGCACAATCAATAAAAGCATTTAATATTAAAAAACTGTTTTATCTCTATTATTTTTAGTACTGGCCAATAAATAAAAATGTAAAACTATATTGTACTTTAAATTGATTGGGCACTTATCCATTGATATATATATATATATATATATATATATATATATATATATATATATATATATATCACTAAATATTTCTGCTATAAGTTAAAATGTACACCCCATATGTATATTTAATACATAGTATGTGTTTATAATAATACATATGTATATATTATAAATGAATTTCACTTAATACATATAATTTTAGTTTAAATCTATATCACACATATAGTATGTATAAATCATTAGTCATTTCTGCAGTAAGTTAATATATATACTCTTAATGTATATATTCTATTTAATATGTCTACATAATTATACATGTTTAATAAATCAATAACAAAGTTTTTTATTTAAAATTGCTTAAAAAAATTATTTTTATTTTAAAATGGTTGCTTTAAAAAAAATACTAAAGAAAAAAATTGCTATCTTTTTTTAGCTTTTCGAGATCATTTTAAATAATGCAAGTTTTCTAGTTTACTTTTTTTAAAACAATTATTTTAAAATAAAAATAGAAACTCAGTTTTAAATAGAAAATTTAGTTACTGATTTGTTGTATATATATATATAATTATGTACACATACTAAATATGATATGTATACAAAAAGTTTAAAATGTTTAAAAATATTGTTAAAGTAAAATAAATAGATATATATATACTGAAAAAAGATAAATGTTTAAAATGGATTAGGCTGGTATAATTTGGTTATATATCAATTTTCAAGCTGTTCTATTGAATTTAAATATATTAAACCTCAATTTTAAAATGTCATTCTAAATTGAATAAACAAACTGATTTCTCATCTTCAATAAAAACATTTAAAAACATTAACCATTAAATATGTAGTGGTTTTATGTCATCTATTATGAAGTTGCAATTATATGCACAAAGTTTAAAATTTATTCTTTTGTTAACAAGTTGAATTGTTAATAAATAAATTCAGGTTGTTATATTAAATATGCACATGAATTTATACTTATAAATGATATATAAAACAGAATGTTTACAATTCCATGGGAAAATGTGTCCTCAAAACATGTCAGCAGAAAAATCATAGCATTAAAATTTCCAGCCATTATGCACAATTTTGGATATAATTTCTTCACAATTTTAAAATTCTTTGTAATCAAATGTTGGTTTGTTTTTAATTAATAATATTTTTAATTTTTTTAATAAATCTTAATAATTAGTGCTTTTGTAAACAATTTTTTTTAATTAGTAATTTATTAAAAGCAACAAAGTACCACATATTGAGTTTCCTGAAAGTTTGTGATGATGGTGTTTTAGTTATATTTATTGTTTGGCCTATTTCCATCATCTAATATGAATATTGAATCTCTTAAGAAAAATTTAGCTTTATTAAATTATTCCAAATACATTCATCTATTAGTAATAGCACACAGGTTAGTATATGCACAACTGGCAGTTGAATATATTTGGAATATTTAAATGAAGTTAAATTTTTCTAAAGACATTCAATATTCATATTAGTAGATGGAAATAGTCAAACAATAAATACTGCCATATATTGTATTTAAATGACTTTTTTTGAAAAAACTAAAAGCAAGGGATTTGGAATATATTTATTTCCTATTGATCTCTTGTTATAATTTGTTCTTAAATTATTACATATCTTTCTCATTTTTATATTAATTCTTACAGTTTGATGTAGCTAATTATTTCTAATAAGTATTTTTTTTGTTTACACGTTTTTATGTTATAAGTTGAGTTAAATTTAATTTCCTTTGTAATATAATTTCTTTTTAAATTTTTTTAAATAAGCAATAATAAAACTGAAACTTTATCATAATAAATTGGAAAAGAAATTTAATAAAGTTGACAAAATATGAGATAGTCATAAAGTTATTTTAATTTTTATTTTTTTCCTGTCAATTCTGATAAATAGAAATGATTTCTTATAAAATTATTTTAATCAACTAATTCTAGATTTTATAAATGTTTTTACTTTTCAAGGTAGATCTGAAGACAGCCACTTCACATTTTAAAAATTTAATCCATTTTTAAAACAAAGCTTGATTTAACAAATGGGATGCTCAAATTCATGCAATACTTATTTTTGATAAATTTTACTAATTACTGTTAAATATAAAATATTAATATTATATGTATTTTTGTTTCAGATATACCTCAACAAAAGAGCTATTATAGGTAATAGAGAAAATGTATTTAGCCTCAGGATGGTTTCTAATTAGTAGTAATTGATAGTTTCCTGGCAACATCAAAGGCAAAGGTTATCTTAGTTTACATCGATAAAATCTTATTTCTGTTCTTTATTAAAATAATCCATGGAAAATGTTTAATTCAGTATATATATATATATATTGTAAATATATATATATATATATATAAGGACGTTCCATTACAATATATATATATGCAATCATTTCAATATATATAGGAGAGTGAATTTTAGTATTTCTTTTTATATAAATTTTACTTTAATATTATTAACTATTTTCCAATTAAAAAAAAAACTGAACTTACATGTGACAGTTATGCCAACATTGTCTCTTCAAGTATATAAGAGATCTAAACACCTGCTCAACATGTTAAAATAACAATATGAGCTTAAAATGTAAATAATTTTATATAATCTATTTATTTAGGTTTATTGACAATTTATAGAAGGGTGGAAATAAATTATCTTTTCTTTGCATAATCTGAGTGTAATACTGCATAATTTGTTTAAATATAATATATAATTGTGATCATATGTATAGGTACTCATTTAAAATAAATAGATTGCTCAGTATATTTTTCAGATATTTAAATTTTTGTCGTACCTGAGAAATTAGATTGCAGCCAAAATAACTATTATGGGAAAATCAGTTTATTTAATTAAACTCTGTACAAATTGATTTTATTTATTTTTTACAGCTTACATTATATGTGATAAACATATATTTAGAATTTATTTATGTATACATTTTCTTGCTATTACTGGCATCAGATAGACATGATAATAATATGGTTAAATCCAAAATATATTTTTTATATTTTTATCTATAAAAATCTTTGTTTATATATATAATAAGCAGTCGCATTACATATTATCTGGTAGTTGATAATTTTTCATTATGTAATTATTATTAAAATATAATATACAGATTTAAAAATAAAATATAATGGAATTGAAATAACATATAGTTACTGCTATTAGTAAACAAATTACAATGGCATTGTTCTTTTCCAGTATTAAATATATTAATTCAATTACATTTGCTTATTTTAAACATTTTTCATTGAGAAATATAGTAAAAATAGATGCTTTCCTTTATAAATAAAATAAAAAAAAGAATAATTTATTTCTGAGAATTGAAAATGTTCCGTGAGATAAGACAGACAGATTGTAAGAAAATAAGTGTTGATAGAAATAGATATAATAATATAAATATTTATTTATTTTTCATATGTCATAGCATCGGCCGGGAGGCGAACTCGCAACAACCATCTGCTTACTTGCAAGGCAGCTGCGGTTAGAGTTAAAGCGGTACCAAAACATTCATTATTAAGGTATTTGTGTGAAATCGTGGCCATAATGATAATAAAACGGAAAACTTGCCAAATAAATTGAAAAAAACATTGAAAAGAAAATTTGAATTATTTATATAATGATAGTTGGATATAAAAATATTATTGGAAATAAAAGTTGAAGTTGAAGAAAATTTAAAGTTCGGAGTAAAAAATAAAAGAAAGGTTTCTTACTACTAATTCTTGTAATAATAAAAAATAGCATGGTTTAAAAATCACAATAGGATTATTTTTTATTAATAGATTTGGATAATAAGAATAGTTTTTATTTAAAATATATTTTAATTCAACATACATTTAGAAATAATAGGAATTGATACACATCTTAGAATTAATATCAATTCATATGATTAGATTATTTTTAAAAGTATTTTGAAAAATGATAGCGTTAGTAGTAAAGTGTATGTATATTATAAACAATATTAGAAAAAAAAAATCAGATTCCTTGGATAAAAAAATAAATAATATAAGTAATAATATGATAACAATTAAAGTATATTCAGATAAAAAAGGAGTTCCTCAAAGAAAATTTAAAAAAATTTTACAATAAAAAAAAACAGATTATAGAAAATGTAAGACAACAAAAAAGACTTAATTTGTAACTAGATGATATATAACATTATATAAAATGATAAAATATTGCTAATTTTGTTCTAGAAGGCTTAACAGTAATTTAAATATAAAGCCTAAAATTATATGAAAGTCGTTAGTAGAAGCATCTAGAAGGTAGACTTTATAGAATAATTATGATGAATTATTTGATTTAATAAATACAAAAATAAAAAATTGATTGAAAAAAGCATGAATAACAGAAATGAAACAGTAATTTGTAAATATTAATAGTAGCTAAATTAATGCAAGAATTTATGTGATTTGAATAAAATAAAAATATAATAGAAATAAACAAAAATAACACAAAGCAGTAATTTAAGCTAAAAATAAATAAAAATAGATCAGGATTTGTAAATAAGTAACGTAAAGAAAAAATACATATGACTTGCATAATAGGAATGATTAAACTTTATTTCTACACCTAAAAAAAGTCATATAGATAAGAAATAAAGTATAATGTGCAGTAAAGAAGTTGCAAGAAAAGTGATGAGTTTTCAAATTAACAAAAGTATTTGAAAGAATTAGTTGATAATTGAAAAATGATTTATCTAAGTGACAACAATTGTATATGAAGCCAAAATTTTAAAGTTTTGAATAGATTAAGCTTATTTCTACAGAAGCGAGAGATTGATTTATTTTTATAAAAAATAGGAGGATGGAGCAAAGATATATTTAAAGTCTGCTATATATTAAAAATAATTGAAAGAATGTATTGCTCTTAATATAACTAAATATATGTAATTAAGGAGTTAATATAAACAAAAGTTATAAAAGAAATACAATGATTATGATTATTTACATATTCCATTATAGGATTACTAATTCAAAGTCTTACTAAAATAATAATGTCTGGATAAACTATAGCATGTCCTGTGATGCTTTAGTATTTATAGAAAGTAAATATTAATGTCATTTACTTTTTTTATTATTTTTACAATGATTCATATAATTACAACCCACTATTGATGGTTTCGATTCCTAGCAATTTTCTTCAGAACTACAACAAATACAATGCAAATACATGAATAAAAATATACATGAACATATAATTTACATTTATATATATATAGTCTCTTATAATCATTATTTATATACCCACACATGATTATAAGAGACTATATATATATATAGTCTCTTATAATCATTATTTATATACCCACACATATCTTTATATATCTCTTTATATAATTATTACCTTTTTATATATAATACATTTTAATCTTTTTTATATTTTATATTTATCAATCAATACTTCCTATATATATATATTCTAACCTGTATCTCGTGCATCCTCACTTCCAGATAAAATATGATATGAAATAAAACGGGTTCTATCTCAGTTAATAATTAATAACTAAAATATTCAGCATTAAAATTAAAATATTTCACTAGCTCAAATTTAAAATACGAATAAGGTTCAGTTTATAAAAATAAATTAAATAAATATTTAATATTTTCATGAGACTTGAAGTGAAAATACAGGTGACAAGATAGATTACATTGAGCCAATATCCTACAGGATACTACCTGAATGGCATAAGAACACTATCCCCCCTTTTATTACTATTTCAAATAACAAACTCATAGTATTCTTACGACTTTAATAACTTCTACTCACTAAGATTAAACTAATAATTAAATCTTAATCTTCTACTTAATAATAATCTAGCTCAATAAAACAATCTCAGGTTCATAAAGTTTATTCTAAGTTAATAAAAATACGGTAGTAAAATATGAGAAGGGATTTTATGTCATAATCTACTACACTTAAACTAATAATAATAAATAATAATAATAATATTCTTCATTGTTTAATTACTACTGGATATCTTTTCTTTTTACTATAATTTTATTACCATAATAAAATAATGAAATAATTTTATATAATCTTTTATCTTCATGAATATAATAAATAAATACGTGGTAGCATTTGATAATCTGATAAACAAAATGTGTGTGGCAACTGATAGCATATAATTTAATATAATATGATTTATGACCAATAAAATAATGTAAGATTATGATTATTTAATTATAATGAATACCAATAAAATATTTAAAATTCTTAAAATAACTCTATTTATCTTTTGTGCAAAATTATATATATATGTTTCGATTATTATGCATATATCGTGTTTCATGCAGCGATGTGGAGAAATAAATAACTCGGACACAAAATTTTTGAAATAACAAAATTTAACAAAGTTTATTACTAACAACAAATAAATAAACAATTTATTTACACTATTTACAGTGGATATCCTTAACTTTTTTACTTTACAGTTTGATCTACCGGGTTATAAAAAAAATAATTTATATTTCAATTATATCTTTATTTAGATTTGGAACAAAATTAAAAAAAAAATGTTACTATTGGGTTTCTCATTATGGTTAACTTATTACAAATATATTTATCTACTTTATTAGCAACAGCATTTTATCCTTTATATTATTAAACTATCTTATTTAAAAAATTCATACTTAGAAAACATTCTATAGAAAACAAAATTTTATAATGAGTATGGATTTCTCAAAATATTAAAAAAAAATTCATCTTGCAAAGTCAAAGATGTTACACAAAATATTATCCAAAATTAAGTACTAGATTTTAGTATTTATCACACAATGTTTACTAATCATAATATATTCTTCTTTAAGCCTTACTTTAGTATAATATAAGTGTAATCATTAATATATTTCTGTTAATCAATAAACAAAAATATACTATGCATATTGTTTACACAATTTACTTTGTACTATTGTATTTTAAAATATGCAATACTTATTTTTTCTCTTAAAAAAATAATACTAAAGCATTTAAAATTATTATCACTTTAAAGAAAATATCTTTGTTTAGATACCTTATTTTAAAAAAAAATTATATTTCATTTTCGAAATAAAATTCAAAATATATTCTATGATTCTTTCTTTCCTTAGGATACTTTGGATCTTCAATTTTAAGTTATAACGTCCTATTCCTTCTAAGCAAATAAACCAATCTTATACAAAACGATAACATGACCTAAGTTCTAAATTATTTATCATTTCTCTTAAACATATTTTACTAAATGATGCAATTACATGAAATAAAGATAGCGAAAACAGATGCATAGGATTAAGGAAGAAAGCTAGAGTATTACTCTTAACATATCTCAAAATCATGGCACAGTGCGAAGAGGTATGACATTTACCTGCCTAATATCCTCTAGTACAGGGACAATGTTAAAGCTATTTCTTCAGCTTTATTAGAACATCAAATATTTAAAGAAATATAAACACTGTCCAAATAAAATGTGTATCAGTCATAGGGCTTTGTTAACTATGCTGATATTCACATAAAGACTAAATATTATTTCCATTCCTTATAACATCCTATTTCTTAAAACATCATCTTGGTTTCCTGTTCACTAAGTACTTCCAAGCCACTATCTCAACATTATTTCTCAAGATTTTCCACATCTTACATCGATAAATAACTATCTGCATTTACAAAAACAATAAATAAAATTCATTAATAGTTAAACAATCTTACGATTCCATAAGAAAAGTTGCTTACTTCATTGTTCTGTATGTTTAATCATATACACTCTACTTAGACAATATTTGAATATCCAATAACATGAAAGTTCTAAAGAATCACATAATTATTTGTTATTATGTTGGATTATATCTCTAATATATAAAAAAAAATAATCATCGTATGCATATTTTCAAATCAATCCTATCTCATAATGTTTTTTAAAATGTTGTATGAAATGCGGTACATATAAGTAAAAAAACTTTTACACTTCATTCTTCCAATTTATGGATGATCTAAAGAAAACAAAAAAAATATACATTATAAATTATCAATAGTTATTATTATTACCAATAACCTTTATCTAGTCATCTTGTTCAGTAGGCTTCCTTTATCCACTTGAGCATTGCAGATATAAAAAAAATTCACACCCATACACTTTATATTAAAATATTTTTAGCTAAATTATTAGATTGTTATATTATAAAATTTTTATATTAATAAATTAATGTTTTTATGTTTTTCCTAATCTTATATAAAAATTTAGATTTAAACTAGGTTAACAAAATAAAAGGAATCAAAACTATAATTACATATTTTCTTTATGATAGTTCCTGATAAGTCCAAAATACTTAGTATTTTTTCTAGAGTTTTCAAAATGTTCTCCTCCAAGCACGTTAAAGTTTAAAATAAAAATAATTATTAATCCATTTAATAAAATTTATAGAAAATAATCCTTGGTTTTAATATTTAGGATGATAATTATTAAATCATAATATTAATTAATCCTGTGAAGCTTCTTAATCTTCTCTACCAATATTCTCTGCTTATCCGATGCATCAATCCATCTAATTTAATTTTAAAATATTCGATAAACTTTTAAGTACTATTTGTATTTCCATGGATCCATCTTTTATTCAACTATGTGTTCACTTTTTTTATATATGTTTCCTTCTTGATACATTTAAACTTTCATTTGGTATTTTTATATATCACTTTAAAATAAAAACTTCAAGTACTTTTAAACAAATCTTTTCTAAATACATTTTTTAAAACAATTCTAAGAACGGATATTTTAATATCAAAACGCTTCTATAACATATTCTTCTGGGTTCTTTCTTAAATTCGTGAAAATATTTTTTTAAAAATGTTACCTTCAGAAAGGATATAATATTTTACTCCTTTGAATATCATACTATATAAAATAATTCATGCAATATATAACTATCTTATTACCATTTAAAAATAAATCTTGGATAAACTTATAAATAATATGTTTCAATACAATTTTTTTAGACTCCGTATAATGTCTGAGCTGTGGTTTTTTTTATGTACCAAAACAGTTCTTCGGTTAAATATTAATAAAGCTGTATCAATAAATATTTCAAATATTTTTTCAGCATTACAACTTATATCCATTTTATTTCGTAGTATATCCATCCTTTATTGCGAAGTTTAGGTTAAACTTTTAGATAAAATACGACTGGTAAGTACTTTAAAAATTAGAAAGTCATTTCCACGAAGTTTCTAAATTATTTTATTTTAAAACTCTCTTTTGCAAAAATACTTTTAAAAATTATCAATTAATTTTTTGCAGATAAAGTTATAAGAAAGTACTAAAAAAATTGACTAAAATAAAAAATTTTAAAATACTATCTTTTTGATAGTTATACTTTACCTTTCTCCGGTTTCAATACATTATTAATCTTCCCTTATACCCCCGTGCAATTCATATTTATAGTCTGTAAGAATACCTATTCCTATTGGTTAATTCTTACTTTAGCTTGAGAACAAATTTACATATTTTCAATTTATAGCAGAATTATATTTCAAAATCAGAAATTATGACATAATGAACCCAAAATATTATTTAAAATATTACTTTTAAATAAATTATTATTTTATTAAAACTATTTAAACATTTAAAATAACTTTTAAAATAATTTTAATAATCTATTCCATTTTTTTTTAATATTCAATTTATTTTGTTTTTATTTAAATAAAATATTTAATTTTTATTATAACTGTATTCGTCTTTATGATACTATTTAAAACATTACATCATTTAAATATGCAATAACGACAGTTAACTTAATATTTATTATTATTTGCTTTTATGATAGGCAATAATTCTATCCAATTCTATAATATAACTTTTAAAATATTTTAAACTTTGTTATTAATTCAAACACGCGTGTGTGTGAACGTATGTAATATACAAGTCACATGATCAATAACTTTGACAGACGATTTTCAATCTATTTCTCTGCCCAGATTTATAAAATTGATACACTTATTATATTATATAATATAATTATAAAATTTGGAAGAACAATTTAGAAAATATAGAATTAAATACAATTCTCACCATCATAAAGTTTATTTTTAAAATATATTATATTAATTTTGACTATTAAATATGATTATAAATTTAAACACTGTATTTATTAACTTATCAGTTTTAAACTATTAAAATCGAATTTATTAAATATACTTTTAATTTTTATAGCTGTGTTATTTAATATGGCCAGCTTTTACAACCATATGAAACAATATTTTAAACTTTACATAACTACTTTTTAAATAATTCGCTATAATTTTATATACCACGTATTTTCTTTAGCTTTAAATTGTACTTTAAAAATATAATTGACTTAATACAATTACCATATTAAAAGAACATATTCTAAATTTAAATTTTTTAGTAATTGACTGTTATGAACTATTACCGACTTATAGAAAAGGGCACAATATATATATATATATATATATATAAGTCTAATGTTATATTTTTATATTTTACATTATTATTATTCATTATATTAACATTAAACATGTGTAATTTTCTTTAACCTATAATATTATTTCTTCTTATCTTTTATTACTAATTATTTTTACCTGCTTTTTATTATTTTTTAACATATTTTATACTTACCTTTTACTTATATTTTCAAATCTTAACTGCTAATTATTCAAACTTTTAATTTTTACAGTTATACTTGGTAGCTCCCTCTTTCTACTTTTTATATAATTAAATTTATTCTTATTTTTAATCCTTACTAACATTATCATGTGATGTGATGCACTATGGCTTTTCTTTGTTCTGAATGAGGAATCTCTCAACCACAATTCCCAGAGAAACCTGTTAGCTACATTACCCTTTTCTTTTCATTCACCACTCTAAGTTTTTCCCATATTCTTCACTATCCTGCTCCATTCCATTTTTACAAGATAATATCTTTGTTAATTCTATGGTCCTTATATCTATTCAGCATAAAAAGCAAGAACCCAATTTCTATATATTCACTTTGTTATTTATTCTCCCATAATTTTATTATTTGTACTGTTTCTGCTTGTAAGCATTTACATTCAATTAATAAATACCTAATATTCCTCTGCCTTTCTTACATAACTTGCAGACTAACTCACCCATATTCTCTTGTTGCTAAAAATTATGTTTGAGTCCTAAAAGATAAACTTCATTGCTTGCTATTATCATAAATTAAATTGCACCCAATATTCTGTTTACTTCTATATATATTTAACTCTTTTTACTCCCCAAACTAATTCTCTATCTTTGCAACTTCCTATTTTTTATTAATGCATCTATTCTTCTATCACATTCCTTGCCATTATAATACTCAACAATTCTTCTAACACAATCATCCCCCCTTTTGTACAAGTATGTGAGATGAGATACACTGTGACATCTTTATTGGAGTCAGGAATCTCTTAGCTACCATGCCCAGTGAAACCTGTTAGCCACTTTACCTTCCCTTTCCATTCCCCATTTTATGTTTTTCTTATATTTTTTTCTATCTTACTTTATCCCATTTCCATAACATAATTTTTGTCACTCCATAATTTTTATATCTAAAATCCCCTTATCGTTTTCCAAACCCAGCATAAAAACCAAAAATCCACCTTCTATATAATCCCTTTTCTTTATATTTAGTTTCCCATAACTTTATTATTTGTGCCCTTTCTACTTGCAAACATTTACATTCAATTAACTGATGCCTAATATTTTCTATGCTTTCCTTACACAACTTGCAGACTAAATCACTTACATTTTTCCATTTATGTGTATATTCTCTTGTTGCTGAAGATCCTCTTCAATCTTTAAATAATAAACTAGTTTCCTTGCTATTATCATAAATTAACTCACACCCAATATTCTGTTTACTTGTATATATATTTAAACTCTTTTTACTCTGCATACTAGTCCTCCATCTCTCCAACTCCCTATTCTTTATTAATGCATCTATTTTTTTATCTTATTCCTTGCAACTATTACACTCAACAATTCTCCTAACACAATCATCCCACCTTTTGTATAAGTATACTGACATAAATTCTTTATCCAAATCTTCTGCATACTGTACCAGCTTTCTCACACATCTTGTTGCCTGCCTTTTACTCATAACCCAATTAAATGCTATTTTGGTTATTTTCTTATTATTCATAAACTGCAATCTACTAAACATTTTCATTTTTCTTTTTTCATCTTTTATATAAAAATTTGACCATACCATTTCTTCTTGAATTGCCTCTTTTGTTGTTCACACATTTGTTTCTAATGCATGTCTTCCTATTTCTCTTTGTACTTTTTCTAAGTAATCTAACATCCCTTTACTTACACATAATATATCATTACCATATGTTAATCCTTCTAGTGGCACTTCCTTTTATACAATTCTAGCTACATCATATATTTATTATATGAAAACACTGTTAATTTCTTTATCAGTCTCTTTTTTTATTTCCTTCATTTATCATTTTTTTCTCCCATTCATCCAAGTGATTTCTCTGATAATTTAAGACAATTCCCAAATAGTTATACCTATTCATCACACTTAACTTTATATCCTCCAATAAAAATTATTTGTCTTTTGTTTTCCTAGTATTAATCATCATTACTTCTGATTTCTCTTCACTAAACTTAACACCCATCTCCTTGCTCACCTTTGCATATGTCCTCAGCATAACTTCCATATTTTCCCTTCTTTCTGTACTCCAGAAGACATCATCTGTACATAAAAAAACCTGATAATGTATATACTCCCATTCCACCTATTAATGGAATTTTTATCCCTCTTCCTAGTCTTTCTATTGCTCTATATATTTCTCTCAAAGACAACAAAAACAACATAGAGGACATAGGGGATCTTTGCCTTAGTCCCACCTTATTTATAACTTTAACTGATTCTCTACTCCCTAATTGATATGTATAGTAATTATTTTCATACAATCTCTTAATAAGATCCACTAAAGCTCCATCCATTCTCAAATTTACTAAACGTATCCACGATCTATTTCTATTTACTCTATCATATGCCTTTTTTTTATTTTATATCTCCTGGCTCACTCTTTCTACTTTTTATATAATTAAATCTATTTCTATTTTTAATCCCTATTGATATTATTATTATTTTATTTTTAAGTTTTTTTTTATGTCAAAATTTTTTCTAGCTCAAATCTCTATTTAATAGTGTTTTAATATTTTTAATATAAATAGTTTCTCTTACTTTTCTATCCCTTTTATTACTTGTAATTTTTATACAATATTTTCCAAACTAATGCCCTGTTTTTAATATATGTAAATATATTGGTGAATTTTTATCATATTTATGTTGTAGTAGTCTTCTATATATTGAAATTTTTGTTTCCCCTCTATAATTTACTTTTATATTATTAATTTGACACTTTTTACAATTGATTTCATATATTCCATTTATTTTGTTATCTGAATTCTATTATAATTACTAATATATTTATTTTCTAAAATATTAATCATATTTTTTTATTTTTTCATTATCTGTTCTAACATTTATTATTTTGTTAAATTTTTTTATTAATTTTACCTATAACTTTATTTAAATTTTTAACTACATAATTTTTTTCTGTCTTTATAATCCTTTTTTCTTTTTTATTATTTATATAATCTAACTTATTGTCTATTATTTGGATGATTATTATTTATAAATTCTTCTTTTATTAAATTTATTTGTTTAACAAAATCTTCTTTACTTGAACAATAAGAAAGATAAAGTTATAATACTTCATAATGAAAGTAAATGTTCTAGGAGAATAAGCATGTGTTAATTTCTTTTCTGAATGTTTTCACAAATCTTAAAAAAACACTTTTATCACAATCAAATTTTAAATGCTAATTATCTTTAGAATCATAATCACTGATGGATTTTTGTCCACTACTTGTGATGGTTATTAATCTAATAATATAGAAATAAAACAAACTAACTCCTTTTTAAAACTTGATTTATTATGACTATAATCATGAAAAAGAAATCCGATGTTTCGACTATTTTTTATAGTCTTTCTCAAGGCACACTAAAATAATATATATATACACAATAAATATCACATATTCAAAAAAAAAAATTAAATTAATTAAAAATTACAAAATATATCCATAACCAAAATTTTCTTTTTTTTACCTTATCTCACTCCCCTTTCCTATTACAATCACAACTTAAACACAACTAATTCCTTTTTAAAATTCTATATATATCAAATAAAAACTTTTAATTAAAAACCTATTATTTTCCTTTATCTTTTTCTATTAACATCCTATTTAGAAAAAGATAAAGGAAAATAATAGGTTTTTAATTAAAAGTTTTTATTTGATATATATATATAGAATTTTAAAAAGGAATTAGTTGTGTTTAAGTTGTGATTGTAATAGGAAAGGGGAGTGAGGTAAGGTAAAAAAAAGAAAATTTTGGTTATGGATATATTTTGTAATTTTTAATTAATTTAATTTTTTTTTGAATATGTGATATTTATTGTGTATATATATTTTATTTTAGTGTGCCTTGAGAAAGACTATAAAAAATAGTCGAAACATCGGATTTCTTTTTCATGATTATAGTCATAATAAATCAAGTTTTAAAAAGGAGTTAGTTTGTTTTATTTCTATATTAGATATATATGAACTATTTTGAAAAGAAGAACTGTGTGCTGGATATATTAAATTATTTAATCTAATAATAGCTTATCTTTTGATATGTTTAATTCATAGGATATTATTGAAAAACACTACTTATTTTAACTACTGTCGTTTAGAAAGTACTGTTAATCTCATAATTAGCTATTTAAAAGCATTCTGTACAGAGCAAACATGTAGTTATAAGTATTTTTATTTTATCTTTCCAATAAAATGCTATATGTGTGCATATATATATATATAATGCATTTTTTCTATTTAATTAATATAAATCCATGTTTATTTAGCAGTTAATAACTCATGATTAAAATTTGACAAATATAACATATCTATTCTCTTTCCAAAGGCTAGAATACCATTCTTTAGTTAGAAGATTTTGATTAGCAATTAAATTCCTTCAAATGATTGATTGTCTTTGCTTCTTTAGAGATTTTATTGGTCTTTTATACATGTTTTTAGAGAGATTGCTTGTTATTTATATTTTTCAAATATTGGTGATACTTTTAGTTATCATCTCCAATGTAGATGTTCTAAGTATGATTACTAATAATTTATTTCTACTATTTTAATTCAATGGTTGCCATTTGTTATTTGAATCTAGATCTTTTTCATTTTTATACTGGAGTTTTTTCTTGTGCAGGGATTAGTAATTTCTAAAATTGTCTGGATTGTCATTTGCCTTGACAATAGTACATTTATTTCTTCTAAGACATATTTTTTCTTATATCTTCTTATATCCAGATTATATCAACTATAGTAAATCAGAGAATTAATTACAAAATGGAAAAGGAATAGTGTTTTTAAATATTTACTCATAAATAGTTCATGCAAAGAGTTCTCCATTGGCATTTAAGATTTGTTGCTGATATATTATGGCAGTAAATATAAATACTTGACATGGCTATTTTTATTTTTTTAAATTATTATATTACCTGTTTTAGGCATTAAACTTTGAATAGTAAGATATATTTAGTAAATTATGAGTTACTCTTTAATTTGTGATGAATTGAAGTAACATACATGTCATAAATTGATGACTAATTTCTCTGCGAATTTATGGCATGTGAAAACTTATCTGAGTTAAGTATGTCTTTTAATAATTTATACTTGTATCAAGTATTTTTCTGGGCTTGCATAATGTTAAATACATTATAGTTAATAATTATTTTCATTAGCGCTACTGATAACTATCTGATTCAGTTTTAAATAGATTTGAAATCTTAATATATAGTTTCAATTGTATAATTTTTGACAAATCTATGGTTTGGATGCTATAATAAGTTGAAACTATTTATTTTTTAGCTTCACTGCCATTTTTACTGATTTCATGCATTATAATCATGTTTTCATTAATACCTTAAGCCTTCATACTGATTTTTTTTAATTTTGGGGGATAATATATCCTTTCTCATGTGGACATGTTATTTTTGACATTAAACTGTATTCGTTAATTATGAGATAATTGTTAAATATTGTGGGATTTTAGATAATTAATATTTGGGATTTATTTCCAAAAGCCTAAAAGATAAAATTTTGATGATCTACAATTGTGATAGCTAAAATACCAACAATTCAAAATCCAACAGCAAAAATCTTTACAGATCATAATCTCTTTAACCTTTTAACCGCTAATTTTATCATTGGTTGTATCAGATAAAAATCAAATCTTTTAATTG
Organism: Epiperipatus broadwayi; assembly: GCA_028023455.1. Taxonomy (NCBI): domain Eukaryota; kingdom Metazoa; phylum Onychophora; class Udeonychophora; order Euonychophora; family Peripatidae; genus Epiperipatus; species Epiperipatus broadwayi. The sequence goes on from JAQFVV010000256.1 coordinate 377,903, forward strand.
GCCAACTCACAAACTGAAGACAAAGCCTATTGTTAAAACATATTCGCCTATAATATTAAATTCAACTCAGATACGTTTATAAAAAGTATATTATTAATTTTTCAGGTTATGAAGAGAACGAAAGTTCTTTCAAAAATAAATTGCTATTTATTTATTCTAAAATATTCAATATCGGCAACATAAAAGCTATAATATAAACAAAAAGATCGACTTTTACATTATAGAAAAGTAAATATTTCTTTTTACTACATCTTCAATATTTTTACTTAAATCTTCAATATTTTTTGAAAATAATTTTGTTTTTTTATTATTCTCTCTGAAATAATTTTAATTTCTCAAAATATTCTTTTATAATAATATTAAATCGTATTCGAAATGAAAATCTCAGCGTTTTTCTTTATTTTCTTTGATCAGGCAGTTTCTTTGTTCTTTCCAGCCAATCAGAATGTCTTTTTCGGCTGAGAGCATGCTAAGAACCAATCACAAATAATGTTCCTTCTTTGTTTAGGTTTAAATGCGTTTTTTTTCTATTTTTTACTTGTAAAATAAATCGGAAGATGGCACCATCTTACAGAGCTTTTAAAAACGAATTCAATACGTGTTTAACAAATATTTTCATATAAAAACTAGCTGAGTTAGAGTGATGTCAGATGTCGACGAGGAGCCTCGTAAGAGGCGGGCAAAGAGTCTAAAATTTTGAAAACATAAAATCAACAGTCAAATAATTTTTTTTTGTGTCTCTTATGAATAAAATTATGTTTTTCTGCCCATAATGTTACTATTCTTGAATTTTATGAAATTTGGAAAATGAAAAATAACTTTTAATACAAAGTAAACTCCCAAAAATATAAAACATCAACAAATAAATAAATTGTTTTGTGTCTATTCAGAACAAAATTATTTGTTTCTGCATGTGATGTCATTATTATTTATTTGTATGAAATTTGGAAAGCAAATTTCAAAAAGAACAAGTTGATAATCAGACAGAATGCATATTTTGGGGAGAATACACACCAAAACATAAAACAGAATCATGATTATATTCAATAATAGTGAAAATGGGGCTTTATTGGATTACTTTCATGATATTGTATGTAATGAGTCTTTTTAAATATTTTAATATGAAAGACAAAAACAATTTTCTTTTTAATACATACAAAAAAAATTATTTTTATTTCAAATCAATCATTTAAAACATTTTTTTCTATTTAATAGAATTAATTAAAAACTAAATTTTATATGAATTTTTTTATAATAAAACTAATATTGTCTAAATTTTGATTTATTGATGTAACTGTTGAAATTTTAATTATCAGGATTGTAAATTGGCAGGATTTTGAGCTGTCAGATTTTTTAGTCTCAGGACTAAAGCTATCAGGATTTGAGGCAGGTTTTGTGTGTGATTGAAATTGAATTTGAATTGAATTTGTCTTTAATAAATTTTTATCTTTTTCAAGAAGTGCCTGGTTTTATAATATTTTTGTATAATAAGAAACAGCTGTATAAATTTATGTTTGCAGATTATACTTTTTTTTATTATTTATTGCCATATCTTTTGTTCATCCACTTTATATATATCTCTATTTTTATTATTAGAAGATCACTTTTCTATTAGAGAATTTTCTTCCAAAAATAAAAACCTTATGAATTTTATAGTAAGTGGCTTGAGATTTTTTTTAAAACACATTTTAACATATTCTAATATAATTCATTTAAAGCCAAGATATTAACAATAAAGAAGAGAAATAAGAAAATAATTGAGGCTATATAAATTCTGATTTGAGAAGAATAAAAGAAAATTGTCAAAAACTGAAAGCAAAAAATAACTACTATTGGAGAAAATACTAAAGAAAAAGGAGAAATTATAAAATATATTGTTGAAAAAAATTATGGAAAAGATAAAACAGTAATAAAGAAAAAAGGAAGTTGATTGATAATTTTAAGGAGAGAGATAAAATGTTTTGGAAAAAATGTTGTGGTTAGAGTGATTAGCATTGCAATTTATATCTAATTGAGGCAAATTATTTCAAACTTTTGCAGCAAATGCTTTTGGTAATTTTATAAATTACGAAAAGACAACATTAATGGAAGAAATTATTATATTACATTTGGTGATGTAATGATAGTGTTTGTAAATATTAACGATAAACTTAATAATGAATTGGTATAAAAATTAATGCAAATATAGTTAAAGCAATTAAAATAAATAATAAAATAAAAGGATTAAAAAAAACAATAAACCATATATAAACGTAGTGCTTTTGAAATTTGGGAAGTTGGACAACAAATGATAAAATAGTGATAAAGATTAAGATTCAGAATTGTAACATTTAAGTTTTTTAATGAGGCCAAAAAAATTATTCTCTAGATCACTGAATTATATTTAAAGAATAGACTTGTTAAATTTTTGTTTTTATTTGAAGCAATTATATTAATTATATGGAGTAAAGAAAAGAATGTAGGCTTTCAGATTTGAGAAAAAAATTGTGTGGGAAAAATAATCATAGAAATATAAAATCATTGAAAATGGATTATTATTTGAAGAAGTTACATAGAGTGAAAGGAATTAAAAAATATAATTTGGAAGGAAGTTTAGAGAGGATAGTGAAAAGAAAAAAAATTGATTGATGCTTTAAAGAGGGAAATAAGATAGAAAGTCTTGCAAAGGTTGTGATTTAGTGTGTGAGACCTGTCTTTGATCATAACCAAAAATATTGGTGATAATTAATTCGCAATTTATGTTAAGTTTAGGCTGTTGTCTCAACCTTTTTTCAGGCAGAAAACTTCATATAATAATATAGATTTATAAGTAAATGAGTATTAACATTAAACACTTAATAACATATATGTAATGAAAATTTTGTATTATTCCTTATCATTTTATTTTTCAAAATAATTATTTTAAAGTATATATTTTATTTTTCTCCGAATTGAGATCGTCTTACTTTCTTGTGAAAAATAGTACTTTCTTTATTCCCCGTCAATAGTTAGTCGTGCTGTTTTTGTTTCGAATGAAGTTTTGTTTAAATGAATGAGGTTTAATTAAGTTTTCAACTCTAGGCATGTTTGATTGTTTGCATGATTGTCTTTTTTTTAAAATATACATATATATTTGTAATCTTGAATGTTTATTTTTTGACGATAATTGATGGTTATGAAATATCATTAGTATTTTCATCTTTTGACTACCTGCCAAAAAGAGGCAAATCGCTTGTCAGATTGTAAAACTAAATCTGACATTTACCTTCATTAAATTTGATTTGGATTTTTTTTAACAACTTTTAATTCTCTCAAGTTTTATATAATACTTCAGAAACTAAATATATTATTTCTTTCTACTGGCAGATTTTCTTTCCTTAATGGATTTCTTTTTTTTAAAAAAAAAACTTTAAAAGATGTCCATTCTAATATTTCATTAAAATAAATATATACATACTCCGTGTTGTCCTGTAATACCTCTAACGATGATTAAGAGTAATTGCCGGTTGAAATATCTCATTGCTTAGTTCCTTTATCGGTTTGATCAGACAACGTATACACATAAAATTTGCTAAATGAAATATTTATATGATGAGTGATTTGTTTCTTTTATATAGTATACATTGTTCCCATTGGTTGTGGTATTCATTTTGACACTGTCTTGAGAATGCATGTTCTTAGTTATATCCCTACAATATGCTATTGTAAATTATTTGAAAATTACATATATTTTTTAATTATTTTCATAAAAACAGTTTGAATTCAGTAGTAGATTTATGAGATGTTGGAGTATCTTATCAAGAAAATAGAAAAACATATTGTTTTTACATTCATTAAAGTTCACGTGCAAAATAAAATGCCTAGAAAAAAATATTATAAACAATGGCTAAAGAGAAATTTTATATGCAGAAATAGCTATTGCATAATATGGGAAATAAAAACTTTAAGATATATTTCTCTAAAATTTAAATTATAAAGAGAAGACCACTGCTATAATATAATGTATGGGCTTCTGCTCACAAAATTTGCATCTTAAATTTGAATTTCATTACTTGTAAATAATATAGTTTATGAAAGGATTAAATCTCAGAACTTTGAACATAAAAGAAATTATTTAACAACATACTGCATTGTATTATAAGTATAATAATTAATGTCATTTACTTGTGTATTCATGAAAATGAGTTCAAATCTGAGTAAAGTCAAGAATTTTTCTAAATTGCTGAGATTTCTTTAAGCTTAATTATATTTTTATAGTTTTCTTAAGTATTTTAAACTGTTTAGATACAAATAAAATTTCTAAGATATTATTGATTAATCAAATGAATGTCAGTATACTGAAAATAAAATAAAACATGAATGTAATATGATGTAACTTTCACCACTGGTGAAAGTCATGTTATACACCTAATATCTTTATTATGATCTGATAGATAATCATAGATTTATTTGTATACTATATAGTTAACTCTAGTATGCCTATTTATAATGTAAAATAGTTCTAACCTTAAAGTAAAAATGAGATTAGTTTAAAGCCTTCCTATGATTATATATATATGTATACATACTTTGTTTTTAGTTTTAACTGATAATGTGATAAGTATTTTTAATATGTAATCTTAGATAGATAGGTAGGTAGGTAGGTAGGTAGGTAGGTAGGTAGGTAGGTAGGTAGGTAGGTAGGTAGGTAGGTAGATAGATAGATAGATAGATCAGTCAGTAGGTAGGTAGGTAGGTAGGTAGGTGGGTGGGTAAGTAGGTAGGTAGGTAGGTAGGTGTGTGGGTGGGTGGATGGATGGATGGACAGATAGACAGATTAGTGGGTGGCCAGATGGACAGATGGATGGATAGACAGATAGATGATTACATACATGTGAAAAAGATAAATGATCTCCAATATATGTCATGTGTATCGGTTGTATAAGATGGAATGGATAGCTGTATGGAGCTTGAAAGTCTGAGTTCAAGTCCCTTCTAATTATATTAAGTATAGTATAGTATGTAAATGTTGTATATATATTTTCAAATTTTATTCTTATTTCGGTGCTTCTTTCACCTTGGCTCAATCATATCTCAACCATTCATCAGCCCAGAAATCAGACTAACCTACTCTAAATGTTTACCGTATAGATATTTTTTAATATTTTTCACCATGTTTTACGTAATATAAAAATTATATGCATTAATAGTACACATTTATATGCATAAGTGTTTATATTCAATCAATTCTTTTTTATCAGAAAAAAGTTAATTACTATACTTTTTTCTTAATTTTTCTTCTGATGAAAATTGATGATATGATAAGGAAATTAAAAAAAGAAAAAAACAATACTTACACAGTATAAAAAAAAAAATTTTTAAATATATTTTTTTGCACAAAATATCGAAGGTCTTGCTTTTTGCAACAGTGTCAATGTCTGCACTGCTAAGTAAAAAATTAAAAATTCATTTAAATGGCCCTCAAGTACAAACCAATGTGATGATGTAAATAAAACTAAAATTGACCTATTTGTAAAATCATATAACTGATTTATGAATCTATTTAAGCATCTCTTACTTGCAATTAATAACGTGATCATAGTTTTCAATGGTCTTTTTTTAAGGGAGTCTCAACCTTTCTAACCCAATATATTACTAAGAATTATTATTCGTATAATATTTTTGTCATCATTACACACTTATTTTATATTATGGATGTGTGATTGAAGAACATAAATAATTATAATACCTTTTTTTTTTACAATTACATTAAATCAATTGTTTGTTTTTATTAAAGAGTAACCAGCTCCAGATTTTGGCTTTAAAACTAAAGGATTATTTTCATTTTAATAAATTAATAGAATTTAGAGTTGATAAAATTGTCATCTTCATTAACATTGAGACGATTTTAAACAAAATTTTAATTTACTAATTCAAATAAGCAAGATAATAAGTCCAAATAGATGGCGCCATGATAAAACGATAAACTAGGAATGCATCAATTTATATGCAACAGTGTGTGTTCTAAATTAAAAATGGATTTCATTTTATTATGTAAAATTTGGCTACCTAGTTCGTTTCCTCTTTGGGGCCTTAAAGAAACTGATCAGGACAAGTTCCTAAATATTCAAGCTATATATTTTTATCATTACAGCTGCTATTACTATGTAATTATTTATATAGTAAATAAAAACGTATGGATTGCTCATCATTACCCACCTAAGTTTAAGACCAAGAAATATATGTTTTTGTTTTAGTTAGCTGATAGTTCCTAACTAAAACATCACTTGGGTTTCTAAGGCACTATGAATGTGTAAATGTGTGTGAAAAATAATTCTTTTTATATTTGTAATCTTGATAGACAAAACATTAAATTGTCATATTCTAATAGGCTGGAAAATTTTAATCCAAGCAATGCTGATAAGTGAAAGCAGGGGATACTAAGAATCTCACATTTATGGTCCAGATAGCATTCATTCATGATATTTTATTTAACTATCTACAATTGTAGCTTCCTAGTAGAAGTAGACTGTATAAAATGGGGAAAAGGAAATTATCTATTATCAAATAGGACATTGTCGAAATTTTTGAAATGACAAGGAAAAGTGAAGGAACAACTAGTTTGAAATAATGATTATGTTCTTTACTGTACAGTCACAAATATTGGAGATACAAGTATAAATAGATTCATTATAAATAAAAAATGGAAGAACAATATTGTGGAAATTGATATTGTATCAGGCAGAATGCTAAGATTAGACATTAAAAATATAAAGGATAATATCAGATGCAGATAGTTAAGGTTTATACCCAACAAGTTCACATTGTAATGAAGAAATAGAGAATATTTATGTAGCTGTAAACCATAGGAGACATTATGGTACATTTCAAAATAATTCATAAATAAAGATAAAATTTGTTGGGAAAAAAGCTATTTTATGAATTTCTTCTTTGAAAAAATCCTAAATGGAAATGTAAGCATACAAATGAAGATATGGAATAATTTGATTATATTTTCACTGTTTTAAAATATATATGTCAAGATTATAATGTTCTTAATAGATTCAATACAGGATGTGAATTACTGATTAGTAAGATGTAAGATATATGATTAATGTAAAATTAAAGGAGAAAAAACTGCTGATAAAGACAGTATTAACAGTTGATATTTCTAACAGTAACAAACTCTCCATATAATAGAGCCACACAATGCAAGCCTTAGTAATTAATGGATGTAAAAAGGTTTGTGCATAAAAATCCTATCTACTGCTTACTCATCCAATATACCCATACTAGTTTCCAGTTTGTGGCTTTTATCTGTGAGGAACCATGAGTCTGAGAGCATTGTATAAATATCTTAGGATCTAATGCAACCCTCCAGCATCCACATTTTACCTATTTTTATTAACTATGAAACTAGGAGCCCAAAATGAAAGCAAATAATGTTTTCAATCCAAGCTCATTTGATACATAGTCATATAAATCTGAACTTAGTTCAGCACCTATACATTCTGGTGATATTGGATTAGTAGGGACTATATAGAGATTTTATTGATTACTAAGGCTTACACTGGGTGACACTACTGTATGGAAACTTTGCTGCTGTTAATAACAGCTTGTGTAAGCATAGGAAATGATGATGATGATGTGATGTTTTGATAATTGTAAATTTAAAAAACACTTTCATAAATTTAAATTAAAACTTTAAATTGTTTGAAACATTAATAGACTTAAATGTGGCTGATACAAAATCAGCAATTCACCAATAAATTTTCAAATGAGGCACAACATTATGAAAAAAAAAGAAATATGAAAACAGGAAAATATTCACTAAGAAGAATGTGAATATCTTGAATTCTGTAAAAAGATACAAATAATAGTTAATAAAAATATTAAAAAATGTAAATGTGATTAATCAAAGAATCCATAGACAAAATGTTTTATAAATCTGAAACATGATCTTGGTATTGAAAGGAATGTTGCTTCAATAATAATAATAATAATCAAAAAGCTATAAACTATTACTAAAAATAGTGATATTAGTCAATATATTGAAAAGTTGTAAAAAAAACTACTTAATAATAATAAACAAGAAAATAGATGAGTATAAATTTTAATATATAATTATTTCAATGGTAATTAAAGTTGTGGACTATCAAGATATAAATACAGGTTATTGTCATATTCTGAATATATCGCTGAATATTTTAGAACATCTCAATAACTGTACAATCTTAATACTTCATCAATTTCATAATAATAATATTATTATTATTATTATTATTATTATTCATTTATTTATTTATTTAAATTCAAAACAATATCTTATAGCCAATTACAGATTGCATATAAATAAAAAATACAATATACGCTACATAATAATTAAAATAACAAAAAATTATATATATATAAAATTAACCTAAACTAATCAAAAATAGAATTTAGATCCATGAATATTATAGAATTTATTAGTATCTAACGTAAAGTGATTAATATTAAATAAAAACATGACTATATAAAAAGAATAGCTTAAATAAAAGAGAAAAGCAAATTGGAATGATAAAAAATCCAGATATTATGTATGTGACACTTAAATAAAATAACTGAATTTACATAAGATAATATAATTTGATGATTAATAATTCCGGAAAGAAATGCAAAATTTAGAATTCTTTTTTTTTTTTTTCAATATTCAGTCAAACATAGTTATAGAATATATTGTTAATTTACTGAATTAAGCTCTAATCTTGTTTGGGATTCCAGATGATTGAATCAGATTCTTTAATAAGCAAGTCACATGAGATGAATATCTTGTATTTTTTTTTATTATTAAAAAGATAACCAGCGATATCAACAATAATTACAGTATTGTGATGAAAATAAGGGTAATAATAATTAATTCAATTTATTAATATTTCAATAAATATCATTTGAAGAAATATGTTGATGTTATATATATATAATACACTTTATAAGAAATTAATCTAATAATAAAAGTATTTAAGTCTGAAGAAAATATATCAGTAGTTTTAAAATGTTTTTTTTTAAGACTTGAAAGTCTATAATTCTTTTAAGCGCAAATTTTTATACTTATATTTATCAAAGTATATATACATAAACAAATTTAACGGTAAATTTGTTTATTTATAAAATTGTTTATTTATATATTACTTATAATATTTTTTATAACGTGTGTTATACTTTTACATATATATATATATGAAAAACAAGTTATAAATCACGTAACCTGCTATCACTTGCATTTATGATCAATAAATGGAGCTTTACCAAAACCTCTGTACAAGTGTATTTTGTTTGCATAAACATCAAAAGAGTCAGAATTCACTATCTCTTTCATTGGCTCCACTTTCAGATCAGCTGATTTCAAGCTAATTTGCTATCATCAGTGAAGGGTCGGGACCAGAGAAACTAGATCTAAACACTAACTCTCAGCATTTATGAAATAAGTTCCTACCAGTTTGCAAGCATGAAGTTTTCAAACATGTAATGTCTTCAAACCCAGCCTAACAAGCCAGATAGCTACATGGGTCTGATATCAGTTCAGTTTCACCACATAGTAAAAGCCTCTGCAATATATATCATTGCAAAAACCTTCAAAGGTACATTTATGAAAAACAAAAACAAGTTATAAATCACGTAACCTGCTATTGCTTGTATTTATGATCAATAGATGGAGCTTTACCAAAATCTCCATACAAGCATATTTTATTTACATAAATGTCAAAAGAGTCAGAGTTCACTATCTCTTTTGTTGGCTCCACCTTCATATCAGCTGATTTCAAGCAAATTTGCTATAATCAGTGAAGGGTAAGGATCAGAGAAACTAGATCTAAACACTAACGCTCAGCGTTTATGAAACAAGTTCCTAACAGTTTGCAAGCATGAATTTTTCAGAGATAGTGAATTCTGACTCTTTTGACATTTATGTAAACAAAATACACTTGTACAGATGTTTTGGTAAAGCTCCATCTATTGATCATAAATGCAAGCGATAGCAGGTTGCATGATTTATAACTTGTTTTTGTTTTTCATAAATGTACCTTTGAAGGTTTTTGCAATGATATATATTGCAGAGGCTTTTACTATGTGGTGAAACTGAACTGATATCAGACCCATGTAGCTTTCTGGCTTGTTAGGCTGAGTTTGAAGACATTATGTGTCTGAAAAATTCATGCTTGCAAACTGGTAGGAACTTGTTTCATAAACGCTGAGAGTTAGTGTTCAGATCTCTCTGGTCCCTACCCTTCACTGATGATAGCAAATTAGCTTGAAATCAGCTGATCTGAAGGTGAAGCCAATGAAAGAGATAGTGAATTCTGATTCTTTTGATGTTTATGTAAACAAAATACACTTGTACGGAGATTTTGGTAAAGCTCCATCTATTGATCTCATATATATAAATGTGTGTGTGTGTGTAAAATAAATAAAATTTCCATTAATTAAAAACAAAATTGTAATATAATTGAAATAATAAATTTCAATGGTTTACAAACTATTACAAACAATCCTTAAATCTGCAGAAGTACTTTTGGTTAATTTCTTGAGGCAGGTTTAAGAAATTAACCAAAATTACTTCTGCAGATTTAAGGATTGTTTGTAATAGTTTGTAAACCATTGAAATTTATTATTTCAATTATATATATATAAAGAACACTTGCTATTATTAAAACGTGTTCAGAAATTGAAACAAAATTGCATAGTAGATAATAATATTTCAGCATCTGTTTTTTAAGACCATAATAAATCATGTATTTATGGTTTTGACTTCAATTTTAACAGTGTAAAAATATTGCAAATTGAAAAAAATAGCAATAAAAGTAAAATAAAGGAAGCTATGCTAATATAGAAATATAAACATGACTTAATTAACTGGCAAGCAGCAAATGTTAAGATCACAGAAATGTGGGAAAGTTAGCATTTCAAAGCTTTAGTTGACACAGATTACTGGGATAATCGAAAGCGCTCCTAAGTGGATAAAATATTTTTTAATTATTTAGTTACTGTATTTACAAATATTCAGTTATATATATATTTGTTTCTTGTATGTATAAGAGATAGTCATATTAATATCTTTAAAATGTGCTTATGTAAGATATTTTTATTCCATAAAAAGTTTGATATATAAATAACTCTTTGATGCAATTAATTTATATAGATATTTTTTGCATTAATTGTAATAGAAAATTTATTATATATTGATTTAAATTATTTACATGTGTTGATTTTTATATATTCCATATTACTGAGCCATATATTACATGTAATACAAGAATCTTAAACAAATAAATTTTATATAAATACTAAAGCAATGTCCATTATAAAGAATAAGTTCTGCTATCCTATTAATAGTAAATATAATATTATCTTTATGTATTATAAAAAAAGTAATTTGATTGAATCATATTCTAAGATCTTTATGATATATATATATATATATATATATATATATATATATATATATATATATATATATCAGATTGTTCATTTATAATAAAGTGTTGAATTTTTATAAGTTTATGGCATAATATTTATCTATACTTATATGCATATAATTAGTGAAAATTAATTAATTAGCCATAGATAATTTTTTTGTTACAAAAAAAGGTAATCCTATATAACCTTCCCATGTAAATTAATTTTTGATAATACTTTCACTTTATTATCTTTTAATTTAAACTTTTAAAAATTCCGTTACCCAAGTGAATTTTAATTAAACATCTATTACCATTTTATACAAAAAAAAATATTATATTTTAAATGTTTCCATATTATTTTTCAAGTGTTTTATATATATCCATGTATTGTATTATGTTTGGAAGTTGTCTGGAAAGGCTCTTACTATCAAATCTGAATAGCTTTTCTATTTTTTTAAAGAAATTATTCATCAAACCAATGCAAATGTAATATTTTTTTGTTTGACATACCTAAACTTTTTAATTTTTAATAAAATAATAATTGAACTTCTTATCTTTGTGTATGACTATGCAAAATAAGATCAAAAAAATTAAAAAGCTATATACATTGTTAAATTAATCTCATTTGCAAACAGTAACATAAAACTTTTATAAGCAGATTTTCTTTCTTGATTTTTAAATATATAAAGAGAGATATATCTACCTTTCATTACAGATAATAATATTAAAATACAGAATATTAAAATTTTTTTACAATATTGTGACTCTATTTATATAAATAATATGTGCTAACTTTGGATTTGAAGTCATAGGAAGATAACTATTACAGGCAAAGCTCTCCATACAGTAGTGCCACTCAATGCAAGCCAGAGTAATCAATGGATTCAAGAAGGTTTGTGCATAAAATCCCTATCTAGTGACTACTCATCCAGTATCCCTAGACTAGTTTCTGGCTTATGGCTTTCATCAGTGAGGAGCCTTGGATCTAAGAACACTGCACTTAGATCTTATGATCTAATGCAACCCTCCAGCAACCACCTTTTATATCTACTTAACTACAAAACTATGAGTCTAAAATTGTAAACAAAATAATATTTTCAATCCAAGCTCATTAGCTTATATAATCAAATACATTTGAACTCAGTTCAGTACCCATACATTTTGGTGTCTTTGGTTCTTTAATAACCATACCCACCACTATCCTATTAGGCAAGATTGGTATTAAATCACTAAACATCACATGATCACTATTTCTTATACTTTCTCAGGCTGTTAAAACAGGCATAACTCATAGATTCATAGTTTTGTAGTTAAGTAGAGATAAAATGTGGCTGCTGGAGGGTTGCATTAGATCCTAAGATCTAGGTGCAGTGTTCTTAGATCCAAGGCTGCTCACTGATGAAAGCCATAAGATAGAAACTAGTCTAGGGACATTGTATGAGTAGTCACTAGATAGGGATTTTATGCACAAATCTTCTTGCATCCAGTGATTACTCTGGCTTGCACTGAGTGGCACTACTATATGAAGAGTTTTTCTTGTTTTAACAGCTTAAGCAAGCATAAGAAATGGTGATCATGTGATGTTTAGTGAGATAATTATAACCAAGCACAATAATTTACCATTCTTTGAAAACAATTTATTTTATTATCTAGGGTTTACAGTTGCATCATAATAAATACATATGACTTTATTGACATTTTAAAATTATTTCAGATAGGATCACTTTTAATTTGTTTGAGAAATCATTTAAAAACATTTTTTTATATATTCTTGACTCAAATTTTATTTTCTAAGTTTTCTGTATTTTCTCTCTTCTTCAAATCATTCAAACACATATTTTCTTTAAAGTTTGTCTAGTAAATTTTGGATGTTCCAATCATTTTGGTGGATACATATATGTGTGTGTCATGAAATAATTTTTATATATTAAGTGCCTAATGAAAATTCAAGCTAAATGTTTTTCATTTTTTTAGTACCTTAAATGTTAAATAGTTTTACTTTGCTATTAACTACTTTCTACCATTAATATTTAAATACAAGTATATTGTCTATACTGAACTTAATGTAATTAGAAGGAATTTTAACTTGGACTTTTAACTATAGCTATTCACGCCATCTTGTACAACCATGTGAAAAAGATAAATGATCTCCAATATATATATATTTTAAACATTTTCACGGTTATATGATGTAGATAATACAATGTTTTTGGGTACGAACCATGTATAATTTTGCATTTCAATCCGATATTTCAATAAACTAGCAACCGCCATTATCAAGGTTAACTTTTGAAAGAACAATCTTGTTAGATCTAAATGAATAACATGACTCAGTGTGAGATGAGAAGTGTGATTCAACTTGAAGTAATTCAGGATAAGCCTCATATTGTGGATGCTGAACTACTTCAGTTGAATCGCATTTTTTATCTCACACTGAGTCACGTTATTCATTGAGATCTAACGAGATTGTTCTTTCAAAAGTTAACCTTGATAATGGTGGTTGCTAGTCCATCGAAATATCGGATTGAAATGCAAAATTATACATGGTTCGTACCCAAAAACATTGTATTATATATATATATTATGCTGAACCAGCACTCATCACTACAAGGTCTTTGAGCATTCTATCATCAGATTTTCAATGATATGGATGGCTAAAGAATTGGAAGGTAGAGAAGATTGAAGCCTGTGCATTAAAGTTAGAAGATTTGCTATCTTAATATAAACTGAGCATTGATTATATATATGTGTGAGTGATAGATGATGATCTGCACCAACTGATGAGTGCTGTTTCAGTATGAAATACATATATTGGAGATTATTAATTTTTTTCACATGTATATGATCATGTGTATTGGTTGTATAAGATAGAGTGGATAGCTGTAGGGAACTTGAATGTCTGAATTCAAATCCCTTATATATATATAGATGTTCTAATAGTTACGATTGTTAGGGAAAAAATCTACTAATTTCAAGCCAATTTAGTGCACTGGTTGCAGAAGTAGATTCAAAAGCTAAATATTCCTGAATCATTTTTTAGTTGAAAAAGAACACAAAACAAATCTCAATTTTTGTCAATTAACTTCTCAGGCAACTGACCATATATTTATTAATTATACATACATAAATAATTGCATCATCAAATTTTCTGCAGTTTAATTTTCAATAGCTATTTATTTTCCACACAAAATCTCACTCATCTCATTTCCAAGCCTAAATCAATTCAACTATAAAAACGCGACTATCGCTATCACATTTGTTTAAAACTTGTTACCGTGGTTACAAGGACAATACTTTTTATCCAACATCTTTGGCTCTCAATCTTTTCAAATTAAAAATGTTGTCAGATTTTTTTTTTTAAAAAAAAATTTAATTATTACAGCAAAAGTGAAAAGTAGAAGTTTAAAAAATGAAAATTTATTTTATAATGTTAAAATTGTTATTAATTATAGAAAAAGTAAATTTAACTTTATTGCTTACTAAAACAATTCATTTCTTTGTGATTTTTTTAAAAATATTTCATCTAGCCAAAACTGCTTTAGGCATTTTGGATTTTCCCTAATATTATGTTTTTTACATGAAGTTAAAATATATATTAATTTTTAGATAATTATATTTTCTTAAATAAAAATAATAATGTAATTGAATAGTTTGTCACTCAGTTCAATTTCACTTGGAATTCAAACACGGGAAGTGACAAAATTGTGATGCAATCCTTCGATCTTGAGCTCTAAAATTTATCACTCTATCACTAACGTAAACCATGTAGGATTTTTTTTTTTTAAATCAAATATTAGAAATAAATATATATATTCTAGGATGTTGATCAAATATTTAAACTTCTGGCTTATTTTTGTTAATAATTTTAATTGATATATATAAAAAGAGAAGGGGAGTTATATTTTGACTTTATGATATCTCATAATATTATATATCCACATTTCCTTAGGAATCATTCCAAGTGTTTTTTTGATGGGTTGCAATAATATATAGTGTAGATATTATTTATTCGTATGAGTTTCAAAGTGCGAAATTATCATTGTCCTATATTTGTGTTTGATATCATAACCGCATCTAAAAGCAGCCCAAATGTATTAGTTTTTGTGAATTATTTCATACTTTGAAATCAAATGATTGATGTTTCTACATACTTAATTAACAATTCAGATAATCAGTCTAATGCATTTATTAAGTATTTTTAAATCTTTGTCGCACTTGATGATAATGTTTTTTTTTCTTGAAATACATGTATTGTGTAAGAGATATCTGATTTTTGGTGAAGATTGGCTTATGATATTACCAATTCATATGTGTGCATTTTCTTAACATTTGTCATATTTTATTAGATTCTTAAATAGCTCTATATTTTCTATTATTAGATTAATAGTCCAAGGAGTTTGATGTAGCTAAGTAATGAGTATTTTATCTAACCAATATTGTAATGCCTATAGTGATTTAACATTATTTGAAATCTTATTACTATGTATTAATAGGATCTTATAATTTAAAGCTTAATCTTTACATCATTAAGATGCAAATTGTTTTTTAAATAAACTCAAGTATGTAAAGTAAGTATTTAAATGTTAAAATAAAATAAGTAAACTAACTATACAAAGTATTACATATGTAATCAGATATAATATTCATCAGTACATTTCAGTATTTAAAATTTAGGAATACTTTCAAGCTATTGGTGAATATTTTAAGAATAATATTTGAACGTTGAGATAGAACACAACTTAAATTATCCATAATCAATTAACTTTTGAAAAAGTAATTTCTAATAAACCACAGGATTATTGATTTTAATTAAGAAAACTTCATCTTTTCTGTTGTATCAACTTTAAAAACTATTAATTATATCTCAGAAGCATCTAGACTTCTGATACATACATAAATATATTTTTTTATAAAATTATAATTGTAATATGAAATTAAACATGGATTAAAAATTAGCAGTATTGATTTAAAATAGAATTATAATTTATTTTTGTTTCTATAATTTTTATTGCATTTGTTTTTTTTTTATAAAACACAACAAATGTATTAATTAGATGATTAATAACATATTTTATGTCTTGAAGTAAATAATAAGACATTTCTTTGTAATATATGAAATCTTGCTGCTACTAAAATATTGTTCATGGTGTTTAAATATGGTTCAGTTGGTGAGATTTTTTTATTGAAATCAGTAACATTTTGTAGTACTTTCACATTTTTAATTATTAATTAAATATAAATATTTGTGTTATTTCAAGATTTGTTTGTACTTCATACTGAAGTTAGAAATATACTATCATTATTCAGAATTGCATGATTTTAAAACTTTTATTTTCTGAGAGCTTTAAATCTATCACTTATTATTACAAAAATATTGTTGAAAGACTTCATTTTTCATAGCATTAATATCAATGAAGAAGTCAAATTGTTAAGAAAATCAAGCCAAATTGTGTTTATCCATATTTTATATAAATATCTGCTATTCAAATTTTTTTAAATAAATGACAATAGAAAAAAATATGACAACAATTTTAATGTCTAGATATGATTATATCATCTAGTTGATATAACAAAACATGACCAAACAGTATCATCATAACCTTGACACACTCTTTTATCAAATTTAATTTATCTGTAAAGTGTGTGAGTAATATATATTGATTTACAAATTATATCTAAAAGCAAAAAAAAAAAATTGTGTTTACTAAAAGTTTATTTTAAATTAAATGTGAATATAAAACATGTGGAGACAGTTTTAATGTCCATCCATAGTTATGGGATTCTAATTCAAGATAACAAAACACATTTCCAGAATATAATTATTCTTTTATTTAAAAAGTTGTTAAAAAGTCATGCCAGTTTTTATTTATTATTGTTTTTGAAATGGATACAAAATGCAATAAATTAATTACTTTTACATTAACCACAGTTTCTGAAATAGTATTCAATGAAAAAAAAAAACATTTTTTTGCCCATATACAATGCAAAATTTCTGCATAATCTAGAAAATATAAGCACATTTAATTTTTAATGTAATTTTTACTAATAAATTAAACAAATATAGAAATACTTTTTCAGCTTTTTACCACTTAACTTTCCCACTGATCACAATTCAAGAATAATTGATTGCAGAAACTCATTTATTATACAATTTAACTATTTTAGCAAGTATTAAAATGCATGTATGTAGAGGTAATCCATTTTGATGTGTCAGCCTAGAACAACATTCTTACACAACAAAATTATTTAAATTGAAAAATTATAAACCAAAGTTAAATATATAAATATACATATAAAATTAATATTTAAGTTTTAAACATTGTATTATAGAGTTTTATCATAATGAAAATTAAATCAAACTTTTACAAATATAAAAAAGTATAAACAAAATTATTCTTATAAAAATCATTAAAATCCATAGATAATTGCTTTAGCTATTTCATAATCAGAACTTCTGCTTTCTCACTTGGAAATCATTTTTTTCTTGAGCTACTAATATTTTTGTTTGTTTGTCATTTTTTTTTTTTTGGGGGGGGGGGGTCATATAAAAACTAAAACTGAATTTTTTTAAAAAAAATAAATGAACTTACATTAATAAAAATTTTAAAAATCATGGTATCATTGATATAATTATTTTATATTAAAAACTTCTTTTTTTTTTGTTTCAAATTTGTGTTTAATAACCCTGAATAGATTTATGAACTAAATTAAGTAAATAAGTCTTAAAAAATATGAAAATGATATCTGACTCACTACATAAAAAGGAAGTACTTTAAAAACATCTACATACATGTATGATGTGGCAATCAATATATTTTGTACTATTTATATTCAATAATAATTAGTAATTTATTTATATAGTACTATGTTTTAATCTGTAACAATCATTAGGGATCTCCCACTACACTTGTGCTGTAAATTAACATACATTTTTAAAGAATGCACTTCTTTCCAAGCACAAGATAAAGTCTTTTGAAAAAATTGAATTAATCCATTTTACCCTTTTAATCTAAACATATATGCATAAGCAAATCTTAAGTATTTGGAAATGAGAGCATGGAGATATTACTTAATTACTTTTAATTCCATTTGTTATGTTTTTATTATTAATATCTGCAAAACTTTTGCAATTTACAGCGCATCAGTATTCGATGTAACATTAAACATATGTTTATATATAAAGAGTAATTTATTTATATAGCATTATGTTTTAATCTGTTACAATCATTAGGAATGTGTAGTTGGTGGTCCTTAGATTAAAACATAGCTTTATTTAAATAAATTACTCATTATATACATTTAATATTACATATAATATTGATATGTCATAAATTGCAAAAATTTCACAGACACCAATAATAAAAACATAGCAAATAGAATTAAAAGTGATTGATTAATATTTTCATACTCTCATTTCCAAATGTTTAAGATTTGCCTATACATATATGTTTAGGTTTGAAAGGTAGAATGGGTTCATTCTATCTTTTCAAAAGACATTATCTTGTGTTTGGAAAACAGAGCATTCCTTAAAAAGTGTTTATTAGTTTACAACGCATGTGTAATGGATGATCCCTAATGATTACTCAATAATAATTGTATCATGTTTTATGCAGAATTTTTTTTTTATAAAAATAATAAATGTTTTCTCTGTTCTTCAGACTCATGATCAAAATTATTGTATATATATAGCAGAATAATTAGAAAAAATACATACAATATTTTCACTATTAAAAGTATGAATATTAAGAGTTGAACAAAATAAATTGATAATTAAGCTTTTCCAAAATGTAATATATATATATATAACTTGTTAATTGATAATTAAGCTTTTCCAAAATGTAATATATATATATATAACTTGTTAATGCTTTTATTTAATTTAACCAATAATGTAATAAAAAATAATGAAAAATATGTTTTGTTTCAACCACAATGTTGGTTGTTATATATAACTTGAAATAAAAACTTGGGTCATTCATAAATTAATTAATTCAATCACTAGTTTTAAAAATAGTATTTAAATTAATTTGTAGATGCCTCACACTTTTATTTTATGTTATATATATATAATTAAAATTGTGATTCAAAAAAAAATAATAATATATGGTCGTCCCATATTTTTATTTCAAGTTGCATATAACAACCAAAATTGTGATTGAAGAAAAATATATTTTATGATTTTTAGTACATTACTGACCAAATGAAATAAGTATTTTTATAAAACATTATATATATATATATATATATATATATATATAAATATACTTATATAAATATATATATATATACTTATATTATTTGATTTTATATATATATATATATAATATCAAATGATATATGTATAATAAACAAAATCCACTAGAATAATTCTACCAAAATTTAAAAATGCCTATATAAAATTTTAAATTATTTTTTTTTGCTTATAGCAAGCATATTCCACCATCTTGAGTACTTAAAGCTCATTGAACGTTACTGTTGTGTGAGTTTAATGAGCTTTAAATATTAACATATTGCTACTCAAGATGGCAGAATACACTATAAGCTGCCTTATAGCGAAGGAAAATAATCTTTAATTTTATATAAGCATTTTTTAATTTGGGTAGAATTATTCTAGTGGATTTTATTTATATTTATATCATTAAAAACCAATCAACATGTAGACAATCCCAATATCAATAACAACAATTTCAAACTGTTGTCAAGGCAACCTCCTTTTAACAATATATATATATATATATATATATATAATACTTTGATATTTTGTAACAACATGTTGTATTCAATTTTAAAGATAGACAATCAAAACATTGTTACAATATTTTTCAGTATTTGTAATAAAATGTGTGTGTTAAAAGTTATTTACAAGATTTTTGTACTTATTACTGGCAGTATTTTAAAAAAAGCAAATCTTAGTTCAACAATCAAGGGAAATTCAACTTTTATCATTCATATCTTTTTCTTTTCATTTTAATTAACTATAAAATCATTATAATAAATTAATCAAGAAATCAAATGAAAGCATATTTTTAAATAATGTACTCCCATCTATTGCACATCACTAAAAACTTATTGAACTGATATTAATACAGTTTGAAATTTAGTGCTGACTAATGCTGTTAGACTGCATGAATGACTCGACAACCTGAACTATTGCATTGCCATTAATATCTAACATATGTGCAAAATTTGAACAAAATTCATTCAAAATTGGTCACAAGATTTTACCCAATTTAATAAACAAACAATCAAATTGAATTTGTAACTTAAATAAAACTGTTTTATCATTTGTAATAATATTTTCATTTATTATACTAATCATAATTTTAAGAAAAAGTATTCATAAGTGCTTGAATTAATTAATTTATGGAAGTCCTACATTTTTATATCATGTTGCATATAACTATCAAAATTATGGTGAAAAAGGGAAGTATTTTTATTTTTTTTGGTTTTAGTACATTAATGATTAAAAATAAATAATAGTGTGTTTATCAAATATTTTTTATATCTATTATTTTTTATTTTTTAGTATTTGGATATTTTGCAATAGTTTTTCTTTTGTATTAAACAAAACTAATAGTCAAAATAGTGTTGCCATATTTCAAGCTCTTAGAATTAAATGGCATGTTAAAAATTGCTTGCAAGATATTTGTGTTTATGAAGACAGCATTTTTCAAAAAGCAATTTTTACCTCACCAATCAAAAGAAATTAAGATCTCATTCTTCATTTCATTTATTTATTTAATTGTGAATGCTTTTTTAATGTGTTAGTAATGAAATTCAATGAAAGCCTATTTTATAAATAATACACCACCATCGATGGCACATCACTGAAAACTATATGAACTGATAACAACACCGTTTGAAATTTGTCCTGCTAATACTAATTAGATTGGACAAATGGATAAACAATTCTGAAAGTGCATTGTCAGTCATACCTAACATGTGAATAAAATTTGAAGAAAATCTGTTTGATAGAAGTATGTTAAAAATTGATTGCAATATAAACAAATTGAATTTTCAAGTTAAATAAAAGCATTTAAAATAATTATCTATTGCTCTATTATTTTCTGCAATATTTGCATTTATTATACTACTATTAATTTAGTTAGAAAATGTTTTTATTGTATAATTTCTTGAGTATAAGAATCTACTTTAATTAGACAAAAATGACACAATTCTTATTACTATATAAAAATTATGCCACATAGAAATACAAAATTTCTTCATACAAAATTTCTTCATAATTACATAATTAGAAGTAATAAAATTAAATTTATTTTTTACATGATTTTTAATAGTAAGATACAAATTATGCTAGCACATTATATTCAGTTTTTAACAATTTTACCATTAAAACAGGCAATACTTTTCATACAGTATTAATAACAGTTATAAGCAAGCATAAGAAATGGTGATCATGTGGTGTTTATTGGCAATTTTGCCATTGTAATTGCAATTATGAAATTGTGTGATTTTTTTTACTTTTCCTAAACTTTTTAAATCTATAAAAGATTTTTTAAAAAATCAAGAATTTTAAAATAATAACATGCAATTTATATTGTTTAATGCATCATTATTAAAAAACTTAATATTTTGAATTCACTAATTTAGTATAAAAATATCACTTTTTTTCCTGTATCATCTTAGTATCATTTATGAATTATATTTGTGAACCTAGAGAACAAGATCCTTACATTATCAGCTAATATTATGATTTTAAATAAATCAACATTTGCTTATTTTTGATTTTACTGGATATGTGCTTATTATTGCTATCATTTAAATATATCTATGGATAGGAACATGGTTAAATTTATAAAGACAATTTATTTATTTTCTCTAAGCTATAACACAATAACTTACCAAATTAATCATCTAATGATAGAGTTTAGAAATTTTTAGATACTTGAAAATTTTCCAATCAAGCTTAGTACTTTTTTAGTAGTCAGCCATGGACTAATTCATCAAACCATACACATTGATCAGTCAATAAATCTTCACCAATGCATAGAACATTAAATAAATACATGCAACCCTATAGGTAGCTGACCAATACATTGTTTTTATAGTTTTTATAATTGTAGTATACATATCTACAAATATTCTTTATAAAATATTAAATTCTAAATAAATATTCAAACTCAATCATACATATACATGCATAAATATTCTCTCTTTTGTGACTAAAGATATTTTGAATAATGAGATATATAACTTAGTTTAAAATACACCTCATTTTTAGATAATGGTTAACTAGAATATTGGTATCCAAACTGTAGAACTGCTTAAGTGCTTCAAGATTGATAGTATCAAAGAAGAAAACTAAATTTATTAATAGTGAAACAATAAAATCTATAGAATGAATTGAAATCAGAATTCAATGAACACTAAAAGAGTCCAATAAATAATATAAAAGTCTGTACTCTAAAATACAAAATCACAGAATGAATCACTACAAAACTAATACCGAGTTAAATATTCTAATGTTTACATAAAACAATCTTTCATAAGCATCATATATAGAATATAAAATATCCTATTTCAGTTCACTTTTTTCATGTAAAGGCTATGATGTAAAATTAATTCTATGAGCCTAAGAACAAAACTGAATTATTGAAGATGCTCAGATAAAATATTGTTCAACCATATTTAATGATTAGAACATTTTATGTTGAAATTGCTAAAAAATATCTCATTCAGGCTGTCATTATCAGTTATAAAATCTGGTGGT
The DNA here is from genome assembly GCA_028023455.1 of Epiperipatus broadwayi. Classification (NCBI taxonomy): domain Eukaryota; kingdom Metazoa; phylum Onychophora; class Udeonychophora; order Euonychophora; family Peripatidae; genus Epiperipatus; species Epiperipatus broadwayi. The sequence goes on from JAQFVV010000256.1 coordinate 401,027, forward strand.
CATTATTTTGAACTACTTTCTCTTGATTTAATCATTACTCTACATTGGCACATTAGAGATGGCAGTCTATTTGAATATTTTAGGGCCAGTATTATGTTGTGATGCATAATGCAAACAATGACATTTTCTGATATGATAATTGTTTATCTTATGTAAGCTATTCAATTTAATGTTTATTCATAAAACTCAATGGTTATATTTCATATCATTCATAGCTTTCCAAATCATTTGATTTAAGTGTAAAAAGATTGATATTGACATTTTGAGATTTTATTCCATAAAAAGACAATATTCTTCTAGACATTCAATTTACCTAATATTTTGCATATAAAATAATAGCTTTTTGTTGCATTATATTTTCTTATTATTTTGAAGGCAATATATGACATTCCTTAAATTAATATGTAATAAATTCCTTTAATATGTGTGTTTAATGGCTACTAATTATTATGGTTTTAATGTGAAGTAAATATGTTATCAATTTCTAATAACATATCCAAATGTAATTTCAGCATTAGACATCATATTCGTGATGTTTTGTGATTCCTGGAGTACGATACTTAGTGGGGAAAATGCATTTAGCTAATTATTAGATATTGAAAATATATTTACTTCACATTAAATGAATACATACTATGAATATATTTGCTAAAAATTAAAACTCATGATGCAATGCCATGCTAATTTAAATCAGATTGAATTCTTCATGTTTCCAATTAAGCATAGGATAATCTATAAAACAAACACTCCTAGTAGTTATCCAATTATTGATCTATTAATTCTTAACTGAAAGGAAATATGAAGAAAAAATATATATCCATCCTTCCTGTAATAATTTTTTTTTTATTTTTCTTTCTTTTACAAATACAAGAATGTTTATATAATATACATGCAAATAATATAATTTTGCGATTATTTTTATATTATTTTGTTTGACTTGTATATTAGTATATTATAAATTAATATTTGATAAAGACATTATTTAGTAGCATTTTATTTTCAGCAGCATTGATGACAGTGAGACCATTTATTTCATTATATTGTAAATAAATATGTTGAAAAATAAAATTATATAGATATAAATTTATTACAAGATAAATATAAATCATGATTTGTGTATTTATATTTATACACATTTTAATTTTAAAAACATATGTATGAACACAGTGTGTATATTAAAATATATAAAAGCTAATAACAGCTTTACAGATAATAGTTTAAAATCATGTTAGAACTTCATAGCATCCAATTGTGCCTCACTAGATGTTATTGTGATCAGAATCCTGGAAGCAGCAGAGACATATTCATTAGTGGTAAAACAATACCATATTAGATAAATTACTTTATATCAATAAAGTAGAGTTGATGTACAAATATGGTGACTGGTGATTTTTCAAGCATGTCCATATTAAAATCATTGAATATATACTTTAATGTGATCAGTATAAGTTTATAGCTGCTGACTAAAATGTTGGTGATAATTAGTGGCAATGTGATATGGCAATGATTCAGAAAGTATAGTCCATGTTACTGAAGATGGGATTTAGTGGTAGTGACATAAATATGGTGATTGTCACATTTTAGGTTAAAAATAAACTAATAATAATAACATAAAAACAAACTGCAAAGCTTTAGTAAATGCATTATTTTGTCATGGGCTGTTAATTATTTTTATTTTACATCTATTTTTATTAAACTTTTATCAAATTTAAAGTATAAAATATATAAATAACAGCATAATAAAGCATGAAACATGTATTTTGAATATTTACAAAGCAAATTTGATGTTCTAGCCTATGCATATTTATTAGTAAATCAAATGTTAGTGAAATAATGATGACAAAAGTTTCATCAAAAATAATCTTGACAACTGAATGCACATGTTAAAAGTTATTGAGAACTGGAAGATTACAAAAAAGTTTTCAATAAATTTTATAGCAAAAGCAAATCTGAGTCAAGTGTTGTTAGCTGAGAGATCAGTGCAGTCGTCTTGCAAGCAAGCAGTTGGTGCAGATGGTTGTGCGGGTTCATCTCCCAGCCTCTATGCTATGATATATGGAAAAAAAAAAAGCAAATCTGAGTGAAAATTGAGAATATGTATGAATTAAAAAAATGATTAATAGAAACCTAATTTTTGATATAGGGACTGATAATATTACAAATATTGCAAAGTTAATTTGCATTCATTCAGAATTTTTGCCAAAAACAAGTGAGAATTGATTATGATAGCAGCATACTATTTATGAGTCCAATGTTCCTGATGATTATATTAATATTTTCTAAATTTATTTTATATTATATAAAGCTTGATTTTAAAACTCATTATTTTGTATGTATTCACTATTATATTCTATGATTTATATCTTTTAAATTTTGACTATTATATATATCACATCTATCCAGATTACTATATAACAAAGTCATCAACAGAATCTTTCATTGATTTTTTTTTTAAATATGAAATTATATAGAAAAAGAAAGGCTAATTAAAGTTTATGATAGACGGTAAATGTTTTGATATGGGGATAAATTGTACCAATGAAATGAAAAGCAGTGGTAAACTTTCATCAATGATAACTAGTTTATAGCGGTCTATTGCCTAATTTTCTCAATCCACCTTCAGACATAAACAGAACATTATAAGTTGACGTGATTAATATGCTCAAAATTTTGTTTATTTGCTAATGCAATATAGATAAATTATTATCTATGCACTTTAGATAAATTATTGTAACAACCTGTAGAATTTGTCACCTTATTATTTTATTAACACATCGCTGATTTGTGCGATTTTTTAAATATTCAAACAGTATAAATGTTTCATATTTTCATACTCATAATCACTGAGTGTAATTTTAAATGTTAACAAAACAGGATGTCAAAATGATTTCATAATGTTAAGTTTAAAAAAAAAATGTTCATACAAACAATGACGTCTAGCGTTTCACTATTTTTTTTCCCAGAGTTTAAATGTAACGTTTAAATTAAATTTAACTTTTAAATTTAATAAAGTCATAAAATGATTTTCAATATTAAAAAAATATATAAAATCCATTTTATAGAAGAAACGAGTTATGAAACAATCAACTATGAAGTTTTAAAATATGTTGAAAACTTTATTTTGTATATATCGAAATTATGCATCACGTGATTCCAAAGATATGATTACAAATTTGCGTTCTGGAGAGCAAATGTTCAAATGCATATTATATATATTCTACTACAAAAATCAAATAATAGAAAACTGAATCAGGAATTTACTTGCAATTACTATGAAGAATTATTTCTGCTAAGAGTAGTTTTTATGAAAATACTTAAAAGTTAATAAATTAAATCAAGATTTAAAATCATTAATGTTTCATATAGCTGCATAAAATAAATACTAAAAGACCAATACAAACTAAAATATAATGATCATTATTAGCTGTTTGTTCATATAAAGAACAATAAATAATATTTGGTAGTTATGTCTATTATCAGTACAGAAGCAATGTGACCAATTATCATTCTTAGAAATAGCAACTGTGTGTATAATAATAATAATAATAATAGTAAGACAGCCGTTGAGAGATTTGTTGGGAAATTTTTTTATGACTCCCAAAAAATAATAAATTTTTAATTGTTTTACATTTTTCTAGTTTATTTTTAATGTCAGAGATGTTAGTTTTAAATTTATTGAATCTAAGCAATTCTTGACTCATTATAGCCGTGCCATGACATAATATTAGGTTGGTCAGTATTATTATTTCTCTAGTTCTTCTGTTTTTGATAACAATATATCCTAGTCTTTTTCACAGGAAAAACTTTCCTGATTTGAAAAATGATAAATCAGAGCTTGCTAATGAGAATATGTTTTTACTTTGATATAGTGTGTAAGATCTTTAAAGCTGGAATTATGCAGAAATAAAAGAATTATAATCGTTTAATTTATACTGAATATATAAATGTCATGAATATATTGACGTCTTTTTCTTTCTAATAAAACATAATTGATTAAATTACCTGTTTAGATATATGTAATTAGATCAACAGCTTGGTAGATATTGCTATTTTCAATTGTTTTTATAAGTATCTTTCTGTGTGTTGAAAAGATGCCAACTAATAAAAGGGAAAACTTATTTTTATTGGACTAAGCAAAGTATTTGTCAGTATTTAAACCTGTTTGATAATAAATCTGATTTCAAGTCATTCTGTAATACAAAACCATGAATGGTTGCTGTTGTTTGATGTTTGAATGTTATAGAATACTATCTACATTTAGTAAATATTATTATTTAAATTGAGTTTAGGAGCTCAATATATATATATACTGTGGATACAAATTATTTTTATCATATTTATATAAATGTATGTAAAAAATATACAAATAGAGTAATAAAAAGATTGTAACTAAATTTTTTGCTATTGTTAACATGTAGTGCCAATTATACACTTGAATATACATTAAAAAACATTACTATAGAACATTTTCTTTGTAGAATCGCATTAAGAATTTTTGTTATCTCTGTGAATCTTGACATTGACTATTAAGTTTCAGGAGAATTTATATAACTCTGATTAAAAATAGTAAGAAATGAATCATTCTTATTTAATCTCAACTACGTTTCTGCCAATCACAGGATAGTAGTTAAAAATCAATATATAGAATACCAGAAACCTGATGATATTTGAAAATGAAAACGATTATCATGATGTTTGCTGTTAAGAATATGACAAAAATAACTATTTGTCAAGCATAACTACACAAATTGTAGAGGAAAGAAGATAAGAAAAGCCTATGGAAAACAGTCAAATAATCTAAAAGCTTAATATATGTATTGTGCAGCAAATAAAGAGGAACATATAAGTAAACATTATATGAAGATGTATCTGACAATGATTACCTTCATAAATGATTTATATATAACCTAATGATGATTAAAAATGAAACAAATCATGTAATAAAAGTACATGACTAAAAATTTTGTTATATTATTTAAAGAAACTGAAGAAACAAATAACAATATTGTGTTTTGTTTCAGAAATAAATGAGATGGGAAAAGTTTAAATTCTTATTTCATTTTTTAAAAACAAGTCAAAAAATAATTCACTTAAAAGAATGTTCAAGATTTTACAGAAAGTAGTATATACAAGGGTAGATGGGGGTTTTTTTTTGTTTGTTTTTTAGAAAATGCAGTATTCCAAGATCATCAATTATTGAAGTAGTGGTCTGAAAATATTTGGAAGTTGTATTCTATTCTTTTTAATTATTTAAAAGCTTTTAGTTCAGTTGACTATTTGCAAACTCTGGAAATACTTCATAAATCTAAAAATTCCAAAAACCAAAAAAATATCAGATCACCCCAATTTACACTGTAAGTTCTGTTTCTCACACTTAAGTTATGCCACTTTGTGTAAGGTTGAGTAATGAATAAATCTTATATAATAATAAATTTCATCCAGTAGTATTTTCATATTCATAGAACAGTTTCAAGGTTATGGCTATCATCAGTGAGAAGTTTTGGATCTGGGTCTAGTGCATGTGGACTTTTTCTGGATCTAGTGCACTTTTTTCCAGTGATCATCTTTTACTCTTTTTGTTACTATTATGTTATCAATCAAAATTTTAATGTTTTGAATCAATTTGTTTGCATAGTTATGTAGATGTGATATTATTTTAGTATCTATATATTGTTGAATTTTTATTTTAGTAATAACATTAAGCAGCACTATTCTTTGACTATGACTGATATGAAAGTAATAAAACATCACATATTAGTAACACAATACTTTTCAAAATAAATCCTATTACTTTTATTTTAGTTAAATTAGTTAGTAAAATGAAGCACAACTATATTAAATCCAAAATATCCAATTGCTAAATCCCTTTTCTCTGCATTGACTTTTTCAAGTTTCATTCTGAATGCAATGTAATTTTTTATAAAGTTTAACTGTATATTACTATGTTACTATGTTTAATAAATTTATTTTAAAACAAAAGTTTTCAACAATGAAATCCATGTTCTAAAAACTAATCTCATGATAGAGATAGGATAGAACTGTATAAGGATTTATTAAGCTTTATCGTATATGTCATAAATAGAAATAAAGATTTTTTACTGAAAAGCTGGAGTCATATAGTATTTGTTGACTTGATATCAATTCTGGACAAAAAATAGATATGCCTATAATTATTAAAAAACTATGCAAGCAAGTACACTTGGATTAAACATTAAGATGTATTTAAATTTTAGACTGGTAGATCAATAGTGAAAAAAAGGTAAAAATGACTGCTGGAGAATAATCCACTAGATCCAAAAAGAGGATTTTTTTATTAAAAACATTAGAACACATTATTCTTTCTATTAAGAAGTCACAGTGATAGATGATTATACAAAAGTTTTTAGGTTATTTATCAGATACATTATTTCTCATGATCATCATTTCATATGCTTACAGATGCTGTTAATAAGATACCAAACTCTCCATACAGTAGTGCTACCAAGTACCTTCTTGCATCCATTGATTATGAAGATTTTCTCTTGGTGGCACTACTTTATAGAGAGTTTGGTACTCTTATTAACAATATGTGTAATCATATGAAATGGTAATCATGTAATGTTTTGATGGTTTTATACATATCCTACCCATAGGATAATGGTGACTATGGTTTTTTGAAAAACCAAAGACACCAATATATATATATATGCTGAACATTTCAGATCTATATGACTATAACAAGTGAGTGAGGTTGGGTTGGAAACATTTTTTTTCATTTTGGACCCCTAGATTTACAATTAACAAAATAGGTGAAAAGTAGTTGCTGGAGAGTTGCATTAGATCCTAAGATCTAGGTCCAGTGCTTTCAAATCCAACTACATTATTTCTCCATATCATTTAGTCTTTGTAGAAAACATGTTTATTCAAGGTATTCACTATAAAAAAGTGGGCATTTGTTTTGGAATAAGAAGAAAAGATATTAAAAAATTGCCTATTCTAACAACACTATATTAATAGGTAAAAGAAAATCATATTCTAACTTAGCATGAAAGAAAAAAGTTATATTCCTGACTACTTCTAAATACGCAAAAGACCAAATTTATGTCTACTAACAAAATAATGAATTTTTAAAAAAAAATTAAAAGAATAAAAATAGCAAATGACTTTATTAGTTTTTGAGTCACTATTAATGTTAATGTATAGTTGTAATAATTTGCAATAATGGAGACTATATCTAAGAAATTCAGTATATAATTTTTAATGACTATCCTCTGGTTGTTTGGTTCAATAATCATTACAAAAGAGTCTTACTGAAAATAACATTGTCAATTAGAGATTATTATTATCACATTTTAAAATTTATTGTTAAGTGATGATATATATAATAAGCAGAACTGAAGACCTCATGATATAGTAATTAGGCATTTGCTTGTCATCCTTATAAAATCAACTTTTAATGTGAATAAACACTTAACCAGTTCATTTCATTATTCAATTGCAAATTAGTAAATAGATATCTAGATAATCTTAGCAAGAGATTAAACTAGAAAGAAAAATTGTAAACTTTCATTATATTTGATAAACTTGGTGAGGAGATGTAGACTATATAAAGTTGTCATATTTTAAAAACTCTGTCAGGGATAATAGGTTTTTTTTTTATTATTTCACAATCTTGAATTCAAAAAGTAAAATAATAACAGGTTTATAAGCTCTTGTTAATGTTTCAGCCATTTCATTCTAATCTTTCAATTATGGCAAAATTTTTCAAAAACAAGTTTCATTAAAAATAAATCAAAGATTCATGCAACATTCATGCATGAAATTGACATCAAATTTTAATCCAAGAAACTTTCATTCTTAAGACATCTCTCTGTCACTATGCTAAACTAGACAAATCACAACTTTCACTGAGTATATGAAAAACATGATGAGCAGATTATGATTTAATCAATAAATGCTAAATAAAATTGTATAAAGTATTTTATTTATGCATGTGGCTACCCTCAAACCAACTGCCCAACAGTTTATATGTTTGAATATGAGTTTCAGAAAAATTTTAAAACTTATAAAATGGTTTCACTTTCTGACAATAAAGTCTGAAGAACTGACGTTTTTTATAAGAGATGAAATCATAAGTCTAGCGTCATAGGTATGTGACACATCCAATTTAAGTGGTAATAGAATCATATTCTGGAACATTTATTTCTTGCTAAAAGTTGTTATATATAAAATAGCCAATTAAGATATTTATTGTCAGCTATTTGGGAAAAAAATCCAAACTTCATTTATGACATACAGAATTTGGATATTTTTGGAAAGACTGGTGTTCTGATTTTATTAACTAATCACAAAAATTTGGTGTGTGTGTGTGTGTGTGCATAAACTGCTTACTACTATTTCCATTGAAGTTAATAGGAAACTGTTGGAATTTCTTCAAAAGTCATTACTTTTATTTACAGTCTAATTGTGATCATATATAAGTGAACTTTTATTATTGATTGATTATATTGCTGCTTTGATAAGAGATTGATGATATTCTATTGATTTATATAAGTACCATTGTGATATAATTTACGTATAATAACCTGTTAGCTAATGGCACAAAAAATTGCAACATTATTCTTATCATCATCATTATTAATAATAATAAAGAAGAATTAGGCGTATATGAATATTTATTTTTAAAAAAGCATATCTGGACTATGATTGTTTTTAAGATTGTCTATTTCAGAAAAAAAATATTTTTAAATATGGGCAATATTAATCAATCTTTTATATTTTTATTTTAATTATACTATAAAAATCAGTTTCATATTTAATTAATACTGGAAAAAGTCAAAATTCAAAAAGATACTTATCGAAATGTAATATTATATTTCAACATTATGATTTTTGAATTTTATACAATTTTATATTTATCAGTCTTTTATTTTGTCTAAGATTTTTGTTTGCATCTGAAATTATTTAGCACTCCTTCTGTATGTTTTTCAACAATGATTCTAACAAATTTTGAATTTTTTTTACCATTCCTATACTTATTACTCTACTGCGATTCCTTCCACTAGATCAGTGCTTCTTAAAGTGGTAAGCTTCCTCCCCCCCCCTCTATTGCCTTGGGATGGGTTCTGGTAACCATAAAATTTTCATTGAATAATGTTGCAATAGGTTTAATGTGAAAATATTAATATATATGTTGTTTTTTTAATTGAAAGTAAAAAATGATTTTCCGGTTGAAATAATTGTAATGTCTGAAGATTTATTAAGGAAAGGTTTGTTGCAAACTTTTTTTTTTAAATAAATGGATTTTTTTTTAATATATATATATATACATATTTAATTAAAATTAAAAAGTGAAAATACCTGAAGAAGAAAAATTAGATAGGTATTTTTTTTAAAAAAAAAAAAAAAAAACCTTTCCTAACAATTGTTAATTTTATAGTTTTTTTTTTTTAAAATGGTAATTTAGAGAAAACCTATTTCAATTGAATTAAGAAACTGCATAAAAAAATTATTTTAAATATTTGGGTATATGTATTTTTACTTTGCTAAGAACTAAAAAAAATATTTAAGAAGTTTTAAAAAGGAGATCCATATATTTTAATCATTATTTCTTTTTTTTCTCTTTATTTCAAATAAATTTTTATATCAAAATAGCTAAAATTCTGTAGAAGATTTTTACTCATCGGTTTATATTCCAGATTCGTACTTTTTTCTCATTTCCCAGTGTTAATTATGAGAGCAAAATTAAATTAAAACTCAAAAATAATCAGTTTGAATCAATCGAAATAGTTTGTTGAATTCAATTGATTTTGAATTTATTTCACATTTCTTAGCTTTAACATGGATAATTAGTTAAAGAAAAGACATAACAGTGAGAAAAGAATAAATAAAAGAGTGAAAAATGAATTATAAAATAATAGATCAAGAAATAACACAATCTATGATGGCCTAATTAGTAGCAAGCAGAAGGATTTATCTTTTGGAAAGTGAAATAATCTCAAAAAAACACTCATAGGAATTTTCAAGTTTATTCTTAAGCACCACAAAGCAAAGAAAGTAAATTGTTACGATCTGATAAAATTCAAAAGTGTGATCCATTCTACTTCAAGTATTGATTTGTGTTATCAGGTGGTGATCCACAAAACTTATGTGTGTGGTTGCAATTTTGTCAATTGACTGAGATTTGAAAATTTTGTTCAACACATTGAAACCATTAACAATGAATATAAAAATAAAACAATAGACATTTTAAAAATAAAAAAGTTCAAAGTTTAAATCTACAAAAAATTATTTTTAAATCACAGGAACGTTATTTAAAAAAAAAATCTGTGATTTTTTTTTCCAAATTACTCTTATTAATTATAAATGCAAAAAAGCTATATAATAATTGGTAAAAATCTTATTTTACTAACAGTGGTTCAAATTTGCAAAACAATTTTAAAAATCCTGTATTTAAAGATGTGATTTTTTTTTTAAATGTTTACATTAGTGTGAATATTAGAGCTAAATTGGTATCTCATATTAAACAAAGTCCAAATTTTGGTAATCCATTGATCATTCAACAAATGTAATTTAATGTTTTTGTAAGATGTGAGTATGATTGTCAACTACATAAAAATATTTATTACTTGGCAGAAACATTTCTATGACTACTAAAACACTAAATATCTTTAACAAGATAAATGTTTTGGGGTTTTTTTTTTCAGAAACTATATTTGATTCGTTAAAATGTTTTGGTGTTGTGTTTGCATATGACAGAAATTATTTCAGAATTTACATAAGAGGTAAAAAAAACATAATCCAGATATCAGAGGAAAATATTATATTATTCATAAAGAACATTTAATTTTTAAAATGGAAGATTTACGATAAATTTTGTCAGTTGTTTCTAATGTAGTTTATTTTATAAGTCATCAGGACATCTGTACAAGATGGGTTTTTTTATTCTATGCAAAGAAATGGATTCAAATTATGAAACCTTATATTATACTGAAGTAAAATGGTTATTGTATGGAAAAATTTTGAATAGAGTTTTAGAACTAAAAGGTGATGTTCTAATATTTTTCTTTAAAATGAAACAATTCTCAGGGTTTTTTTTTGTAATCAAAATTGGATGTGACTACTATCTATCTAATTTAGTTTATTTTTTTAGAAAGTGAAGGAACTGAATTTTTTTTCTGCAAAAAAAAAAAACCACAGTAATCTTAAATTAATCACCAAGCTTCAAACTTTTCAAGAATAATTTTCTGCATAGTTTTCTCATTTTGAACCAAGAACCACAGATATACTTATTTCCTTGCATAATTTTGTTTTATAAAATAGCATTTTTTTTCAACCAATGTTAAAAGCATAAACTCAAGTCATACAAAGTTGACACAATTTTTAAAAAAAATATTTTTCAAATTGAAGCCAAAATAAAAAAAATAGTTAAATAAGTGAAATTTGCAAATAATTGATACATTGCTCATCTTTCTTGTCCTTTCACAAGGAGTTAAAAGACATAAGATCAGATTCTACACTTGAATTAGAATTTTTTAGAAAGAATATAACAAAGTTTTGCATGAAATGATAAAAAGAATAATCTTCATTACTAGATATATCCTTTTATTATTTTGAGCTTTTTCACAATGATTTATCTAAGTAAATCTTCCTTCTAACCATAAATGCATATTAAAAATAAGCATAGATCAAGTTTAGTTGTCATTAGAAAGATAATTTGAGAATTGAAATATCAGATATAAAACCATATTGGATTATTTTGTAAGTTTGATATCAATTTTGAATTAAATTTACCATTTCTTTGTATCATCATCATCATTGTCAACCATTATCAATCCACTGCAAGATGAATGCCTCTCTAAGTTCAATCCATCTTTTCTGATCTCTAGCATCTCTTCTCCATGTCACCCTTACATACTTTTTTATTTCATCCATCTATTTCACATTGTTTAATAGTCCAGTTATCCATCTACTATTGTCCCTTCTACAATATGTCCAGCCCTTCTACACTTCAGGATTTTAATCCTTTCAATAATGTCAGTAACATCTGTTTATTCTCTTACCCATGTATTGCATCTTCTAGTTACTCCTAACATATTTTGCTCCATATTTCTTTGATTAGTCTGAAAGCTCTACAATGAGTAACCAAGTCTCAGATCCATAAAAAAGAACTGGTAAAATACATTTATTAAAAATCTTTCTTTTCAAACACATAAGCATATTTCCTTTCAATATTATGTTATTTCTACAAAAAATACTCTAACCAAGTTTAATTCTATGATTAATTTTATCCATTATGTTTCTATCTGTAATAATAATCTGACCAATATATTTGTAGTTGTTAATTTATTCTAACTCATCATAATCAATCTTTATTTTTTATCTTTTGAAAAAATCCATCAAACATTACTTTAGTCTTAACATTTACCTTTAGTCACACTTTCTTACCTTCATCTGATAACTCTTGCAACAGTTTTTGAAGCTCTGAAGCATTATTTTCAAAAACAATTATGTCATCTACAAAATCTAAATGATTTAAATAATCTTCACTTACTTCTACTTTTTTAGCTTCCCATTTTAATCCATAGAATACTTCTTTCAGCACTGCTGTAAAAAGTTTTGGAGATATGAAGTCACTCTGTTTTTAACTCTTCTCAATGTTAAAATTCCTAGTATCATTATGTAATTTAATTGTTGCTATTGCATTTTTATAAATATTCTTCAGAATATGACAATATCCTGAGTCTATACCATGATGATCCAATGCTTTAATCACTGAAGAAATGCTTATACAATTAAATGCCTTTTCATGATCTAAAAATCCAAAGTATAATGGTAATTCATATTTATTGATCCTTTTTATAACTTCTCTCAATACTTGGATATGATCTATTGCACCAAAATCACTGTTAAATCCAGGTTGTTGTTTTTTTGATTAGTTAAAATCCAATGTTCTCTAGACACAAGTTGTAATTATCTTGATAAAATTTTTGTATATTTCTAATATCTCCTTTATAAAATCTTTTTTAAATATTAATATTATATTTTAATCATCCAGTAGATCTTTATCATTTAGACATTTTGTTTACAACTTTTCCAAAAAAAAATATTTTATTATCTGCTTTTTTTTTAAGATATTGATTATAATGTCATCATTATATGAAGCTTTTCCATTTTTCATACATTTAATTGCATGGCTCACTTCTTTATATAAAAACAAAGGGAGTAAATATCTTCCCCAGAATATGATTTAAAAGCATTCTAAATGCAAAACTTTGAGGGCTTTTAAGTCATAGCCTGGGTTAGGATGATTTACTCTCTTTGTTTACATACACATTTAGCTATGTTTAATTTAAAGTTTATATATATATATATAAATTAAAGAGGCAATTTTTATAAATAGGAAAATGTATTTAAGAGGCAATTTTTATAAATAGGAATAAAATGTATTTAATAAATAGACTAGCTGCTAACATTAAAATATGAGATTCATGAAGATTTGAATTGATGACGTTTGCTTCCACTTTGTTTTTGTTTTGTTTTTTTAATTTAATGGAAGTTGATGCAGGTTTAAGAAATTAACCAAAAGTACTTCTGTGGATTTAAGGATTGTTTATAATAGTTTGTAAACCGTTAAATTTATTATTTCAGTTATAATTACAATTTTGTTTTAATTAATGGACATTAAATATATATATATATATATATTAAAATCTCAAAACTAAACTAGTCAATAAAATAATAAAAATTATTCCAAATTTACAACTCAACCAGACTAAACAAAAAATATAAACTCTGAAACACAGCCAAGGTTTTACTGCTACAAGCAGACTTCTAAAGCATAAACAACTACAAAATAATGTATTTAAACTTAAAATTAACCACAATTCCACTTACATCCCATGCAACCTTAATATTAAAAAGAACTTTTACATAAGTTAATTGCTTCAGAATCATACTTTTTTAATAATAAATATTCTTTAATTCTTTTAATTTCATTTCTCTCAAAGAAGACAACCTTAGCCTCATCAAAATTAATAGTGTGTCCTGTATTTTTTTCACGAATATATAACGCAGAACTAAGATATTTATTTCTAAGCCTACTTTTATGTACCTCAGTTCTTTCATTTGAATTCAACTACTCTGACCTCCTCCAGAAATAGTCTTTTTATCAAAAATATCCTTTGTATCATTTCATAAATTATTCAAAATAATATCCCTTTTCCAAGCAATTTTTTTATTTCCAAACAAATTAATATGTTTACATACAATTCTATAAGAAAGATAATTTAAATGTCAAAGAAATAACATTTTGTATTTATCCTTTACATTATTACAGTTGCTATTGCTTTTAATAAAATACTTTAATATATCAGACTACCCAACACTCAAATATTTTTTTTATAAAATTGACCTTTTTGAAATAAAGCTACCCCATTAGAATTATTTAATCTTTTATTTCTATAACAATAATTGCTTAAAGTAGCTACTTTATGAGATACAGATTGATAGTTATCAGGTCCAATTATAGATGTGTTTTACTTAACAATGATAATTTTTACAAGATTAAGGAAGGGCGAATAATAAGTTATATTATTTCTCCTTTAATTTGTTCTGTTTATATATAATTATTTGGAAAAGAAAATTGTTATTAAGAAGGGTTGTTTATATTAAAGTTATCTGTTAGATATGTTGATAATAGTTTGTTTGTAAAAATGATAAATTGGAAGATTTGGTAAATGAGTTTAATTGTTTTGATACTTCTATAAAATATAGAAAGAGGGGGGTTAAGTTTTGTTAAATTAAAATTTTTAGATTTATTGGTGATTAAAAATGTGAAGAATAATTGTTTGGTATTCGGTCATTGTGTTAAGAGTAAAGAGTAAAAGTCTATAATTAAACCTGATAACTATGATCTGTATCTCATAAAGTACCTCCTTTAAGAAATTATTCTTATAGAAGTATTTCATTTAATAGTAATAATATTTGTAATAATTCAAAGATTAAAAAAAATATGATTTTATTTCTGTGCCATTTTAAATTGTCTTCTTAAAAAAATATATGTAAAAATAGTAATTTGTTTGGAAGTAAGAAAATTGCTTGGGAAAGGGTATTAATTTGAATAATTTATTAAATAATACAAAGGAAATTTTTGATGGAAAGATTATTCCTGGAGTGTTGTCCCTTATTTTTGTAAAAAAATAAATATAAGTTCAAGCAGTTTGAGCTTAACTGAAAAAATAAAGGTGCATAAAAGTAGGGTTAGAAATGAATATTTTAGTTCTGCTTTATATATCCATGAAAAGGATACAGGCCACATTATTAATTTTGATGAAGCTACAGTTGTCTTCTTTGAGAGAAATGAAATAAAAATAAAAATTAAAGAATCTATATTATTAAAAATTTATGATTTTGAAGCAATTGACTTATTTAAAAGTTCTTTTAGTATTAAGGGTGGATGGGAGATAAGTAGAATTGTGGGTAATATTTAGTTTAAATATATTATTTTGTATTACACTTGAGAAATCTCCTTGTAGCAATAAAACTATTGGTTGTGTTTTAGAGTTTATGTTTTTGGCTAGTCTGTTTGAATTGTGAATTTGGGGTAATTTTGATTATATATAGGATAATTTTGATTGTATATACATATATAAACCTTAACTTTAAACATACGCTTTTCAGACACTGAAAAACATTTAAATAATCCTTAAAATGTCTTTGAACAAAAATTGCATCTTCATTAAGCATAGGTCATTGTGCCATTAAACTTCTTTTTCCTAATAGTCTAAATTTTTCCAATATATACTACATCAATATGCTTTATAAAGATTATATTTCCTCTCACACTTGTTGACAGTTACTGACTTTTAATAGATACATGATATTTATGATGTATTGTTGTAAAAGGTGTTATGTTTTTATTTTTAAACACAAATTATTTTCACACTTAATACAGTTACATGGATTTTAACTGAACTATTTTTTTAATTTAGCCTAAATGGCTTTCAGTGTTGTGTTTTGTTTATTTTGTATATAATACATTATTAATATTAGGTACATTTGAGATAATGTAATAATCTGAGCTAACTAAAGACAGCAATTTAGGTCAAATAAATCTTAATGATCATTTAAACTTTTTCATTAAGGTGACGTACATGAGTGAAGTATTGAATAAGGAAACATAAAATTGTGTAATATATAGTTCTTATATATATTTGAAAATTAATAAACATTAACGTATATATCAAGTTAAAATAAATATAACTTTTTCTCAATTAATAAATGGCAATTACTAATCATTTCACTATTTTTAATAGATTATTTTAATAATCTCCTTTCTTTTTTATTCTTCATATAAATAAAAATACAATAAAAGACAAATGATTCCCAAGATGCATTTGGTGCTGGCCCAGGTCACCAGCTCTCATATACATCTTTATTACATGAAGAGTATTTATATGGCGAATTGTCACATCTTTATTTACAATCGCCAAACTTGCTTCACTCACAACCTTGACTTCTATAATTTTGATAAACCTAACTCCGTTTATCATTAATTATTTATTTAATAGTTGATAATTGTCAATTAGTGTATGCAAATATTTTTAAAATAAAAACTGATGTAAAAACATGTTTGTACTTAAATAAAGTGATATCAAATATATTTATACCATCTGGAGGATTTTCTAAAATTAAATGCTACCTCATAAATTAAAACCAATCAATTTATGAAGAATTAATATTCATTCATTTAATTACATATTTGTAAAATCATTTGATTGATATTTACATACTTAGATATTTAAATAGAATTATAGTATATCTATTTAAGCTAGATGCAATTAGAGGGGATACTTGGGTATTTATTTGTAAAAAATATTTCTTATGGGAAAAATGAGTATTATATATAGTGAACTGTTAAAAATAAAAATGGATTAAATTTATTATTAATTTGAGAATCAAATTAAGTATACTTATAGTATTTATATAAGAATAATGTTGCAATGTTGATGAAGTATTGAACACTTCAAATATATCTATTGATGGTATGAGTTGAAAAATAATCATATAGTAATATTTAAAAGTGTAGAAAATCCTTTAGGTAGAATATGAAGATTTGATATTTCATTTAATTACAAGATTTATATGTCACAATTATTTTTTTTATTTATTATTTAATATGTTGACAATCAAAACTTACTTAGGAAATTATTTCCAAAGACATATGTCAGTTTATCATTTTATCAAAAATGCTATTAATAATATAAATGTATTGCTCGACTCATAATTAAAATAAAAAATAAATAATAATAAAAGAAAAGCTATATAAATTATTTTATAGCTTGGCATGTGAAGAATTATTATAAAGCAGCTACAAAAATGAGGTAATATATGATTAAAATATCTGAGAAATAAATAATTTACTAAATTTCACAGTGATATATTTATATATGAATAAATAAATAAATTATTTATTTATTTATTAATGAAAAATAATGTTCATTTCAAACAAACTTTATTCCCAATTAATAATTTACAATGCATAGTTATTTACAATGATTAAAAGGTGTCATTTGCATTCACTTTGGTGGCTAACAGTTCTAAAATTCTTATTACCATGTTGTCTCACTACCCCTCTGCTTCCAGGTTTCAATCATACTTATAGACAATAGCTGTGGTGGTTTTGTTGTCCTTACAATCTGACCCTTTGTTTGTTGGCATTGGAGTGGTCTAGTAGCTATCAGTGATGAGCTTGAGATAATCCATTAAGCAATTGTCTTTTTCATTAATGTCATTCAATGTTATAAATTCACTTGACCCCAGGTTTCATCAGCCAACCAGGATAGACAGGTTCTCTTGTCTTTTTCTTTTATATTTTTGAGAAGGTTAAGCATGAGATCTTCTGCTAGTTGGTCCAGTTCTTTTTGAAAAGTTATTTTGCACCTAATGGTCCAGATAACAAAGTTTATAAAAGTTGCCAGTCTTATTGTTCTGAACATTGCTTTTTTCAAGGCCAGCTTTAGTGCTACTTGGGACTGATCGGGTTTGACCCTTTTTTTTAAATTATTTTTCAGAAGTTTTCCCATGCTTCACAGTGTGTAAGAATGTGGTCCATTGTCTCCTCATCTTTATTGCATAAGGGGCAGAGGGGGTTGATATTGTATCCTCTCTGGTGGCACAAGAAGGCTGCAGTGGGAAGTGCACCCAAGTTTATTTTTATCAAAAAGTCCACATGTTTTGGTTCTAGCTTCCAATATTTTGTCATCTTTGTTAATCTGGGGATGTAGTTAAAAATATATTTATTTCAATATGCACAAAAATAAAATGAAAACTTTAACTATATTAAAAAAAAAAGATTCTTGTAGAGATAGAAATATGTAATCGGTTATTAATGTTCATTCTCAATTATTTATTAATTTACAAGTTTTTTATGTATAACTAATGGGTTAAACTGTTACATAGATCATTATTTACAGATTGTGAAACAATCAAATGATATTTTGAAGTTATTGACTAGTTCATTGTTCAGAAGATCACATGATGTTTAAGCATAGGCTTCTCATGAATTTATCATGCTATCACTTCATTTATTTATGTGATGCATAATTTTGAAATACTTAACATGCACACCCACACACATATATATATATATATATATTGCATCTCTTTTTTGTTAGTGGATACAAGATTAATATTTAAATGCAAATCTTAACCAGTAACTAATAGTGTGGCTTTAAAAAATGAAAAAAGGTTCCAACTTCCAATTGATTTTATAATAAGAAGATAATGCTTTATCGTGAGTATACTAATTATAGATAAAGAGTCACTTAATTTTATTAGAATTTTATCTTTAGACTAATTAAATCTGAATGACATGTGAGAATTTTTTAAGCTTAAAATTTTTTCCAGATTCTACCAATGCTAAATCTGTCCAATTTTGATCAATAAATGGATATTAAGAGAAGGTAATGTCTCCAGAATAATCAGAGTCAATCAAATAAGTTTCAGTGCACTGTCCAGAAGGCAATAATATGATTGTACAAAAGTTCAACCTCATCACTGTAATATAAATGAGATTCATCCACTGGCATAAATTCCATCTATCATTAAAAACCTTGGTGGAGTCTTCAGGGTTTTTCCATATGAAATAACATTATTATTTTTTTTAGAAACAACTTTCAGATTTGACATCTCTTGAGGTATGAAATATGTAAATAAATTTTAGATACTTTGCAAACTAGTAGAGCTTTTATGGGTTAAACAAATGTATATGTTTAAAGAAGTGCATTACTTGCAATTTATTAAAAAAAAATCTTTTGTGATTTTGGTTTTTTTACCAAACTGAGATGACAACAGTAATGATGACCAAGTGTTATGGTTTGTCTTAATAATTTAGTTTTTTTTTTAATTTATCTTAATCTGTCTTTGATCAAAGAAAATTAATACATACTGTATGCACATACAAACAGAAGTATCATAATCTCATTATAGCTGCAGATGGTATCACTATCTATATAAATAATTTAAAGCTTTCATAGGCTGTTGAACTGAATACATTAGATTGCTATGTAATTACATTCTTCAGATTTCACTTGCTAATTTTTTCTGTTTAGGATTCTTCAGAACCATATAATATATATTCAGGGATTAACTTTCTATATAAAAAAAATAAGTTAAAGCATCTAAATAAACTTAGAAAATATTAAAGAGTAAAAATTTGGGGGTGTTATAATTTTGTGTTAACTGATCATTAACATATCCTAGAATGGAATCAAAAAATTATTTACTTTAAAAAATTTTAAATAACTTCAAGATTTTAGGTGGCTCATCATTTGCACATTTTTGTAGGACTGTTAATGTAATCTGGATACGGCACTACTTTTATATTTGTAACCCAAGAAATCTAAACCACCTGGACAAGCTTACACATCTAATCTCAGTTAAATTGTTAAAATATTTAAGCATACAAAATAATTAACATTCTTCACAAAATTGCATCATATAAACATTTTTTTTCTTTAAAATAAGAATACTAACATTTATTTGAATAATACACTGGAGGTTTTTTTTTTTCAAATGAGCTTCACATTATCAAATTAGCTAGTCAATAAATGAATGTCTAGATTGTTTTAGCTGGAAAATGACTGATAAATCTGGATTAGTCATAACTTTGAAAATTATTAAGAGAAAATTTTGAACTGAGATTGCATGGTTAGTTTTTAAGTCAAATGGTACATTTTACTCCTGAACCAAGAAAAATAATCTATTGCAGAGCTAATTTTGAAAATTTTCAAGTTTTCCTCAGATTTGAACTCTATCTACATGCGTACTTCTTTGTAGACCGATCTATATTTGTAAAACACTTAAGATTTGCGTTAAAGATTAAAAAAAAAAAAAAATTGTTAATAGATTCGAGAGATATTTATACGCAAAGAGGATTTAAGAAATTAATGCATAAAATGAAATAATGTAGATATATATTTTTCAAACTTTGTCTATTAAAAAAAGTAAATGGCATTTTGTTGAATATTTTTTTATATAAATATTACTTTAAACCTCATGTTTATAAATAAATATATTTCTAATCAATTAGAAGTAATTTGTGGGTAGATAAAAAAATGGCTACATTTTATTCCTTTTTCTAGCTGTAGTAAATGCGTTTTCTTTTAGCTTAATGATATAAATAGATGAGCATTCTTACAGAACAAGAAGAGGAAAAAAAGAAGATTGATTAGATACATTATTTTAAAGAATGTGTCCTAATGATATGCTGCATCATAGCTTTTAATTGGTTGATATTAGATTAGCAATTATCTTACATTTGACAGTTGAAATAATTTCGGTTTTGATTTTAAAATAAGCTATGGGTCAGACTAAATCTTATTAGAAAGTCTAAAGAAGAAAACGTCTTGAGAAATATATGCAGTACTGTATTTTTTTTTCTTTTTGAATATATTTTATATGAATGACCTTGCTCTGTTGGAAAACTTGAATTCAGCTTCTAATACCCAATTATCTCACCAGGGGTCTCCATAGTAATGTTTAAGATAGATTTTATTTGATAAATGATTCTGATAGATGCAGAAAAAAAAAGCAGTAAAAAAAAATAGTTGGAAGACATGATTTTTAAATAGTTCAGGAATGTAAATTGTATTGTTTATTTTAAACATATATATATATATTTGAGGTATATTAAAAAAATAAGCAGTTTGTTAAAGAAATAAACGAGAATTAATAAAATAGATTTAAAAATAGTCATTTGCTGCAATGTTGAAGTAGTGGTGGAGTGAAGGATGGTGATAATGAAATATGAATATTAGTAGTCTTTATTAAAGAGTTTTTTTTTTTAATGTATCACACCTCATTTAAAGAGCACTTTTTATTTAGAGAATTAAAAAAACAGATTTAATGAGAAATGCTAAATGACAGGAGTGCTATGGCTTTGGTGTCTAAGAAGTGCATCTGAAAGCATTTTGATTTCTCAATTAGTGTGTCAGATATAATTTTGAGGTATCAAGTATTGCATAAATAGTGTTTTACAGTGTTTTTGGAAAACATGTATTATTTGAAACATATTTCTAGTAATGAAAATTTAAAATAACAATTGTCCTGGAGTTGACAATTTTATAATTAGTAAAATTTAGATTAGTACTAATGAATGAAAGAAAAATATTTCAAGATTTTTTCCCCATTTTTTTTTACAGTATTAAGTCAAATTATTATTCTACATTAAATGGTATGATATTCTTGTAAATATAAAAGCTTCAAAAATAGATGAGTCATGTATTTTTGATTCTTTGTTCAACATTTTAAATGCTTATACACTAATTCATAACCAGAGGACAGTGATTTACTCCGTTTGTTTTCATATATATTAAGTTATGTTTAATTATAGAGAGAGAGAGAGAGAGAGAGATTTATTTTTCTTGAACAATTTGAAAATAAATAGTATAATAAGTCTATAAATTTTTACCTATAATTTTAAACATGCAAATGTCTATGATCTTTACCTTCCTATGAAAATTTAATTTCAAAGTTGAAAATTGATTTTACATTTTTATTTTGATGATTTTTAAGTCTGGATCCCAGTTTCCTATTGAGAAGATATATGCAGAAGTCAGACTAACAAATAAATTATTTAGTAATATGAAATTTATGCAGAACACAAATTATGCAAATATTAATTTAATAAGTTAACTATACATAATATATATATATATACACACATTTTGGTGTAATTATAAACATCAATAATTTTATTATTCATATCTCTACATAATACTATTATTTCCCATATTAATTTTACAATCTATTCTCTGTCACATATAGGTTAGTACTATAATTCCATACTTTAAAGTCTATTGGTCTTTGAGATTTAAAATAAAAAATTAAAGATTGAAGTTAACTGTTTAGTTTCCTAGTCAGTTTTCTGATCTACGGGGACCAAGTCCTAAGAAAATATCTCTCTTGTAGAATTTTCTGATGCTTCAAAACCACAGTTCTACAGTGATCTCAGTGACATTTTTATACACTTTTCAATATTTATTATATTCTTCCAGACATATTCATGTGCAAATGCTTCAGTGCAAACTATATCTGAATATTCTTCATGCAATAATTGTAAAATTCTTGGCATAACATCTCTATTCTCCATTAACACACAATCTTTGCAGACTGATAAATTTTCATGATTTATCCAAACAGCTGGGACAAGACATTTCATTTAGATAACCAGTTTTTCTTATCTAACTTTCAAATGACTGATAACCTCTGTCTGCATTTGTCTATTTTTCTCCTACATTGCTATTATTCTCTTACTATGAGATTCATTTTTATCTGGGTTTCTAAAGAAAGTGTCTATATGAAATTTTTTTCTCTTTTCTACATATCAACTGATATTTATATACATGTAGTAAATTTATGAAAAGGTTGACCAAAAAGATGTAAATTTTTTTAGGTTCAGTACAATAGCAATGTTTCATTGTCACTCTAACTCTATTTTTTCTCAGATTTTTAAAGGTTTCTTGATGACAAATAATTGATCTCACTTCCCATTCTAAAATCCCTGTCATTATCCATACTTATAAAGTATTGTTAAAATGAATCAGTACTTTTTTGGATAAGATGAGCACTTTTGTTAATACAAATGCTTGTCATGTGTTTTTAACCAATTCCATTTTAAGCTTTTTTTTAATAATTCATAAAGTATTTTTATGACTTTTGCCTTATTCTGTAAAAAAAAAAACCTTCAAATGCCTAAAGTTTTTTTAATATTCTAGATCATATACTGCTCACACTTTTCTAGAGATGGTCATTTGCCTTTGTCTGAAATTATATGTCATAGAAATATATTCTTTTGTGCTTCAGATACTTTTGAACAACATTTCATTTTGCCTCAAGTTTTTTTAGTTTACTTCACACCTTAAATAGTCTTTGATACAATTTGTTTTTTTGGAACTACCTGTAATAAGTATGTCATCAAAATGTACTATTACTTCATCTAACTTTTATTTGAAATATGTTCAATATTGTCATAATACCAAATGGTAGTCAGTTACATTTAAATTATTCAATGGGGGTTGTCAAAATCTATATTTCTGTTGACCTATCTTTTACATATATTCAATGAAAGTCAAAGTTATTATCCAGTTTGACAAAGTGTGACACTTTTTGAAGATTGGTTAATATCTGTCATGTTTGCTCTGGATATGCCCTCTTGATTAAGTATTTATTGACTGTTACTCTATCACTATGTATTTGCATCTGATGATTGGGTTTGATTATTAATTCTAACATTTCAACTGGTCTCTATTTTTATCCATCAATCTTAAATACTTTCTTCAATTTTAAGCTTCTGCATGAATAAATCTGTGCATGGTTTTTAAATCACTGAATACACATTTTCAAGCAAAATCTATCTTTACATAGTTTGTCAAATTTGTATCTAGTGTTTTAATAAATAAATCTAATTTTTTTTTGATTATTTGAAACCATTCTTTAACCCTAAAAGTTGAAACCATTCTTTACCAATTATAGAACTATTTTTTTCATGTTATTATATATAACAGTCCACAAATCATCTCTCCATTATGTTTTACCAGTGTTTCTATTTGATTAACTAATTTTAACATTTATCTTTTCTAATAGGATCCTAGTGCAGTTTACTAACAGTTTATTTCAATCTTTCTGAATTATTATCAATATCCTTAGTCACAGTGTTAATATTTTTCCTGTAGATTTGCAATTTCCATCATTAATTGTTTCACTCCAGTAATGTCCATATTTTTTACAAATTGCATATTGGATATTTTTTCTCTCCTATTTCCTGGAAATTAGGTTTTGTCTATCTTTCCTTGTTATCAATTTCTGATATATCCATGCCCATATTCATTAAGTTCATACTTGCAATGTTTTTCTATATGTAATTTTTTATCTGTATCTTGTTTTTACAGCAATAATAAGAAGATTTTTAATTGTTTATAAATACAGATTTTTTTCAAATTAGATATTTGCCTATTTGTTTTATAAATTCTCATACTTTGACTCTCACCTGCTTTATGTTGAAAAGTTTGAGCTTGAAAAGTTTGAGCTTATTCCAATATTATCTCATAAATTAATCCTTTCTTAATAGCTATCTTCTGGGTAAAATCTGATTCAGACAATAGTTTTTATATAAATTTGTTAACAGACATACATCATTCTTGCTATTCATTTAAAAATTCTTCTATAAATACCCATAGTCTTTAACCAATCCTCTGTGTTATATTCATTATTTCCCCCCCTAGATGACTTATATGGCAAGATGGAAAAGAGCTAAAATATTCATTCAACTTCTTTATTATTTTCTTATAAGATACATCTTTTAATAAACAGGCTCATGTAGTATCTACTTACTATTTATTTAACTCTGGTGTCTGAAAAATACCAAAGTGTTGTATTTTTATGTTTATTGTCCTCAGTTGCATTTGGTCTAACAAAATTTCCTTGTGTTAAATATAATGCACAGTCAACAGCATGATTTTTATCAAATCTGGCCATCTGTTTCAACTATAGGTAGATAATCTATCGGCCTATTGGAATCCTGTTTATTGCCAGAGATCTATTTTATTTAAACTTAAAAATGAGAATAGTTTTCATTTATTTAGACTCAAGATAGAAATGATAAATATGTTTCATTTACTTTATGATCATTTGTAGATAAGATGCATCAATCAAGATTAATTTGTTTAGAAGTGTTACAAGAAAAACGATAATATATGTCAAACAGTGGTTTAATAGGTAAATAACTAATATGAAGATCAATAGATATAGACCAAACTCTTAGTTTTTTCTAAAGGATAAATGGAGGGGCCCATGCAATTTCTTATAACTCTTATACTCTGACACATTCAGTATTTATTATTTTTGAAATTTCCAATTAATATGTTAGCTTACCTTATATACATTCAATTAATTTCACAGGCTCATAGACATTCATATTAAAATTTTTGAACCCCTATGCATAATTACAAAAAAAAATTTTTTAATTATTTCTAACTTATACTTTAATAGCTTTTTGATTATAAGTGTAATAAAGAAGAATAGTAAAAATATATTTAAAAAATTAATCAAATGGTTTTATTATTCAGAAGTTGCAGTGCAGGACATGTTAGAACTGGATCCAGCATATACTCCAAAATCTGACACTCTGTCATTATTCTTAACTATGCATGATATAAAAGCAATTGTTAATCCTGAATAAATTTTATCAGGTAATTGAAATCAATTTTATAAATAAATAAAAAAGAATGTTTTCTTGTCTTTGATGTAACAAAGGTTTTTGTTATACTTTTTATATTTATTGTGGGTGCTTCTTAAATTCAATAACAAGTAGTGATAGTCAAGCATTGATGGTCGAGAGGTCAATGACAGCTGCTTTACAAGCAGTTGCCCTGGGTTAGCAGGTTCACTTCTTGGCTGATGCTATGACACATGGGGAAAAAAAGTAGTAAAAGATAATTTAATGAGAACAGTCCAGCTGTATTACACTAGTAATCTTTAATCATTTTAAGTTTACTAAATAATATTTTGATAGTTTCATTTTATACAGGAATTACCAAAATCCCATGCTTTTATTTTCATTAAGACCATCTTCATACAATTGTACAGCATTTATAAATTGCACAATAAACTGGGGGAAATGTTTAATATTTAAACCCAAAGTCAATATGTTAAAGAATGATATCATTTAGAGAATGTTAAAATGAATGTTAAATTCATTTAAAATATGTGATATGGCTATACCTGATAAAAAGAAAAGTAATTCCATGAAAAATTAATAGATTTGTAAGCAGAGGATATTGTTCAATCAACCATTGTTGACATTGCAAATTTATTATGACCTTTGTTAAATAATGTTTTCTTATGTTTGTCTGTTTCTATTATTGGTATTTTATCCAATACATAGATAAGAGAAAATCATGGGCTCCCAACCTACATCCAAATTAATTATACTATGTGATGGATACGGAATAAAATGGAAATGCTGAAGCAGAATATATTGGTTATAGTATCATTTAGTACATCAACAAAACCCAACATATAAGGATACATTTTCAAGAATATTAGGGTTTAAATTCAAATTGATTCATCTTACAGATTTTGGAAGAACCTGGTAGCAACCAACTAAATTATCAAGAACTGCCTAAACACAAAGACATGAGATAAATATTACAATTTTAGCATCTCTTTTTCTTCATTTAAGAATTTACTTGTTTGACCTTTACAATATATGTATAAATGAAATATTCAGGTATATCAATGTACAATTTATTGAATACTGTATATATATATATATATATATATATATATATATATATATATATATATATATATATATATATATATATATATATAAACCAACATTTTATACTGGTCATCAACTGAGTAGCAAGTATTACAAAATAATTTTAGAGGTGCTGTAAATATTGAATTGATTTTTTGTTAAATGTCCAAGTCTCAGAACCATAAGTAAGAATAGTAAAATATCTCTAAATTATAATAAATTTTTTGTGTTTTTTTATTTTATTTTTTATTTTTAATATTTTTAAACTATGTGCTATAATGGACTTCAAATCAGCTCCTTTCATTATTCTCCAGCACTAGTAGAATATATATCTTAAATGAATATATATATATATATTATATCCACATGTAAAATATTTACTTATAATGTTAAATAACAAATTTCAATACATTGAGACTTATTATTTAATGATAAAAAAAGTTAAAATGAGAATCACATTTTTTATTTACAGGAAGCTAATTTTCCAATCTAATAGCTCAAACAGTTATCTTAAGATAGATAAATTTGATTCTTAATTATTATAGTGTTTTTATTATTTTATTTTTTTATTATAATTTCCAAAGATATGTAATGAAACAAATTCAAGCTATTATTGTTCAGAACTGCTTAAAGAAAAACTTGCTTGGGCTTTTGATCGCCAGTCAAACTATTTAATTAACAGAATTGTATCTAAAAACAAGAACAAATTACTCACTTTGTACCTACTTTTTTAATGTATATGCATAGGGCCCTGATGCCGCATCGCAATTTTAAGTTGAGTAGTTTTTAATCTTTATAATGTAATTAAAATTCATAGCTTTGAAATGCAAACGTATATATTTTTAAATAAAAGTAAATATTTTGAAAAATACACATATTCACAAATATCATTACAGCAAGACTATAAAACATATAAAAATATAAACTAAAATTACAAATGCATGCTATTTATACTACTTATGAGATATTACAATTACAAATGTCCAAACTAGATGAATTATATAATGACAAACGTCAGTTAATTTTTAAAAGAAAAAAAAAGGTATTAAAAATTAAATATTTGATTTTATGAAAGCAAATTTATTCCAAATTTTATTGTCAGTCCTACTTTCTTGTGAAATATTAAATCCTTGAAAATGTTGTAATTAGTTTTACTCTTGAGAATGACAAACTTGAGGTGTCAAAAATATTTGAAGAAAAATTATTAAATTTATTGCAATATTTTTAATGAATGTAAATTATCACTATTCTATTTAATAAACTAATATAAAAAAATATAACCACTCTTGCAGATACATATATGTTAAGCAAACTGCTGCTCTAATGATAAATAAATAAATTTAAAAAATTTAAGATGCTAAAAAAAAATATTAAAAATGTCACAAAAACATGCAACTAATATTTTTTAAAATCTATAATAAAAATTTTCTTTTATGTTTATTGTATATCAATGCAATTTAAAAATTTTGAGTCAATATTATATGTATAACTGAATCAACAGATCCATAAAGTCTCATGTTCTTCAAATATTTACAATTTCAATAAAATAGAATAGATTGTTTTTATTATTTTTATCCTGAAAATTTTTTTTTTAATATAAATATTTTCTTTATACAGTATTATTATTTGACAATATAATTTTTAAATTTGAATGAAATTTGACAAGTCTAATTTATCATTTTTTTTACTCTAGCATTTTACATAGTGTTCTGATTCTAGAAGCTAAAAATAAAGTCATAAATTTGCTCTACACATTTATTTGACATATCTTAAGAAAGTCAGTAATGTAGCCCCCTCTGTGACATGAGGTTCTGGATGAACATTGTCAAGGGCTTTGTCCGGTTTTATAGTACACTTTTCAAAAAGTAACTTGAAGTTTTTGCTAAATGTTATTAAGTCACAGCATTTATCATACTTAATAAATCCTAATACTAAAATGTATTTTCATTTTTTTCTTTACTTAAGCATCCTTTCAAAAAGTCTCCTTATGAGATGCATCATTTAATTTCCATGTTAAGCTAACAGCATATGCTTATATTTGATTTAAAAAATACATAATAATAGTAGTATTTTTAAAGAAAAAAAAGAACTTTGATGTGTACAGAAATAGTGTTTAATTTTGAACTTATTAATATTTAAAAAAATAAACAACAAACTTTTTACTATATTTTGATTATTTTTTAACACTATAATCTTTTTTGTAATAAATCTATTAGCACAATGTTTTACAATGATATTTGTTTAAGTTATAGGAAGCAATGACATATGTAATGATCAAGTACTTTTTATAGTATGACTTCGAGGCTGCTTTCAAAATGTAATAAAATAATGAATTTTGTTTTTATATAACCACATAAAATGCATACAATAAGGAGTTATGTTTAATCATATTTATAATGCATGATAAATAAAACAAATACCACTATGGGTCCTCATTATGCAAAATATTTTAATAAAATTCAAATATCTACTTTTTTTAACGATGCAAATGCTATATTTAAAAAAATATATGTCAAGGCAAAATTTTTTCTCACTTATTAATAAAGATTTGGTACAATGATAGAAATAATTTTTAGTAATTTTTCCATATAAGGTTGTACTTCTTTTTAACTGTTGGCCTGAATAAACCACACAAATCCTTCTCTTAAGTACATCAATGAATTAAGCTAAATTCCAATTCATTGTTTTTATTTTAAAATATCAAATATTAATTTTTTAGACAAATAATTTTATATTTCATTACACATCATTTTTATCATACTCGAAATATGTGTTATTCTACTGGTCAAGTGGTAGGAATTCAAAAAATATGCTTTTTTTTATTAATTATAATATAAATTATTTAATTAAATCATATATATAATGTAATATAAATTTTTCTCAATGTTATTTATTTATAAAAAGGAAATCTTAAAATGTTGCAATTGCACCTGTCTGTCACTTTTTTAAAGGTTTATATCATACCTGTCACTTGTTACCATAGTAATTTGTTTTATCTTTTAAAAAACATTTTAAACAAAGATTAAAGTGATTTAGAAAAGCAGATTTTTTTAATATAAATAAAATAAAAACAAATTAATTTCCATATGATATTTGCATAAAATTAATAAAATTTAATGAAGTAATTATTGTCTGAAAATTTGTGATGATAGTATTTTATTAGTGATTATATATTAAAACAGGAAAAACTCTCCATACAGTAGTACCACTCAGTGCAAGCCAGGGTAATCAATGGATACCAGAGTGGCACTACTGTATGGAGAGTTTTGCCTGTTTAAATAACAGTTATGAGCAAGCATAAGAAATGATGATCATGTGTTTAATGATTATATATTGAACTATTTCTATATTTATTGTCAGGATGTTTTTAAATAGCATCACTATTTACATAATGTCTTAAAAGAATTTCTGGAGATTCCAACAAGGCCTTGTAATTACCAGCAACTTTATAGATTTATTTCATTCTGCAACTATAGCCATAAATTTGATAATCATTAACTGTTGATTTACAGTTATGCTTTCTACCATCTACATAATTCAATGCTATTAAATTTCATTTTTAAAACAAAAAAGTGTTATCCTGAATCTATTGATGAGACTCTATCTAAGAAGATCAAATTTAGATGGCTATATTGTTGGATTTGTAGGGAAAAAATGTTTAGAACTTCATAAGGATTCTATTTTCATGTCATAATTTTTTAATTACAGACTCTTGTTTGAGAATTTATAAATGAGATCATGCTTTGAGAGTTTTAAGTGATGAAAGTTTATCTTAAAATAGTGAAAAGTTTGATCTAATCAACAGCTTTATATACATTTTCTGTGATGAACACTCATTCTACTTTGTATGAACTAATACAAAGTATTTTCTAATTTTTGGCATATCTTACATATTTTCATCTACTTTGTTGCCCATTCTTCATTCAAAAATATAATTAAAAACTATTTTTGCCCTTTAATTACTATCCTAAAACACTATCAGACATGTCCATCTTAATTTTTGCATTCATTATATAAACTTTTTACCATCTTATTTCCTATCGAATTGTTTCATTTGCTGCCATATCTAAGAATATATTACATTTATGCATTGACTTGTTCTGGCCTTTATTATTAGTAATAGCCAATTATATAAAAATTTAACAAATGGAAATTAGATAGAAATATCAACAAATGTCTGATTTGTATATAATTGGTTTTTATTTTACCAGAAGATGCTAATGCATCACACTACATACAAACTTTTTAATCATATTATTCTATTGCCTGAGTAGTCATGAAAGTAACTGGCTTAATAAATATAGAATGCTGTATTGATTTCCATATGAGGAAACAAAAAAAATGTACATTAAGTCCATTGTATTTAAGTCATCTGTCAATTTTTTTACTCAAATGTCATTTAATCTCTTTTACTATTATTGATAATTTTAATCTTAGGCTAACTTGAGTGTGTGTATATATATATATATATATATATATGTCCAAAAGATGGCGCTATACCAAAACCGCCGAACAAGTGTAAGATTTGTTTTACATAAACGAAAAAAGAGTCAGAAATTAACTACCTCTTTCATTTGCTCACTCCCAGATCAGCTGATTTCAAGCTGGTTTGCTATCCTCAGTGGGAGATAGAGTATAGAAACCAGATCTAAAACACTGACTCTCAAGTGTTTATGCAAAACGTTTCTATCAGATTGCAAGCGTGAATTTTTCACACCGGTAAAGTCTTCAAACCCAGCCTAGCAAGCTAGATTTTATATGGGTCTGATCTCAGTTCAGAATCACCATATAATCAAAGTCTCTGCAATATATATCATTGCAAGAAAACTCTAAAGGTACATTTATGAAAAAACAAATACAAGTTAATCACGTAACCTGCTATCACTTGTTATTTATGTCCAAAAGATGGCGCTATACCAAAACCGCCGAACAAGTGTAAGATTTGTTTTACATAAACGAAAAAAGAGTCAGAAATTAACTACCTCTTTCATTTGCTCACTCCCAGATCAGCTGATTTCAAGCGGGTTTGCTATCCTCAGTGGGAGATAGAGTATAGAAACCAGATCTAAAACACTGACTCTCAAGTGTTTATCAAACGTTTCTATCAGATTGCAAGCGTGAATTTTTCAGACCGGTAAAGTCTTCAAACCCAGCTTAGCAAGCTAGATATTTATATGGGTCTGATCTCAGTTCAGAATCACCATATAATCAAAGTCTCTGCAATATATATCATTGCAAGAAAACTCTAAAGGTACATTTATGAAAAAACAAATACAAGTTAATCACGTAACCGCTATCACTTGTTATTTATGTCCAAAAGATGGCGCTTACCAAAACCCCGAACAAGTGTAAGATTTGTTTTACATAAACGAAAAAGAGTCAGAAATTAACTACCTCTTTCATTTGCTCACTCCCAGATCAGCTGATTTCAAGCGGTTTGCTATCCTCAGTGGGAGATAGAGTATAGAAACCAGATCTAAAACACTGACTCTCAAGTGTTTATGCAAAACGTTTCTATCAGATTGCAAGCGTGAATTTTTCAGACCGGTAAAGTCTTCAAACCCAGCCTAGCAAGCTAGATATTTATATGGGTCTGATCTCAGTTCAGAATCACCAGATCGGAAGAGCACAAGTCTTGCAATATATATCATTGCAAGAAAACTCTAAAGGTACATTTATGAAAAAACAAATACAAGTTAATCACGTAACCTGCTATCACTTGTTATTTATGTCCAAAAGATGGCGCTATACCAAAACCGCCGAACAAGTGTAAGATTTGTTTTACATAAACGAAAAAAGAGTCAGAAATTAACTACCTCTTTCATTTGCTCACTCCCAGATCAGCTGATTTCAAGCTGGTTTGCTATCCTCAGTGGGAAATAGAGTATAGAAACCAGATCTAAAACACTTGATCTCTCAAGTGTTTATGCAAAACTTTTCTATCAGATTGCAAGCGTGAATTTTTCAGACCGGTAAAGTCTTCAAACCCAGCCTAGCAAGCTAGATATTTATATGGGTCTGATCTCAGTTCAGAATCACCATATAATCAAAGTCTCTGCAATATATATCATTGCAAGAAAACTCTAAAGGTACATTTATGAAAAAACAAATACAAGTTAATCACGTAACCTGCTATCACTTGTTATTTATGTCCAAAAGATGGCGCTATACCAAAACCGCCGAACAAGTGTAAGATTTGTTTTACATAAACGAAAAAAGAGTCAGAAATTAACTACCTCTTTCATTTGCTCACTCCCAGATCAGCTGATTTCAAGCTGGTTTGCTATCCTCAGTGGGAGATAGAGTATAGAAACCAGATCTAAAACACTGACTCTCAAGTGTTTATGCAAAACGTTTCTATCAGATTGCAAGCGTGAATTTTTCAGACCGGTAAAGTCTTCAAACCCAGCCTAGCCAGCTAGATATTTATATGGGTCTGATCTCAGTTCAGAATTACCATATAATCAAAGTTTCTGCAATATATATCATTGCAAGAAAACTCTAAAGGTACATTTATGAAAAAACAAATACAAGTTAATCACGTAACCTGCTATCACTTGTTATTTATGTCCAAAAGATGGCGCTATACCAAAACCGCCAAACAAGTGTAAGATTTGTTTTACATAAACGAAAAAAGAGTCAGAAATTAACTACCTCTTTCATTTGCTCACTCCCAGATCAGCTGATTTTAAGCTGGTTTGCTATCCTCAGTGGGAGATAGAGTATATGTAAAACAAATCTTACACTTGTTCGGCGGTTTTGGTATAGCGCCATCTTTTGGACATAAATAACAAGTGATAGCAGGTTACGTGATTAACTTGTATTTGTTTTTTCATATATATATATATATTAGTACTTATGTAAGTATATATATATATGTAAGTATATATGTAAGGAAGTTGGTATGACTAGGAAACAGAGTAATATTTTTTTATGATTACTGAGAGTAGTTTTAAATCATTTGTCACTTTTTTATTCTATCAACTCAGTTTTTGGCAAATATATATTTTAGAAACAATTTTATGTGGTGTGAAGTTGCTTGCTAAACAATGTCAAAACCTTCTATGCATAAGCTATAATATCTAAAATCATATTAAAACTTATCTACTTCTTATTTTTTATTTTGCAAATATTTGTCCAGCCTTAATTCATTTTTTTGTTATCCCATTATAAGAAAACATGTTTTTGTTATTTCCATCATCCTATTCTTATATTCGCCAGTTTCATTATAAAGATCTTAACAAAAAATTATAAAATCTCTACCATTTATGTTTTATTCATCTTTAAATTTTTCATATTCTTCATGCAATTTATCTTGATTATATTTTAATATTCTATACTACAAAATAGGTGTTATAATGTTATTCCTCTTATCTTTACAAAGATTATTTTTACAGTTCAAATCATTTTATTGTTACCTTCTTTACCTGGTATCTAAAGTTCCTGTTCTTGCATAATTAACAATATGTTTCTTTTATCATTATTATACATCCTTTTATATTTTACATAATTTTTATTATTATATAACTCCAAACTATATTTTATTCATATTCATCTTCTATAACTATTTTTTAGCTATCTTACCTATATTATTTTCCTGTCTCTTATAATTATGTACTTCTAATATATTTTCTGCACATTTATGGTATTTCCTATACCAATACATGAAAGTAAATTGTTTTCTTAATGTACATCTGTCTACATAATTTTTTTTTTACACTTAACAAAAATCTTATACTTCTCTTTTCAGAACAAATTATTTTTCAATTTCTAATCTTTAGTTTTAGCCTTTTCATCAAAGACTACGATTTTAGATTTTTTTGTTACTGAATTCAATTTTCACCCTTTCCCTATTTCTTCACACTTTTCTAATAGAGATTTTGTATTTTTATGCTGCTTTTAAACATGTCACATCATTTGCAAAGAATGGGTGCTATTGTATTATGCTTTTTTTTTTTTACCAATTAATGGAATTCTCACTTTAATCTCTATTCTTTCTTTCTCAATTTTCAATTTTCTTAAAAACAAAATAATTAATGTTGGAGTAGACTGAATCATGTCCATTAAAGTATAAAGATTTGCTATCTTAATATAAACTGAGCACTGATTATATATGTGTGTGGGAGATGATAATCTGGACCAACTAATGAGTGCTGATTCAGCATGAAATACATTTATTGGTGATTATTTATCTTTTTTACATGTGTGTGATCATATGTATCAGTAGTATGAGATAGTGTGGATAATTGAAGGTTCCTTGAATGTCTGAGTTCAAATACCCTATATTTAAAAGTGATAATGGACATTTTTTCAATCCAATTTCATATTTATCTTCCATTTATTCTCTAATCCTTTTTGCTTATTTTTTTTCTACCTTCCAGTTTTTTTATTTAATTCTACATCCATCATTTTCATCTCATAAATTAAGCTCATCAATTCCTTTCACTCAAATTTTTTATTACAAATTTATGAAGTATTTTTTAGTTCTTCTAACAATATAATGTTCTTTTTTTTAATTCTCTTATGAATTTTAAAAAAATTTCAATCCTTTCTGCCATATTGCTAATTTCCTTTATTAATCTGTTTTTAAATTCACTCCATTTTCTTTTTAACTATATTTTAGATATTTTTTAAGTAATTATCCAATCTAACTATTTAAATTCTTTTATTTCTTTTGCTTTTTAAAGCTACTTTATAATCCTTACCTGTTTTTTTAAATACTTTCTAAAATAATTTTGTATGCTATTTCTTATTAACTTTAGTAACATTGTTGGTTTTACATCCATCAATTCTTCATAACTTTTAAAATCACTAACCTTTAAGATAATATTAAAACTACTCAGTTTAACATTAAAACATCATATGATTATATTTTTTTTGCTTTCCTACCTTTGTTAAAATAGTAGCAAAAGCTTTTCATGTAATAGTGTTATCTAGTCCATAGTCAATAGATGTTAAAAGGTTGTGTATCATAATCCCTATTCATTTTTTTTCCTTCCAATATTCCCAATTGTTTTGCTTATGGATTTCATCAATGATAATGCACTTCTCTCAAGTCCATGGCTTTTCACTGATGTAAACCATGAGATAAAATCTAGTCTGAGATATTGGATAGGAAAGAACTGGAAAGTAATTATGTTGCACAACTTTCTTGCATCCAATGATTATTCAAGCTTGCACTAGGTGGTGCTATAGTGTGAAAAAAATGCTACACTTTAATCTTATTGCTTATTTTTTACTTATTCCTGTCAATCTTTTTATAAATTTTACTATGTAGCCTTTTGAATATTTTTAGTTCAGATGATCACTACTACATTTTTTTACTTCCTCATCAAACCCTTTAATTCTTTTATTTTTTTCTGATTTCTCTTTACTATCATCACATAGTCACCAGTATATTTCAGATTCTATTTTAATCAATAAACATCCCATCATACATTTTATTTAGATTGAAAATTTTTGGTCCACCTGTCTCATATAGCCAATTAATAATGCTCCATTTATGTTTTCTATTTCATAAATTTTATTAATATAATCATATTACTACAACAAGTATTTTACAATTATTTTTTTATAAAATCATTTCTATCCTCATATAAATATTTCCAAATATGTTCATTTTATGCTTTTACATCCTATTTATTTTGAAATATAATGTATAATATATGTCACATATCCATTTTTTGCCAATATTGCTTTATTTCAGATATGTTTTTATATAATTTCTTTTTAGGATAACCTTTTTAATATTTATTACATATATTTAGTCTTTTCCATTCACAGTTTTAAGATATGTTTCTATGTTTCTCCAACTGTTAACAAATCTAAATTTTCTCCTATAAAAATCTCTTTCCACTCTCTCCATTTATTCATATCTTTACTTCATTCTGTATTCGGAGAATCAAATTTTATTTTAATACTCTTAGTTCTTCTTTTAAGTATGCTTTTCTTACAACTATTCTGAAAGTTAAAAAAAATCTTTATATTCTTTATCATTTTATCTTCCCCCTTACTGTCTTTTAGCTTATTTTCTTCCATAAATATAAACATATGTTTCCTTTTTGCATCTACATATTCTAGTTTAGTTATTTCTCATTTTCTTCATTACTTTAATGGATAATCATATGTATTATTAAAAAAATCAGTAGTTTAACACTCTCTCTTCTAAATATAAAATGGTTTTTTAAATGAATCTGTATTTCTAATGAATACATTCCACACATACAAAAAATTACTACCATTATTTTTATACAAACATTTTAATCTCAAATAAATTTCATATACTGTACCTTATTTCAATTTACTCATTATCAAAAATCTAACAAGTCATTCCCTTCCTTCAAACTCATACTCATATTTTTAAAATATTTTATTGTTTTTTCATTATCCATTTTTACATCATCATCTATACCATTAATACTATACCTTTATTATCTTTGTTTGTTTTTTCTAATATGTTAACTATAACTAAATATCCAGAATTGTAAGATACACCTTTACATTCTTCTATTATTTTAACTAATGTATTCTTATATACACTATCATAGTCACTCAATAATCCTACTGTGTACCCACACATGCTTTCCCTCTTGGTAACATGTCATTATTATCTTAAAAATCAAATTTACTGATAGTAATATCTCCTTCAAATCTCTTGTTTTTAGATTTGTTTTTTAGCTCTAATGTTGTAATTCATTAATGTTCTTCATCAAACTGCAAATCTCTAATATAAATGTTATCAGAATTTAAAGTTCATTTCTCAATAGCAATATATTTATTAAGTAATGAAATCTTACATTTGAGATTGAAAATAAAGTAGTTAATGTTACTTCAAAATATTTGTTCAATTTTAAAAACAAGATTGTCTAGATTTTAAATGCTGAATAAGTATCCCTAATTCAACAAAACTTTTAAAACAAAATTGAAAGAAAACTGTTTGTAGAAGTTTGACATCTAATGTCCATTAGATAAATTTATGTTTATATGCTTTACTATTAATTCAGAATTATTGTAAAATTCACTCACTCTCTGCAAATATATGATAAATATTTAGTATTGGTATATAATACATTCAACAGTTAGGCCAAAGTTTGTGAAAGTAATCACTTATTTAATGTTATAAGAATTGAATAACTAAAGATATTAATAATTAAAGCAAAAGAAAAGATAGGTAGAATATTCAAAAAGATTTGGTAGAAAAGAAAATTACCATTAGTAAATAGTGGAAAGATGAAAAAGTAATGGGTAAATTTGATTATAGTGATAGAGATTAGAGTGGTTGCACTCTTGTGGAGTTCACTGAAAAGGAAAAATTGTAAATTATGAAATTTTCTTTGACACAAATGCTAAATGAAAATGGACATGGAATCATGCAAATTAAGGTACAGAAAAATTGAATTATATATTGACAAATAAAATATATGTATTTCAAGTTGTAATTTTTTTATTAGAGTGAACGTAGGAAATGATCATCGCATAGTGAGATTTAAGATAAATGTTAATACAAAACCAAAGAGATTAAAATTATTAAGAAAGGCAGTATTAACAGTTGCCATTTATAATTTTTAGTAACACACCAATGAATAATACTAAAACTTGAAAATAACCTCAAAATAATAACAGATTTTGAAGATGATTCAGAATTAACTGAAGTCAATTAAAAAACAATTGATATTCTATTAAGAACTGTAAAAAATGTACCTGACTCAAAAAAGCAACAACTTACTAATAAATTTTCCATTGAGATGAAACAATATGTGAAGAAAGCAAAGAATATGATTTTTTTAATGATATAGTAAGAAAAATTGAATATCTAGAGTTTTGTAAAGTGATATGAAAAAGAGTTAATAATGATATTGTAAAATATAATTGTAAATTGACAAGGAATGCTATAGAAGAGAATAAAAGTCTTAAAAGTGTAAAACAACATCTTTTATTGAAAAGAACATCTTTTCTAAAATAAAAAAAGATGATATTGATAGTACAGAAAGATATTAGATTATGGAATGCCTGGAATATTCTACAAAGAATTAGATAGCAATAAAGAATTTAAAAAATTATTTCCTATAGTTGTTACATCTTCTGAATTGCCAAGCATTTTAAATGAAAAAGTGAGACATGAAATTAAAAATACTCCAGAAAGTTATGGAATTCTTATTGATAGCTTAAAAAAAGCAAGAGGAAAAATAAAAAAATTATTGATAAAGTTATATACAAAATGGTTAAATGATATAGATGCACTAAATAGATCAAAAGAATTCACTAGTAATACAAGATAATTTTAACTCAATCACAGCAAACCCTGGATTCTAATAAAGTTATTTAAGTTCAATCACATGTAAGTATTGACAGTATTATAGAAATAATGAATTTCATATCATTATGCCATGATTTTGTGGATTATTGAAAGGGACTTGATTCTAGAAGCATTTCTGCAGTGTTTAAACTACTAGGTCACCAAGACAAGGACCTGAAAAATGTCATTCTGAGAAAAATATCTATCAAAATGCAACCACAGTAAATAGATTACATGATAATGCTAAGATTAACCTTGAGAAGTATGAATGGCAAAGTGATTTCATATCATCAAAATGTTTTACAGAAGCTTTGAAAAAAGTATTTTGTGGTTTAAAATGAGAAGCTAAGAAAGTAAAAGTAAATGAAGATTATTTAAGTTATCTAGATTTTGCTTATTATATTATTGTTTAAGCATATAATACTTCAATGATTTATAAAATGCTTCAAGAGTTATCAAGTGAAAAAAGATAGGAGGAGTAAAAATAAAGTCTAAGCAGACTAAAATAAAGTTCAATGAGTAGTCTTAGAAAAAGGTTGTGATACTTATAAATTAAAACAGGCAAAACTCACTATATGTATTGCCACACACAGCAAGCTAGAGTAATCAATGGATGCCAGAAGGCTTGTGCATAAAATCCCCATCTAGTGCCTACTCATCCAATATTCCCAGACTAGTTTCTGGCTGTGGCCTTCGTCAGTGAGAAGCCTTGGATCTGAGAGCACTGCACCTAGATCTAGTCTGGGAATGTTGGATGAGTAGGCACTAGATGGGGATTCTATGCACAAACCTTCTGGCATCCATTGATTACTTTAGCTTGCTGTGTGTGGCAATACGTATAGTGAGTTTTGCCTGTTTTAACAACAGTTATATACAAGAATAACAGGTAGTGGTCATGTGATGTTTATACTTATAAATTATAAATTAACAACCTTAGTCACATTTTTAGTACAGATGGAAAAATAATAGATGAAATTAATCCAAATTAAGTTTGGATGAAATGATTTTGTTAAAATAATTTATTAGTAAAAAGAAATGTGCTTATATATTTTGAATTGATGTGTTTTACTACTTACTTATGGATCTGAGACTTGAAAATTTCAGAGAAGAACAATTCAGAGACTTCAGATTACTTAATGAAGCATGGAGAAATGTATGTCAGAAATAGAAAATGGAGGTCAAAAACTAAATGAATAGGTAGTAAAACAAACATGTATCATTGAAATCATTGAAAAAATTAAGAAACTGAACTGGAAACTGAAACAAACAGGTATTATTGACATCATTGAAAGGATTAAAAACTGAAATGTAATTAGGTTGGACACATTTTCAAAAGAGAGACTATATAGATAGTTGAAATTTTAAAGTGGATTCCAATAAATAGTAAAACATCTACAAAGGGCTTAAATGTGAGATTGTGTGTATGAATTAAGGAAATTTGCTGTTGTGCTGTGGAGAAGAAAGATCACAGGTGTGAAATATTTGTTTCAAATGTTTAACAATTTAATCTCAACAGAATTTAAAAAGCAACACTTTTCAAAAACGTAGTAAGCAATTAGCTTAATTTTTCTTTAACAATTTTAAAGTGATTGCTTCTTTTAGCTATCCATTCCAACTTATATAACTGATACCCATGGTCACATACTTGTGGAAAAGATAAATGATTTCCAATGTACATATTTCATGCTGAACCAACACTCATCAGTTGATCCAGACTATCATGTGTCACACATATATACAATCAGTTCTCAGTTATATATGTGTGAGAGATTATGGTTTGGACCAACAGGTGATTGAGTGCTGGTTCAGCATGAAATACATATCAAAGATCATTTATCTTTTTCACATGTATGTAATCATGTGTATCAATTATATAAGATGGAGTGGATAGGTGAAAAAAGCTTGAAAGTCTGTGTTCAGATCCCCTTTAATTACATCTTAAAGTTCACTATTTACAATATAACAGTAGTGACTTACTACAGATTCAGTCTGAATTCTGCTTATCCCTCTAAGTATTTAAATGGATAAATTAAGGTTTTATATATGAGGGATCAGAGCGACTTAAGAGCTTGTTATCAATAAGGGTTTGAGCATTTTACATTAGATTTTCAATAATATGGATCGCTGAAGAGTTGGAGGGTGGAGAGGATTGAAGTCTGTCCATTAAATTTGAACATTTGTTATCTTAGTATTAACTGAGCCCTGATGGGAGATGATGGTCTTGAGCAATTGATGATAAATGCTGGTTCAGCACGAAATACGTATTTTGGCTATCATTTATCTTTTTCACATGTGTATGATTATGTGTATCAGTTATATAAGATGGAATGGATAGATAGAAAAAGCTTGGAAATCTGTGTTTAAACCCTCTTTAATTATTTCTTAAAGTTCAGTATTTACAATATACCAATCGTGATTTATTAACAATTTTTAAGAACATTGTTTAATAAATTACTATTTGTTTTTTCATGATTAATACTACGCTTTACAAAAATACTTTTTAAACTTTTATAGTTTAATTTTTACTGTTAATATTAAGTGATCATATTTATCCAGAAAAATTAATAATCACTCTGGAAGTTAACATATATTCATTTCAATTCGTTTTTGTTTTTTATTTACAATTAAAAAAATTGAGAAATTGCAATAAAAATAAATTGTTGATAAAAATAATTGACAAATAGTATAATTGATATTTTTGTAATATATTCATGATTATTAGTAAGATAAACAGTATTAAATAGTAATTGCCTGAGCACCAATTCTCTGATTTATAT
Source organism: Epiperipatus broadwayi (assembly GCA_028023455.1). Taxonomy (NCBI): domain Eukaryota; kingdom Metazoa; phylum Onychophora; class Udeonychophora; order Euonychophora; family Peripatidae; genus Epiperipatus; species Epiperipatus broadwayi. The sequence goes on from JAQFVV010000256.1 coordinate 442,902, forward strand.
TAATAAGGAAATCGAAAATGAAAAGACAGAACTTCAAAACTGTCTGCTAAATGGTGAAAATTTTATATGTATATATATATTTGCTTGTTTTGTAATTTATTTAAAAACAGCTAGATATACCTTTTTATTGATTAATGCTTTGATGACTATCTAATTTGTATATGGCTTGGCTGCCTAAAACAGTCCTAAGTTTCATAGAAATTCTCAACTATTTCTCAGTTTTAATTTGATTTGAATCACAGATCGCGGACGCCGCAGACAAATGTGATTTGTAGTCATTTTGAAGTTTAAATTTAATCTTGTTTTTCATATCATTTATATAAAAATGTATGTATTTTTTTTTCATTTTGTATTATTGTATAATTATTTTGATCTCCAAGTTAATTTCAAAAACATATTATCTCTAAATTAAGTTCCGTAGACGTTATCACCTTTATCTAACTATGTAGCTGCTCTGTGATAAACAAGATCGCCAGCTCTTCACGAACTTGGTTATAAGCAAATCATTCCAATTTTATAAAATATATAAATTCTAAATACTTCTGCTAAGTTTTTTTTTCCTCCTTCACCAAAAAAAGAACATATCAATGTAAAGAATTTTAATCTGAATATTATATTTTTTATCAGCTGTTGAATAAAAGACCACATTAAAATAGCTGATAGTAGAATAGTGTGGTATAGTCGAATTATGATTGGTTGAACAATAAGTAACCTTTATGAAAAAAAAACTTTATATTGATTAGAAAACAGTGTTCATTGAAGATTATCAAAATTTATTCTGACATTTAAAATCTCAGAAAAAAAGAAAAGTAGAAAGATAAAATGATATTATAAGAGAAGAAAACCAAATGTATATATATAATTTTATAAATATAAAATATTTTGACTGTCAAGACAAACGTTTTAAAAAGACATCAAACGTTAAAATCACGTGAGTGTGTGTATATATTTCGAATGCTAAAATCAGGTTTATTGATTGCCCTATGATTAGGGAATAATAAGGAGAGGCTCACTAGTAAAATTTCCTGCTTCTTTGAAGATATAATTCTGGTTTATCAAAGCTAAATACAATTTCTAATTCATTTAAAATAAATATATACAAAATATATAAAGAGAAAAGATTTATTTAACCCTAACAGCATGGTAGATTTAGTATGCTTTCGACTATCTGATAGTCATATTCGTAGCTTATTTGTTTCTTCTCTACTCTCATTTTTTAATCTAACAATTTCAATTACTTCTGAGTTAATTGTGACAACAGAATTGTATGCTTACACAGTAATATATTGATATTCTAAATATATGCACAAATATTTTTATTTTTATATAAATAAGCATAGACATGTAAACTGTGCAAAATCATTGGAATTCAGAAAACACTGGGATCTTGTGTATCATGTTAAGAATTCTTAGTTGTAAATTTAAACAAGACAATTCAATCAACAATGATCATCTAAAATTAGATCAGTACAAGAGTGTCTTCAGTAAATTATTGCATTCTTAGTTAGGGTTATTTAAGGATACTCTTAGTTCCTGAAGATATTGAAAAGTTTAGGAAAGAGTTGGACTAAATATTGTTTGCCTTAGAAATTTTGCTTAAGTCACCGTAATCTGTTAGATAGCTTTTCAGGTGTTAGCTAATGCTAGTAGAGAAGAAAGTAGGAATGATAATAAAGATAAGCCTTTCATTTCTTCTAACTATAGATACATGAAATGTATTCCAATGAAGAAAAGGATATGTGTAAAAATGTAAATATGACTATATAATTTAAGATCTACTTGATAAGTAAAAAGTTTTTGCACTAATAGAGTTATTCCTAGGTCTAGCTAGATTAGTATCAATTTTTATTGAATTTCTAGATGTATCATTAAAAATGTAGTAATATTAAAATTTGTTTTTCCTTGTACTCTACTCATTTACTCATTATGAGTACTTATATTCCATTGTCATATTTAGAGGTTTTAGTTTTAGGTCAAGAAAATGTTATTCTTTATTAGATAATGTTATGCATCATTACCATTAAAAGTCCAATTTTTTTAGAAACTGTAATGCACATATTTTACATGCAGAAAATCATAGTCAAAGATATTGGATTTAATGTCACTTCTATAAACTCAAACAGTTTATTGTGATATATATTGGCTTCAACATATAGCTTGATATAAAAAATTCTAAAGGCACTTTATTTTTGTTTAAAATAATGGCAGGATATTGATTATGTTATAGAAAAGTCAGAATGAAGATGAAATAAATATTACAAAAACACATATCAATGCTAATTGTTATGGAAATCATAAATTAATATAATCTAAAGTTAAAATGATACGTGTATTGAACATATGTCCTACTGTAAATGTATTGTTAAAATTTTTGATGTCATTGATTTGCCACTCATGCTAAATTTTGACAACTGTTAAATGTCTAATTTCAGTTTTCAAACTTGTTATAATATTGAGGTATAGAATTGTTATATAGAATATTTTGAAAAAAGAAACAAGTATATTATTGATTTTACATCCACAAAAAAAAAAAATTAAACATTACACAAATACCATTTCTTTATGCTTACACGAACTTAAAATTTATAATTAATTATTGTATTATTAAAATTTAAATTAAAATATATATAAATATTTTCAATAACTTTATGGAATAAATTTTTTCAGGCATGTTGTTTTAACAAATTAAAAAACCTTCTGTTTTTGGATCTTATTATTGGGGAAATGCAGTTACCATCTATTAAGCAAAGTGTGATTTTATAAAATGTTTTTATTGATTTTATCAAAGCATTTGACTCAGTTAATAAAGATTTGCAGTCATATTTTAAAATAATTAACTGCTTGTCAAAGTTTACTCATGTAATACAACTGCTACATGACAATAAAAGTATTATTAATAGTTGTGGGAAATTCGAAACATTTGACATAAAATCTGGTTAATATTACCAAGGATATTTACTAGCCTCATCTTTGTTTTTTTTATTTTTATGACAGGAGATTTGGAATATTCTATAACTAGATTTATAAAGTCATCATCAGCAAACAAATATATTTGATAATGAGATTTTAACTGAAATCAATTAAAAGAAAAACAAGTCTCATCTTTTCAGATCCTAAATTTGTAATATGATGATGTTTGTGTAGATTGTCATGATGTTGATATATAGTGCTGAAAGTGTGCTCAGCTAAATATTACTATTGTTATTGATTTTTTTTTCTATTCTGTATGTCTTCTAGATATACATGTGTGTATAATTGTAAAATGTTTTATATAATGTCTTAATATTTAAAAATAACCAATAATGATTGTTTTATACCTAATATTCCAAAGCTTATATTTTTATCAACCAGAAATACAAATGACTTCTGGCTTAGGTCATTATCAATTTGAAAATATTTATTACATTAAATTTTTATGCTAATTTTTGTGTAATAAGACAATAAAAAGCAGTTAAAATTCCAATGTATTTCTGCTGCATTTAACATGTTTAAAGATAGAGTATTTTCTCATAGTGATATAATTAATTCATCAAATTAATTGATGATAGAGCTGTTATAATGCCAGATTTACTTTATGGCATTGAATGGTCTCCTTATTGATATAACATAAAAATACTAGAAAGATTTTATTTAATGCTTCATAATATTTTTAAAATGCAATAGCAATATTATAAAACCAATTTTAAATTACCTTAAATTTTAATGGATATATATCATGACATGAATCTAATATTGCAGATGTGTATGTGAAATAATTGAATGGGAACAGATTTTCTAAAAAAAATATTTTACTATAAATTTAAGCAGATTATCGATTAGGAAAATAAATTTTAATCATTATGTAAAGATTATTTCAAAATTATTCTAAAGAGGCTCGATATTGGTTGCATTGAATGGGAGGATATTACTGAGAATAAAATACAATGGACTTCCAGAATTAGAAAAAAGTTGAAGGCTTTTAAAAAGAATAGGCTGCTGCAGGAAAAATTTAAAATACATTACAAGATAGCAAATTAACAAACTTAGTATTCTATATGTTTATAATTGCTGTTTATCCTGTATATTGATCTCTAACTATAAGTTTTTAATCTACTTATATATTTTTTTTTTGTTTTGGTTTTAAAATTCCCACACTCGTTTATGATTGACTTGTAAAGATTTTGATGAAAATAATTTATAATATAGCAATGATGTCTTCAAGAGAAAACATCAATTCAGCATTAATAAAACAAAGTTCTACTTTATTCCATTCCCTGCAAAAATTTTTAATGAAACATTTTAAGATCATGAATTGTTGTGTCTCCATATATCTAAACTTTCTTTCAGACATTAGCTAAAATTATTGTGTGCAATGCATAACCATAAATCATAATAAAAAAACATATGCTGTGTTTGATGCTCTATATGTATAATATAGTCTCTCAATTATAATTCCAGAAAATATAACAAATGGAGCCATAATTTAAATATTTATTGCCAAAATTACCCTCCCAATGATATAAAATGTATGTAACATCCATATCCAATATAGATCAAACCACATTTAACATGGGAATGTTTTACACAAACTATTTTATATGATTGTGATTTTAAATTTTTCAAAATAAATAAATAAATAATATTATTAAACTTTTTACCAAAAAAAATATTGCTAATGTGAAATAAGGCACATAGATGCTCAAATTGCTTCTGGTACATTTTAATAAAAAAAAATTCACTATAGCTATTATTGAATAAAGTTAGAAATAGAGCTGGCCCAAAGCCATAACAAAGCAAACAACTGCTTGGGATGACAAAGTTTTGAGTGAGTTTTCATCATTGTTTACTTCTGATTTTTATTTTTTCTAATAATATAGCTGTCAATACTGAAAACATAGTTAATTCTTAAACGTAAGAATACATTGTCTTTTCAAAGCAATCATGTTTACTTAATTAAATGCTGTGCAATGTAGTTTTGTCTGTCAAAAATAAACTTATAAATTATAAGTATACTGTTATGAAGCATAATAAATCAATTTGTTACACTTCAACTTATTTTAAGAAATAAACAATTGTAACAAGTATGCTTACAAAGTTTTAAATTTAGAGCCAAAATTTTAGGCACATCAAAACATCAGGCCAAGAAAAATTAAAAAGCAATTTAATTATGAATCTGATTTATTTGAACATAATGTTACTATTAATCCAAAAAAGAAATTCAAAATAGAATTTAGTTTTTCCTATTGAACATTGTTCACAAATCACCAGAAGAAAGATTTTATTAATTAAATGAACATATTGATAAATTTGAATTTTTATATGGCATTGGAAATTTAAACCAAAGCTTTATGAAATACTGACATTAATGGTATTGAATTTGGTGCTAAATTTTTGGCTTTATCAGAACTTCTCACATCAAACATGTGGCCAATAGAAATACTGGAATTTATTCTAAAAAATAATTTAGTGCCAAATGTTGCTGTGATTAAAAAAATTTTTAATGATACCTGTGTCAGTAGCAACAGGAGAGAGAAGTTTCTCCAAAATGAATATAATAAAAAAAAAATTTGAAAAGCACAATTTTTTAAAATTGGTTATCAGAATTTGCAACAATTTCAAAAAAGATTCAAATAGCTAAAACTCTCAATTTTGTGCAGTTGTTGTGAGATTTTGCATCAAAAAAAGCTAGATTTATTTAAAATCTTTATTTGACTTTTTAATTTTTTTAATAAATATTTATATATATTTATACTTTATTCTTAAATAATATATACTATTTTTTTTTTTCTAAATAAAAAATTTTAGGGTCCACTTTCTTTTGTTTTCATCTCCAATAATGATTTTTTATTTTGGATAAATCTAAATAAAAAAATTTTAATTTTACTAATCTGACATGAGTAACAAAATAAGGGGTGGCAATAAAAAGTTTGCTTGGAGTGACAATCAAGCTGGAGAGCAAATATCTCTCCAATTGTTTCTTATAGAAAAACAGTTACAAAGAACGTCAAATTTTCTAATTGTCAGTCAATGAGGATTTAATTACTTTATTTTATTTTGAGTTTAACTCTTTAGCTAAAAATAATTGAATACCTATTTACTGATGAATATTATATGATAGTCTGAGTTAACTAAGAGATATTTATTTGGAAAAAAGGCCCAGTCTGTTGAAAAAAATTCAAGTTAACTTAATCCAAATTCAAATCTTTTCATAACCTATGATTATTTTATATTTAGGATATGAGATCTTTCACCATCTAAGTACTGTTGTTTATTTATAAAATATTTATCCCTCATGATGTGCCAGTCCTCTTTCAGTTTACACTTGGTGTCATTGCAGTCTAGGCATACAATGATAGCAGATATAGGCTTGAAGGAGTAGCCAGAAGTGAATTGGTGCTCATAAAAATTGATTTGGTATTCATTTGGATTTGAGCATGGCATGGTTGTATATGTACAGGTGTTGTGCTAATATGGTAGACAAGTTGGCCTTCAATTCTTCATAATATATAACATGGCAGTTGATATGAGGGCATTTGACCTTGTAAGTGATTTGTGGTTTCTAGTTTGGGAGTAGAATGTTTTTTGTATAGTTAATAAGTTAGTTTAGAGGGAGAGAAGTGTATAGAACAATTTAGTGAGTTGTCGAATGAATTTTAGTAAACTGTTGAGAAATAGTAGGAATGTATGATAGTGAAGACCAGGTTTTGTTATCAACTTTTAAAAGTAAGCTTGCATATATTGCAGAACAAAAAACATAAAAAAATGAAATCCAATCTGAATATTTAATTTACATTATAAAAAAGATTATGTGAGATAACTTTGATAAGACCAGTATACCAAAACATCCAATTTAATTAAAATTATAAATATAATCAGCCTAATTAATTTAGCTTAGTACAAGGCAAAGAAAGATAACTTCAATATTTTTTTATAGAGTGACAATAAAAAAGAAGACATTTTTTAATAATCAGTTGTCAGTAAGGATTTTTATATTCATTTGAGTTTGTTTTACTCATTCACTAAATGTCACTGATAGACCATAATTGTGTAGTTAGTTAGTTGAATTGTAAACTGGATATATGAAAAAATTCTAAGCTTGCTTAAAAATAATTTCTAAAAAACACCAAATTTCATAACAGATTCAACCCCCAAAGGCAGAACTATAGCAGGTAGAAATATTATTCCATTATACAATGATGCTTTCATGTGTGTGTGCAATATATGTGTATAAAGAAAGGTATTTGCTTAAGGGTAAAATAAATAGATGTTATGACTGAGCAATAATCACTGATGATAGTTTATTATTGCAAGAGAATCTGAAAACAAATTTATTCTTACATCTCAATTTTATAACTTCATCAAAATCATTAATAAGATATTCATTAAACAAGGTAAAACTCTTTCCAAACAGTAGTGCCACCCTGTGCCAATCAGAATAATCAAGGTATGCCAGAAGGCTTGTGCATAAAATCCCATCTAGTGCCTACTCATCCAATATCCCCAGACTAGTTTCTGGCTTGTGGCCTTCATCAGTGAGGAGCCTTGGATCTGATAGCTAGTATAAGAGATGGTGATCATGTGAAGATATTCATTATTGAGATATATGGATGATAACATCTCTATATGAACCTAATACTCTCTCATCATTTATATTAATCAAGAATGTATTTATTTCTAATTCAAAAAAAGGAAAACCAATTAAAGAGAATTCATTAAAGATAAGTTTTTTTGATGCTTATACAAACCAATCCATAAAATATAAATATTATTTACATGATGATCATTTGGTGTGTTTTTCAATGTTTTGTGATGCTGCATTTTAATATTTTCTACAACAAACTTTCCTTTCCAGAAGATTTCAACATTTTGTCCAAATTAATTCTCCACTATATTTTATTCTTAATCATATCTTTCTAATGAAAGCAATCAATATTACTTTTCTTTAGAATAACTTTAAAATAATCTTCATAATATGAATGTGGACTCTCTCTATTATAAAAAATTATGCTGAAGTTTAGTGGAAAATACTTTCTAGAAAATCTATAACTATTATATTCGTTTTGCATGTGCTAACTGAATAAAAATGTGATTTTACAATTGTAAATTATTTAGTGTCACATTCATTCTGAGAAGGACATATTAAGTAATCATATGAATTTTAACAATATATTTTTAGTGTTTCCATATAACAAATTAGATAAAGTAAGAGTTTAAGTATAATTACTTTAATTTCAATACCCCAATCTTAAACTTTTTAAAACCATCAGCAACAAATTAAAACCAGTGTTGAACTCAATATTTGGGTCTTCTTTTTATTTAAAGAGCTACCAATATATTTAAACTCACATTTTCAAGGTGATAATCATTGAAGCTGAAAGTTTCTCAAGATTTTGTTAGATCATAGCTGATAAAAGTCATTGTGCTGAAGATGTGCTATAATAATCAATTCAAAAGATGATCTTCAGAATATGATTAATGTTTACAAGCATCCTATAAAGACTTTGGTTTAATTATTAATGTTCAAAAAAATCAATATTTAATATGAAAACTATTAAGATGATGTTATTTTTAATTAGTTCAAATTAAATATCTGTCCATCAAACCTCTGTCACATCTTAATACCTGTTTTTATGAAGTCATCGCAAAATAAAAGCTAATACAATTTTTTATTTTATCACTGTTTTCTTTTTAAACTTCAGTTGATTTATCTGTTGTAAAAATACTTCTTTTCATTTTATTTTATAAAAATTGTATAATATGAATAAGATTGGACAATCAATTAATTAATTTCAAACAGTGGCAGTCTTATTTGATTAATTGAATCAAATAATTTGATTAAATCAATAAAAACAATACATATATAAATTGCATCTTTATTTCTAACACTTTTTGCATTTGGGTCACAACCACTTAACTATTTTCAAAAGCAATATATTCAATCAAGTCCTTGAAATTAACTTAGTTGTGGTGAATAACAATATTTCATCAATGATTATTTTAATATTATCATTTCTCTTTATTTTTTTATAAATTTGAGCAATAGGGTATAAATCTACATATTCCTGAACATTTTTTTTTACCGTTTTTGAAGATAATTTATTACCATTATATTTTAAATTTTTCCCAAAGCTATAAATATACAGACAGACAGATAGACAGACAGACAGATAGACAGACAGACAGACAGACAGACAGACAGACAGACAGACAGATAGATAGATAGATAGATAGATAGATAGATAGATAGATAGATAGATAGATAGATAGATAGATAGATAGATAGATAGATAGATAGATAGATAGATAGATAGATAGATAGATAGATAGATAGATAGATAGATAGATAGATAGATAGATAGATAGATAGATAGATAGATAGATAGATAGATAGATAGATAGATAGATAGATAGATAGATAGATAGATAGATAGATAGATGGGATGGATGGATGGATGGACGGACAACGGACGGATGAGCAAATAAATAGACAGTGTGATGACTACGCTTATAAATGCTAATCTAAACCAAGGGTTATTATAAGTTATCAAATCAATTCAAGAGACTGTGGGCACGTACAAAAAAGATTAACAAAAAATAATTTTGTCTGCAAATATATATCTTCGAAAATAATTCATTAAATTTTACATTTATTTTTTTATTTAATGAAATTACAAAAATTAAACGAAAACTATTAATTTTGAAGTATTATTATCAAATGTTATATAGAGCGTGTGTGTGAGAGAGAATGAGAAGAGAGAATGGACGGGTTGATAAGTGGATGGATACAATAAATAATATTAATTTTAACTTCTGTATATTTTATTTCATGATAAAATAATATGTAGCCAATACTAAAGATATTGCGCTGCTTATCAGACACCTAAAATTGTTAGTAAATCGTTTATACAATATATATATAACAGCATATTTAAAAAAGAATAATTTAAAATATTTTTACTCCATTGACACAAATTAGTTTTTAAAGATTGCTCAACATCATTTGCAAAGAAGAAAGTTCTTTTATTTAGCATTTCCTAACTGAATCGCTAACTGGAGCTAATTCTTCTCAACCAGGAGTTGACTGCCAAATTGGAGAGAGCACTCACTAGTCTTAATCATTTCTCGGCAATTTAAACAGGAAATGGACATTTAGAGATACTAAAGAAAACATTCACGTGATAAGAAGATAGAGAATGGTGTATTTCCCTTCGATTGAAATTGAACTAAAAAATGTATGTGGGTATGTATATATAAATAATAAAAACTCACTTATACAAGTTTTACAAAGTGGAACTAAATAAATATAAAAAAAATTCAGTTGATCTTACCAAAGAAATGTATTTTCTGATGAAACTTATATTATTATCTTTCATCATCATCATTTTTTTATTATTATCAATCTACTAAAGGATTAAAATCTTTGAGTTTAACCCAGTAGCCCAATCGATAACATCTTCTAAAACAGGCAAAAATCTCCATACAGTAGTGCCACTTAGTGCAAGCCAGAGTAATCAATGGATACCAGAAGGCTTGTGCCTAAAATCACTATCTAGTGCCTACTTACCCAATATTCTCAGACTAGTTTCTGGCTTGTAGCCTTCCTCAGTGAGGAGCCTTTAGATCTGAGAGCACTGCACCTAGATCTTAGGATCTAATGCAACCCTCAAGCAGCCACCTTTTATCTCTACTTAACTACAAAACTATGAGAATAAATTTTAAAACAATAATATTTTCAATCTATGCTCATTAGCTTATATAGTCATATTGGTCTGAAATCAGTTCAGTACCTATACATTTTGGTGTCTTTGGTTCTTTAATAACCATAGCCACTACTATCCTACTAGGCAGGATTGGTATTAACCCACAAAACATCACATGATCACCATTTCTTATGCTTGCTCATAACTGTTACTAAAACAGGCAAAAATCTCCATAATATTATTCTTTTCCAATTTTATTCTCATAGTTTTGTAGTAAGTAGAGAGAAAAGGTGGCTGCTAGAGGGTTGCATTAGATCCTAAGATCTAGTGCAATGCTCTCAGATCCAAGGCTCCTCACTGATGAAGGCCACAAGCCAGAGTCTAATCTGGGGATATTGGATGAGTAGGCACTAGATAGGGATTTTATGCACAAGCCTTCTGCCATCCATTGATTACTCTGTCTTGCACTGAGTGGCAATACTGTATGAAGAGTTTTGCCTGTTTTAATAATAGTTATGAGCAAGCTTAAGAAATCATGATCATGTATGTTAAGATACTGTTTAAAACATCACATTCATATAATGTTATTTTTTTCTAGCAATGTGTAATAATCCTATTCTATTTCTAAATCATTTTTTCAATGATGTCATTGATACCAATTTGTTTTCTCATTCTTGTATTTCATTTTCAATTTCTTCTTGCTGTTGCCAACATATATCTCTTCACTGTGTAGTCTGAAGATTTTATAGTGCATTCCTGCAAAGTGTAAAAGTCTCAGATCATACTATAAGCTCTTTAAAATTATTATCTACCAATGGCTCTTTATCTCTATAATTAATTTCATCTATTATATTTTCTTCTATATTAATGATCTGATCAAGGTATTTACAGATATTGACTTTTATTAATTCATTGCAGGGAATCTATTTTTTTATTTTAAAAGCTATTGGAAATTATTTTAGTCTATTGAGCATTTGTTTTCATCTGGTAAAAGTAATATTTACTGATGCATCATTTATGAAAATAACAATATCATTATAGAATTTAGATGATTTGAATAATCTTCCTTAGTTTTTATTTATTTAACTTTCCATTTTAATTTATAAAATACTATGTGTACTTCATTTAGCATCCTTTATATTTTAATTTCTGCTGTTGTATTTTGATAAATATTTTTCAAAATTTAACACTATTCTGTGACTACATTTTGATGTTTTAAAACATTAATCATTGCTAAGTGTTTATAGAACAATTCTATATATCAAAAGCATAATATCAATTCTTTTTACAACTTATTACGGTGCTATAATAACTTTAAAACACTACTATAATGAGTTTTAAATTTAGCTTGATCTTTTGATTGCTTTATATCCAAGTTTTCTACAAGTGAGTTATAATAATCTTGTATAAAATTGATAGACTGGTAAGCTTGTACTTTGCAAACTTTTTTTAAACTACCCTTATTTTATATAATATTTCTATTTGTTTGGGTCAACTGATTTTTAATCTGCTTCTACCAAGTAAGTTTTTGTTTCAAATTCTGTACATATGTTATATAATATCAATATTGTAGGCAAGCCCAATTTAAAATTGCATTTAAATAAGTTCAGTAAGTTTTGTGTCTTACACAATACATGGCAGACTATATCTTTTAATCAAATTCTGTTATTTAATTTGCAAAAAAAATTGTGAGTTTATAGTTAATTAAAATAGTGAGAAAACGAAATGAAGAATGAAATCTTAATTTCCCTTTGGATTGTTTATATAAAATGTGCTTTTTAAACCATTGTCTTAAGAAAAACAAAAATATGATAACCAAGTTTTAAACTATTTCTACCTAACAGATTTTCTTCAACTTTTGTGCTTGTGTTGCAGGTTGCAAATTTAACTTCAAATATTGAAAATATGGTGATATTTTTAGATGCTCAGTTTTTAAATTTGAATATAAATGGCTTTTCTCTTTTATGATAAATGATTTTGAGAAAATAAAGTGATATAGAGATAGAGTTGTTAACAGTAAGTTAGTCACAAAATAATTGAACACTAAAAAATAATATATATATATAATATTTAAAATAACATGGCACATAAATTATTTAATTTAGTCAAGAGTAGAATATTTTTATAATACAAACTGTATTGATCAATCTAATAACTTTATACTCTTTTTTCCCCAATCTTTAATTTTCACATTATAAATAACAACCAAAGTTTGGTTCAGAAAAAAAAATACTTTTTGCTTTTTAGTTTATTAGTTATCAATTTAAATAAAGGCATTTTTTAAAATATATATATATTATGTTATTTTTATTAAATATCAATATTACTAATGAATTTTCTAAATATCTTGTTCTTCCTTACTATGGTATATGAACAATTTTACTTTTTCATGTACATCTTTTAAAATGTCTATGATAATTTGTTCATTTTCTGGGGCTTTTTATTCTTTACAGAATTAATTGCATATTTTATCTCTACATTTATAATGTTTGGAATTTTAAAAGACATTATCATAATTATCAGGACTGCATTGTTTTAGTATTCATTATTATCATATTGTTCTTTGTAAATTTTTTTACATACTTCACACTGGCATAATTCTTTTTAGAAATTGTTTTATATTTTTTTCTTATTCCCAAAACAATTTTTTTTTACTATAAAATATTGTTTTATTCGTTTGAGACTTTTGCTCTTTTTTTATAGTTCTTTTTTCATTTTACATTATGCATGACATCATTATTTTTTTCCCCATAGCATTTTATGATATAATATAGCCAATCTACTCTCTGAGTTATATTCATGTTATAGGGACTATTACATATCTGATGCTTACATAGTAATATGTAGGTGTGAACTTTATTCTGAAGCATATTTGATTCAAATTCTAAAAATGCATTTTTTAAATGTTTATGCATTAAGAATTTGTCGACGATTAATTAATACCACTATCCATTTTACTTGTCTTTCTTTTTTTCAAATATAGTCTGTTTTATTTAAATACAGGTATACTTAATATTCCTGGAATTTATATGTAATTATAGGGGATTTGAATCCTGACTTTCAAGCTCTCTTCATCCATCCAATCTAGCTCATACAAATGGATGCATGAAATATATTGGATAGCTGAAGGGATCTTGAAAATCTGGGTTCAAATTCCCTATAAATAATCTGTTTGTAATTTACTATTTAACATCTTTCTCTAAGAAATTGAACAATCCTCATTTTATCTTCAAAACTTTATTTTTTTAACTAATCTTATTGATATTTTTTTAATCTAGTCTTTCATACTCCTTCATGTCAATATTATAAATGCTTCCAAATATCTTTTTTTGATTGTCCTGTTTCAAGTTTTTATTAGCTTATTATCTAAATGTGACTTTGAATTAGTTTTGTTTTATTTTTAACCTCTTATCTCATAATATATTTTTATCCACTACTCAATATTTTATAAAGTATTGTCTTTTTAACTATAATAAAAAATAATTCAGTTGAATAAATCCCATAGGTTTTTAATACTTTTCTCTCACAAAAGATAAAGATTATATTCTATTATATTTGCATTTTTTTATTGTCTGCAAATAGAACTGCTTTTTTATTGTTTTGAAAGCTTTAATCTGGAACTAATAATAACATTAGTTGCTTAGAGTGGTTAGATTTAAATCTTATAACTGAAAAAATACTCTTTTGGGCTAAATTTCTCAATTATCAACAATGAAATACTAAGATCTGACTAGCTTTGAATCACTGTATTAAGAAAACATTCATTTTTCATAATTATTCTTTCTTACTATTTCAAAATATTAAGGTGTTGTACTATTTCATTTTCAACTACTACCTTTTTTTAGACTCATCATTATATTCATATCATTACTTTTGATGCATTTATTTTCATTCTGTATATGTTAATGCAATTAATTCCATTTTCTAAAACTCAATGGTTGCATTTGCATTTAATTCCACATTAAAGCAAACACAATAACCTAAATTATTTTTGTAAGTCATTTTTATAGAAGTTTATTATGTAACTGTAAATGAGTTGGAAAAGCCACTGAAAAATATAAATGTCAATATGACTTCTTGATATAGAAATGGTTATTTTAATAATAAGTAAAATAGATTGCATTATTAATAAAATGGATATTATAATAAAGTGTTTAGAAGAGTTTTACAAAGAATTATATATTAATAAGGAATAATAAAAAAATAATCTTACCATTACAACATTTTTTGAAATGTCAAATACTGTTAATGAAAGTAAGACATAATATTAGATATATAAAAAATAAAAAAGCTCCAAGAAACAATATAATTGTTATCTGTAGAAGAGTATTGAAACATGGAGAAATTATTGACAAAGTATCAGAGTGTGAACTCAATAACTAAAGTTCCATGAATCAAAATTCATCTCAATCATTTGTGGTATTTTAATATCATGTACTTTATTAAGCAATGAACCAGATGACTGAAAGAATGCAGTAATAATAATGTTGATATTTAAAAAAGATAAAAAATAAAATATTAAAACTTACATATCTATTAGTCTTCTATTAGTTCCATAAAAGATTATATTAAAATCATTGCAATATATTTATAGAAAACTTTGTACCACATGATCATCGTTTCTTATGCTTGCTCATAACTGTTGTTAAAATAAGCAAAACTCTATATACAGTAGTGCTACTCAGTGCAAGCCAGACTATATAGTAGATCATATCTAAGTATAAAAAGAAATGATATGTTGACTGCCATTTTGCAATGAGTTTGTAGATTATAAAAAAGTATTTAATTTTATAAGCATTTTGTCAGTGTAAAGATGTGAATTTTATAGACTCATATTATTGCCAAATATGGAAGTTTATCAAAATGTAACAGTAGGGATTAGATCTTATGATATATATATATAACTATTATTGATAGAGATGTATGACAGGAAGATTTGATCTTTTCTTAACTTTTTATAACAGTTTTGTAAAAAGTATTCTGTGAAGTAAAAAGCTAAGGAAATAAAAATAAATGGAAATTACTTGTTATCTAGATTTGTCAACTGATGTGATTATTTTTATAAATAATGCTTCAGAACTTCGGGAAATTTTACAAAAAAGCAAAAAGGAGGTCTAAGATAAATGCTAAAAAGACTAAAGTAATATAAAGTAGCTTTTCAAAAAGAGAAAATTAAGATTAATAGTAATGAAATAAAATATACTAATAACTACAGTTGAAAACAATAGATTAAATTAATCATAAATTTAAATTTCGATGAAATGCTTTTGAAAAAAAATATTTATTTAAAAAAAAATGTCTTTTTTTTTTTTAGAAAAGAAAAAAAAATGTTTTACTATTGCTTATTAATAGATCCAAAATTGTTCATAATTTGTAAATAATTTTGGATCTATTAATAAACAATTATCCAACGTTGTCTGGAGATATGTTTGTTTGATTTTAAAAAGAAGTTGAAAACAATGTACATAGATGAAAGAACAAAAGTGAGGATATGTCAAGCGTCTTTAGCCGAGAGGTCAGCGCAGCCGCCTTACAAGCAAACAGTTGGTTGCAAACGGTTGTTCCGGATTCGCCTCCTGGCCGATGCTATGACATATAGAGAAAAAAGTGAGGATATTGGTTACCATTGGAAGAATTAGAGAATGAAATGAAACAGGACTGGATCATATTTCCAAAAGGAATAAAGTATTGATAGTTTAACTCTTAAACTGAATCTCTCTTGAAATTCAGTTTGTCAAAGAAAAATATTGCATGTAAATTGGATTCCTGGTGTAAGGAAATGTGTTTAAAATGATGTGAGGAAGAGAAGTAATGGATAAACAAAATTTTGAATGGGTCAATGATAGTTGAAAATCACATTTATGCATATATTTTTTTATCTATTAATAATTTATGATTCAAATGCAAGCCAAATAAAACTTGGGATTTTTTTTCATGTTATAAGCAGGTTTATGATTTTTTTTTTAAGTAGCTAGTCCGTGACTAGATAATTATACAACTATTGATCAATAAATAGATATTTAAGTTTTCTTAACTAAAGGAAGGAAAACTTTAGTTTTCAGTTGGCTAACCTTGAAGATTTCATGGTTTTTCGTTGATAATTTGTAAACATG
This sequence comes from Epiperipatus broadwayi, assembly GCA_028023455.1. Classification (NCBI taxonomy): domain Eukaryota; kingdom Metazoa; phylum Onychophora; class Udeonychophora; order Euonychophora; family Peripatidae; genus Epiperipatus; species Epiperipatus broadwayi. The sequence continues at coordinate 459,694 of JAQFVV010000256.1, forward strand.
ATCTTTGTTTCGTAATGGAATTACGTAAATGATATTTTTCCTTTTTACCTATATTTGTAATTATCAATTCTCACATTAATGGATAATTCAGTAATCACCATTCATAGTTTACATATTTATAATGAACATCTTATATTTGAAACACAAATAAAGTTCTCCTTATAAAAGAGATTAAAGTTACTGCTAATAGTATATTAAATATGATAAATATGTAAAGAAATTGTATGACTTAATTTATTAATTTATAACTGAAATAGTAAAAATTAACTAATGTAAAGGTATAAAAATAAAATTTAAATAAAATAGTTTATAATTGAGAGAATAAAACTAGTTGATATATATATATAATAACTACAAATAAAAAATAATCTCAAATTTTTAAAAATGATACAAAGTTTATTTGATTTCAGAATTGTGTGTGAATTTTAGATATCTAATTATTCATAATCAGGAATCTGTAAAGATGTCAACCAGAAGCTAAATTCATTCATGGTTTTATTAAAATCTTTAGATCTATCACTGATTCTATCATTTCAACCATAAAAAAAATAATAATCATATAAGCCTTGAAACAAGTTGGGTTTTAATCCAGGAATATTTAGCTCCTAAGTTTGTTCTACCACCACACTAAAGTGCATAAAGCATTGTGATGACTAAAATATCATTAAAAAGTCTCAAAGACTATTTTTTCTTTATCAACATACTATTTTTGACAACTGTGATTTTTTTTTTCTTTGCAGTTATTAATAATTTAGATAATGCTAGTAGTTGGCAGTGATATTTTGGAATTATTTCTAGGAATGGGGTTTAAACCTTCATGTTTTTCTTATGATTAAATATGTGTATAAAATAATTTTGAAAGGAGTGATGTTGCATGTATTAATAAAAAATAATGCACTTTTTATTGGCCAGGGAAATAGGTACTTTTTACCTTTTAGATATAGTACAACAAGTAATATATATATATATATATATATATATATATATATATATATATATATATATATATATATATATATATATATATATATATATATATATATATATATTGGTTGGTGAATTGTAGACATCAAATGATATTAACCAAAAAAAATGAGATAGATTTTTCAATGAAAAAAATCAAAAGAAATTAAAAATAGGCATTTCAAAATATTAATGAAAATATATTAATAAAAATAGTATTCCAATTGGATTATATGGAACAGACAAATGGATAAGAAATGAGATTAATGGGTAGAAACTGTATTCGAATAAGAAAATAAAATAGATAAAATGTTAAAAAAAATTATTTAGAGTTATATAAATTATATAAAATTTGACAGAATGTATGATAATACTAAAGTGAGTTATCATTATTTAGTAGTGCAAAGACAGAATTTTTAGATACTAGAGAAGGGTTTAAAAACTGGAATAAGGATTTGGATTATTAATGTAGGTTATATGAAGTAATTTTTTAAATTGTAGGATATTGAAAGAGGATCATGATATACTAGATTGAGAGTGGAATAAATGTACTGGTAAAGAGAGTGATAGAAATAGAAAGTTTATGATTTTTCATTTAAATTTTATAATGAAAAGGGGGGGGGGGGTTTGAAATGGAATAGTGAAACTATCAAAATAGCTTTATTAAATTGAAAAAGAAAAAGAACCAGTGTTAGAGAAATAACCACAAAACATCACATGACCATTATTTCTTATGCTTATAAAAGCTGTTTACACAGAGTCTAAACTCTTCATACAGTAGCACCACTAGTGCAATCTAGAGTAATTAATGGACGCAAAGTTTGAGCATAAAACCCCTATCTAATGCCTACTCATCCAATATCACCAGACTAGTTTTTAGCTTGTGACCCTCATCAGTGAGGAAGCTTGGATCTGAGAGCACTATACTTAGATATTAGGATCTAATACAACCCTCTAGCAGCCATTTTTTACCTTATTTGCTAACTATAAAACTTTGAGTACAAAATGAAAGCACAATGTTTTCAATTCAAGCTCATTAGCTTCTATGGTTGTATAGATCTGAACTCAGTACAGCATTTATACTTATTGGTGTCTTTAGTTCTTTAATAATCTGTCACCATAATCCTATCAAGTAGGATTGGTTTTAAACCACTAAACATCACATGATCACCATTTCTTATGCAAGCTGTTTATACAGAGCATAATCTCTCCATACAGTACCACCAACAGTGCAAGACAGAGTAATCAATGGATGCAAAAAGCTTTGTGCATAAAATCCCTATCTAATGCCTACTCATCCAATATCCCCAGACTAGTTTCTATCTTGTGGCTTTCATCAGTGAGAAGCATTGGATATGAGAGCACTGCACCTAAATCTTACAATCTAATGCAACCCTCCAGCAGCCACCGTCTTGCATCCATTGATTATTTTGGCCTGCACTGGTGGCACTACTGTATGGAGAGTTTAGCCTCTGGGTTAGAGAAATAATTGGATAACAAGAAATAAATAGATGAGTTTATTAAAATATATAAGGAATTTGATAAAAGGAATGTATAATTTGACTAATAGTTTTAGGAATATTGTCTACACTCAGAAAAAAGAAACTATTTTATATAGAAGCAGTTACTTAATATTATTTGACTTGGTCATTGAAGAGTTCAATGTGTTGCTGTTTCTTTTATTATGTTAAATGATAGGATATTTTATTAGAATGATATAACTACTGCAACTTACCTAGAAGTGAAACTTGAACATCCTATTAGCACAATATACAGGTATTAGAAAATAATGTTTTAAATATAATGGGAAGATTATAAGAACAATAATCTATTTCATGAGCTTGCTAGATGCAATACTAAAAAATATACTATTGTAAAATCATATCATTATTGAATTGGATATTGCTAAAACATATTTTATTGCAAACTTGAGCATGATTATTATAAAAAAAATATTTGTTTTTTCATTTGAAGTATATGGTTAAGAATAGAATACAGTGAAAAGTTTACTGCAACGGTGTTTAAAAGACATCATCATCAGATATCAAAAATTGGTATAATGTATCAATATGATTCATAAATGGATACATTTCTGTTTCATATAACAGGTTTTAAAGTTGTTGTTTAACTCATCTCTGGTATATATTTTTTATCTTTTGAATTGGAATAGCCATACTCATTTGTGAGTATCTGTTACTGATGATGGTGACTTAGTATCATGTTCATTCAGTTGTCAATTTATTTTCTGCTACTACAAAAATTAATGACTAAAAAGTGCCAAATCAGTTTTCCTATATAACTGTAAAAGTTAAGATCAATTCAGAAATTATATAATTTGGCAATAATTTGATTAGTCATGTTTTTAATTTTTGATATAAAGTTATTATATCCTACTAAGTATCAAATTAATTATCTCTACAGTTTTCAGAAAACTGCAATAAACAATATGATATTAAAACAACATTTATATGCATATACATGTACATATCCACATATATATGAAGATATTCAAGCTCGGTTAAACCATATATATATATATAAGTGTAATTTATCCACTTTACTTTGAACTTTGAACACTTTTTAGAAAAAAAAATGAAGTGGTGAATTTGGTAATATATAAATATGTATTACTTTAAATTATAAATATTTACCACTTCATATTTTTAAAAACATTTTGATTAACTTTGCCACAATCTTCTCTCCTTTACATTTATAAACTATTCTTGCCCTTTTTCCTAGATAAAATGTTAGTTTTTCTCCACTAATCATATTTAAAATCTATTCTCCTGTGAAATCTTTCATTTTGTTTATTAATTCTTTACTAATTGCATTAGTATTTTGTTCAGTCATTGATTACTTGTGTAATTGTCAGAACATAAATGATGCTAATATTTATTAACCCTCTTAGAAACCTGTTTTAGTACATTACTGTGTTAAGAAGATAGAGAAAGAAAGACACAAACTAAGCAAAATACTTTTAATGCTGATTATATAATCTTTAAATCTTAATTATTCAAACTATCTTCTGGCGATAATATGCACATATTTATTTACGCTTGTATAAATGTAACACATTTTAATGTTGTATAACTTTAAATACAAAGATGGTGACTGATTTAGAATGTGGTAAGCAATTGCACTTTATGACTGATGATGATTAGTTATTATCACTTGTTTTTATTAGTGCCTATGGTTTTTTACCTGCCTTTAGAAACCTAATATACATATATAAATATTATAAAGCAACTTTGTAAATTTTTATAGGTCATAATAACTACTAAGTCTTATATTATACCTGTACATACTTTTATACAAAAAGAAAATTAAATCCTTATATATCTAATCACTGATGTGTGTAACTATAAATATTTAAATGCCTATGTTTGAAATATTCTTTGATCTTTATTTAGAAAAGCAGGTATTGAATAGTGATCATCACTATTGATATCAGCTATTAAAACTATAATGTGAAATCTAAAATAACAAACTGTCATCTAATTATATGTTGTATTTGGAGTATATTTTATTATAAAGTCTAACTTAAAGATTGTTAGATTTGACATAGGTTTTGAACCCTTTAGTACTATATTTAATTTTTATTCATTGATTGCTTTAGCTTTATAAAAGTACATGTATGTTTAAATGTATACAGCTTGAAAAAGTCTTGCATATTTGCAAAACATTTGAGATATGCATACTGAATGCTCATAAATATACATAAATTTAATACCTAAATGCATTCATGTGTATGTGTATACTTATAAATAAAGGTAAAATATGGCAAAACAAATACTAAATTGTGTATTTGAAAAATTTAAAAAAAAATTAATATTTTTGATATACAGTTTGCTCTATATTTCTAGTCTCAAAAGATGTAAAATGAATAACTCTCTTATCAAAAGCAATAGCTAAAAAAATCCAATAAAATAAAATTAGTTTTTTTTAATCAACCACTTCTGCTGCTGAAATTGCAAAGAAATATGTTGCTGCTTTCTTGTTTAAGCAAATACGACAGCTGAATTTTGTGAATTTAACATGACTTGAGCATTGGATTTTTTGTTTTTCATCATTAATTTTCATCATAATAAAATCAAAACAAAAAGCAAAAACAATAAGTTTATTTTTTACCTTAAACTGCATAATTCTTAAATCAAATTCTGTCAGTAGTATGAACTAACTATACATATATTTTTTAAATGTTTTTCCATATTTGTTAAAAATATATACAGTATTCATTTATTTTTTAATTTTGTTGTTTTAATATGTATTGCTATTTTAATTAAATTATAATGGTTATGTGCATAGTGTATCTATATATTATGAAAGGAAACTGGCCTTCACATATGCACTGTAGAGTTATCATGCACTTTCCCTAACAATAAACATTTTATTGACAGGGGAGTGCTTGTCAATTTTTTAGCATGTGTGAAGACTAGTTTCCTTTTATCATATTACAAATATACAAAATTGCTATATTATTAATTATTACATATATATGTGTATGTTTATTTAAAATGTATATTACATAAAGTTTATTACCATCACTAAATTATAGTAGCCATATAAAGATTTGAATCAAATTATGTAAACAGAAAGAGGCTATTTTATTTAATAAATAATTAAAAGTTATTACTCTGGTTATTAAAAAGTTTAAAATAATTTTTAAAAGATAACTATTTTAAAAAAAATATTGCAATTATTTTTAAAACTTTTTTATGAGGTGAAATCTTTAGTTGTTATAATTTTTTAAAAAATATAAACACCAAATAAGTAGATAGTAGATAAGAGTAGCCAATAATTTAATGATTATGACACATAGGAATTCAACTACAGTTTGAGAAATTTTTAGTAATTTATGGGGATTGTAAAAATGTCTAAACATTCTTGGTTTTACATTATTACTAAATTATTTATTTAGCATATATGGATATTTTTAAGCAGTTAAACTATAAACAAAATTTATTTATGCATTATATATAGATTAGTGTTGCTGAAGTTAGTAGTTTTATTACTAATTAATCAATATTTAAAACATTATAATGTGAAGTTGATTTCAACTTTGCTTTAAAGTAATTTAGCTGTTCAATAATGTTAGATATCTTTACCATTATTGAAAGAATTAATAGACTGAAATGGAGCTGAGGTTGAATATAAATTTTTGGAAGAGATGACAATAAATAGATAATTGAAGTTTTTAAATTCGATCCCAAGAAATTATAAAAAACTTAGAGACTATACACATGAAGTGGGTAGATAAAATAAGAACGTTTTTTGGTGTGCTGTGGAGAAAAAAGCTATAAATTTGAGAAATTGGATGTTTTGAAGAACTCTTCATCATGCAGTGAATTGATAATGGTTGGAAATGAGGTTGGAAATAATGATGATGATATATATTTATTTATATATGCATATTTTATATAATATGCACACACAATTATATACATATTTATAATATTAAAGTGCTTATGGGATTATGCATGGATTTATACTAATTCTTAACTCATTGCAATAAAAATTGAAATGACTGATCATTGCACATTTTCATTTTCTGCTATGTCTGACATGACATTTTTAGGCTCTGGATTCTTAAACGCATTCATTTAAAAAAATAAGTCAAGTGTTGGTGACTGAGTGGTCAGCATGGCTGTCTTATAAGCAGTTGTCCCAAGTTTGCGAGTTTGCTTTCTGGCCGATGCTTTGACACATAAAAAAAATAAAAGAAAACAAAATTTTGAGTGTGTTAATTTACATATATTTTATTTATTACTTTCCATACAAATGAATTTTCTATGTTTTTGATTATGTCATATAAAAATTTCTGTGTAAAAAATAAGAATTTCTTTATGCAGTATTCTGAAAAATATTATATGAAAAATAATTTTAACTCAAAATTAATGCTCATTTTAATCTTCTTTGTTCATTATTTATATGTTCGTTTTTGTAAATTTTAGAAAATTATTTTTATTTCATATTTGATTTTATTTTATTACAATTTTGTAAAATTTAAAAAAAACAATAAAGCAGGTAAATAATAAACAAATAGGTTTATCTGAAATAAAAACAATAGTCAAGCATTGGTGGCCGAATAGTCAGCACAGCCGCCTTATAAGCAGTTGCTTTGGGTTTGCGGGTTCGCTTCCCAGCCGATGCTTTGACATATGAAAAAAAAAACAATATGGTAAATTAGTTATAAAATGAAATTAATACACATAGAATATTATTTAGACTTTAAAAATATATTTATTAATAGTACAATAATTTCGTATGAATCAATAAGAAGCTATTTACAATATACCAAAGCTATCAGATTTGTATTAATCACAGACATACATGACTATTAAATGACACTTATTTTAATTAAAATCTCTAGCATATTGTTTAAATATCTTCCATAGCTTTTATTCTGAAATAAATCAAACTTTTTTTTAATTGAAATGCTTCTGAGTTCATGGGATTCTTTTATTAAAATGTTAATTTTTTAATTGTTTGAACATTTTAGTAACATCCTGCGTTTTGTATTACTTTAAATAATATCTTTGTTCATCCTAAAACTATGTATTTCTAGAGATCTTAACTCCAAGTATTTCTGAAAACTTTAAATTAAGGTAGTTTTATTCTTATATTATGAGATGCATTGTTTTTTTTTTTTTATTTCAGTTTTAATATCCACTACCATTTGGATTTTAACATAGCAATGCTCTCTAGTCTTGATGTTATTGCTGAAGTATACTTTCATCTTAACCAGGATATGTGATAATGTATTTTTTTTCCTCTCAGCTCTATGGCAAATCTTACTCCACATATCTTTATTTCCCCCAATGATCTATGATTCTGTCACCTTGTTTGCAACTCTTCAGACAATTTCAACTTGTTCTGTGCTCTATATTATTATTTTTCTTCATAGTTTAATAGAGTTTCTTTACTCTATGAGATGTTTTTTTTTATCCTAGGTGCTATAACACATCACTCTGCTCTAAGCTCTGAAGCTCATTACTATTTGTCCCAGGCTGTGTCACATGCTATTTTGTTTATATATATATATATATATATATATATATATATATATATATATATATATATATATATATATATATATATATATATATATATATATATTCTCAATATTAACAGCATATCAATATCATAACAAGATTTGTTGTCACTTTTTTTAGGGTTCTGCACCAATTCATTTTCAGGTACCAGTTTCTGTTGGCATAAAATAATTTACTTTAACAGCACATCATTAGTTTACTTTTAGCTTTATAATTTATCAATCTTTCTATGTTAATAGTTTTTAAATATTAAAATAGCTTCTGTTTAATTAGGTGTAGGAATTACTGTTGATATTATAACTAAAATAAATCTAATCATGTGATATGTGATGTCATTGCCATTTTAATCTCATTTATTAATAACTATTCAGTGCTCCGGTTTTTTTTCTCTCTCTGTCTCTCTCTCTTTGACTTTTATTTAATTAAGAATTCTTATTGAACGCAGTTTTTAAAATAAAATTAAACTACATGAAACATGAAAAAAACATTCATTTACATAATATCAAATAGAAAAAAAAAAGAGATACCTTGTTAATTAAGTTTTTTAAAAAAAAAAATTCTGTAATTAAAAATTAAATTGAAGTTAACAATTTTTCCACTGAAAATATTAAAAGGCCATCAAAATGTTAAATGAATTTTTAATAAATAAAGAGAAATTTATTTACTCCTCATTGATTTTCTTTTAACAATTTTAATATGCCAAAAGAATTGCAATCTAAACAAGAATCTATTTTAAAATATGATTTGAAATTATACAGTGCATAAGATTAAATGAAACTTCAAATGTGTCAGGAAAAAAATGCACCTGTAAATAGTGTAAGACCAGTACAATGCTTTTAGTTACCCAAGGATTTCAAGTCAAATAAAGCTTTTTTTTTGTACAAGTAACTTAAGAATTTTCAAATGTTTTTTTTATACCTATTCTTAACTAGACAATAAAAGAAGTCTCAAATAAATTCACAGATAATTATGATAAAAATACTCAATTGAAATATAAAATTATATTTAAGTATCTGCAGCAATATACCATTGTTTATAACTTTTAATTCTTGATATTTAAAATAAATTTTATTAAGGTTTGCAAATCAATATAATTCATTGCATATATATATATATGATCACTAGATGGAGCTTTAACAATAGCCCACAATCAAGCTTTGTTTACACAAATTTGAAAGAGATATTGAATTCTATCTCTCTCAGCATTTGTGTAAACAAAGCTTGATGGTGGGCTATTGGTAAAGCTTCATCTAGTGATCATTAAATGCAAGCTGTAGCAGGTTACGAAATTTTTAACTTGTTTTGTTTATCATATATATATAAAATATATATTTTGCAAAATATGTATTTTATATATTTAACCCGTGCAAATCTTCGTTTTAACATATATATATATATTACCAGAGTATGTAAACAATTATCAGCTATTATGGTAATAAATTTTTGGTAGGAAACAATATTTGTTACTTTGTTTTGTACCAAATATTTATTACCATAATTGTCCACATTTTCTGGAATAATATAGTTTATTATATATATATTTCACCTTTATTTTTAAAAGGAGGTTGCCTTGGAAGCAGTTAGAAATTGTTGATAGTTAATGATATTTGCAAATTAATTTTAGTCTAGGGGAATGTAAAGATAACTAATAGGTGAACATGGACATGGTGGAGTGACTACATACCACTTATTTTTAATTGACAAATCTATAATAGTCACAAGGAATGATCAAATTTAACATACATAAAAACAAGTTTCCATGCAGTTCATTATAATTCCTGATCAGTACCCCTCTTCCCTAATACTTTATTAGATTAATAGAATAAATAATCAGCTTGAACTTCAGATGAGAAATGACAAACAACAAAATATTAACAATAACAATAACTTTAATTAACAAATAGAATTAAATAACAATAAAATAAATGTATCTACATATTTACACTTAAAAGAAAATTATATGGCAATCATGCATGAGAGGGATAAAATTTCTGTAGCTTACAATAACTCAATGAGAATAGCTATAGAAAGTTCAGCTAATTACCTTAATATCTTTGTGAGCTTATATATATTTATATATTTCTATCTCCATAAATGTGGATATATAGCCATTGAAATCATTCAATTTTAATTGTCTGCTATGCAATACTAAGCTTTCAACTTCTTTTGATTCACTCTATGGCAGTTTTTTCTATGACAGTCTCCATTGCAATTTTCCTATGAGCATCGAAAGAGGTTGTGGAAGTCTAATTATAGAAGCACATATTTATGTGATAATTATTTTAGATGGCTAATTGTCTTCTTGTAGCAAAAAAATGTCAAATATTTTTTCAGCATTAGATAGTGATGAATAGATCAGCAAAGTCAAAGATATTTTAAGGCATTTCTTTGTTTGTAGCTCCATATATAGCTACAATGCTGTAAAGATCATCGAAAGCATTCTAGAGGGTTCTCTTCTCCATAAAATGCATAATGTTCAAAAATAATTCTTACAAATTTTATTCATTTTTATACATTAAAAGACATGATAAAAAATGTAACAATTTTTCACACCCTTTCTTGGAAAGTAGACAAACTGAGTATTTTATTATTCCCTCAGTTATTTGCAACTGGTAATCTCAGTGATTTTAGCCAGTAGATTCTCTGGGATTATGTCATATTAATTTCTAGGCAAATATCTTGTACACAAGTTCATCATAACCATATCAAAGTTTAGTGAACTCATGATTTATTATGTCATTGCTCCCCAACTAAATAGTCATGTCAGGCTCTAGTTTAAGGACAGAGATTTTGTTTTTACCCTTAATATTTTCATGGTAGTATACTGTGAGTTGTGACAGAATAATTTGCCTGTGGCATTAACTTCTGACATTTATGTAAAATAAGGGTGACATTCCAGTGTGATATTATCTATTCCTACCCCTATTTTTTTGATCAAGATATGTGATACATTTATGTGTCATCATCTTTTTTAGTTCTGTGGTTGTTGTCAAAAGGTTTATCACTCACCTCAAGAACACCTTTGATTCTGTTCTAACAAGACATGTGATATGTTGTATGTGTCATTGTCTCTTTTTGTCCTGTGATTGCTGTCTAAAGAATTCCCATTCACCTCAAGAGTACCTAAAACTTTGACACCTCCTCAACTGCGTGTCTTTCAGCAGTAATTGTAGCTGTCTCAATATGTTTTGGCATGTTTCATCTTATTATCCAGATAACTTGATTCTTTGATAACAAGAATGTAGTCAATGTTTTTAACTTAGCTCCCTATCTCCAGAAAAATTGGGTTTAGCTTATTTTATTTGGGATGTATTTATGATATCAGACTCTGTTTTGTTTGTCCTCATTCGAAAAACTATATAGGAAAATGCACTTGAAATTTTCATATGTTATGGGTCAATGATCTACAAATTTTTATCATTCTTCATGGATGCATATAGATGGTTTCCTAGAATGACCAGTTTTTCCACCTCACCTAGTTTACTCAACAAGAATAATTCTTCCAGTCCTGCCAAGTACCCAAATGGGTTGTCATTGAATTCACAATGGAAAGTTTTCAATTGGATGAACTTTATAATGTTGTAATTTGATTCTTGTTGACTATCATGTAGGTCACTATCACATTTAGTGGGGATATCTCATAGTGTGGTTAACATTCCCCTATGATTGTCCATCATCTGATCACCTTTAGTATTTATCTTCTTTATGGAGTAAACACTCATGGTTTTCTGCACTATGATCTTTTTTCTGTCTCTTGTCATTAAATAACATGATTTTTTACTTTCAAGATTTATTAACTGACTCTGAATACCTTATTCTTGTACCCTCAAATAATTTTGCATATCAGGTATCATTTCTCTATTATAATCCTCTAGCTTGTTTGGGGTAATTTCCTCCTGCTTTTTTATAATAGCTTCTATTTTATCTTGATTTTCACATTTACCAGTGGTCATTTGAGCTTTCACATGGATTATATTGCTTTCAATTTTCTTTAAATTTCTTTTGTAAAGCTTTCATCTCTTATTTTGTTTCTTTGTCATCTGATAATGCTCGATACTTAACCTTACTTTAATATGTTCAAATTCAGCTTAAAGGCAAATCATTTCATTATGAATTCTAATCTTAAAATCATATTTTCAATTTTATTGATCCTTTTAGCTATTTTTCTATATTTATTTCAGAGTAGTTTTTCATTTAAATCTTTTCTACTTATTTCAAAATTGTCTTTAGCTAAATCAAATTTATTTTTCAACCTCTTGATCTCCTCTCTTAATTCTTCAAATCTTGTACTATATCTCTTTTCAAATTCTTTCAATTTTACATTTAGGTTGTATCTTAATTCTTCAAACTTTGCATCAGATACATTGAATCTATTTTGCATCCCATCCATTAATTCTATCTTTTGCTCCATCAAACTCTTATTTAATCTTTAAAAATTCTTATTAGAATCCATCTTCTGTCTCTCCAATTTTTTATCTAATCCTTCAATTTTTTTTATTTAATGTCTTAAAATTTTTATTAGATTCTGCTTTAGATTCTCTCATTTCATTCTTTAATTTTAATAATTGATTGATGATCATATACATGACATCCAGATTTGTCATTCCAGAACCTATTTTTAGATTAACAGCTTTCATAATAATAAGTATATGTATACACATATATATAAGGTCCATTTATTAATTCACTTTAGACAATATATAATTTATTTTAAAAAATAATATTTTATTATTAATGTCTGCCTCCAAACAAACTATATTAATCATGGCTTCAAAAATATATATTGACCAAAATGTTCAAATTTTTTTTATATTTAACCCTTATCATTAGCTATATGTTGCCATGATACTTGATAATGTTCTGTGCACATTAATTGTGTGTAATTCACTGATCTCAGGTGGCAGTGATCATTAATTGCATAACATGGCAGGACTCCAAACTTTATTGGTATAAATGTGACCAATATAGTTGAGTTGCTCACAAGATAGAGATTCTATTGAAGTTAAGTTAAATTCTATCATAAATAAGATTGACCTAAGCAAAGTAAAGAGATTTTAAGTGTTTTATTAGAATTTACCTATTTATACCATTACAATATTTTAAACAAACTATCTAGTAATAAATTCTAGCTTTTAAAATATGAAAGAAATATGAAATAATGATTCAGATATTAAATAGTTTATATTTTAATGATATTATTTATAATAGATATATTGGTTGATAGAGTAGTCAATTCCCAATTCAATAGTGCATAAAAGTAATAATAATAATAATTTATTTTCAATTAATAATATAGAGAGCATACCAATAGCTCAAACAAGCTCTTATTGATAAGTGTGGTAAGAGAAGAATATTTTAAAATCTCAATCTAGAATATTTCTATCCCCAGACCAATTTGGTTTCAAGTTTTTGGATCACCTCAGTGAGGAGTTACAACATTCAAACACTAGATCTAAAATATCAACTTGAAACCCAGCACCTATTTAATATGTAACTATTGAGTACAAAATCTGAAATTTTCAAACATAAAAATGTCCTTAAATCCAGTTATCTAACTCAAATAGCTATATGAGACTGAACCAAATTCAGATCTACCATATATTAATAGTCTTAGCACTGCCAAAGCCTTGAAAGCAAAATTAATAAGAAAACTAAGAATATATAAAGAATATAATATTTAAATGAATTTCTTATAATATATTAGTATCAAATGTTTGATCCTATGGTAGAGCATAAAAATGGATATGTATTTGTAACTAAGGGGAATCATAAATGTGATCATAATTATATATTAATAAAGAAATATAAATGGAAATTTAACTTATTATGATTTAATTAATCTAATCAATGTAAGAAACCTAAATAAGTTACTTTTACCTACCTAAATTGATGAAATTATAATATAAAATAATTATAATTATTTTCCCTTCATTATATTTATGCTTATATAATTTATCTTTAAAAAATAGATTGTATGAATAGTTATGATAAACATAAGTAAATTCTGAAATAAAACTTAGTAATCCATGATGGGCTTAAATTGTTTGATAAATAAATGTCTCTTAAATGTTTCGCACTTAATAAAATATTCCATATTTGCAAAACATAAGAATAAAAATATTGTTGAAAGATTCATATTAATAGATAATGTAGTTATCAATCTGTGAGAATAATAATCTATACTATGCACAGTGTATTCCTATGATATGTCGAATATGATTAAGTTGTAATCTTAAAATATCGATATAACTTTGTTATTCAGTTTCTCAACAGAAATAATTATATTTTCTTATATTATGTGATGATCCTTAAATATAAGAAAGTGCACACAAGCTGAAGGTCTATTCACAAAAAATCCAGTTAATTGATATGAAATAATCTGATAAGTGATGTTGCAATGTTGTAATGAGGTTAAGTAGAATTGAAAGATCAATATTTCCTTATGAATAATCCTCTTGCTTTACCTATATATTTTAGCATTATTATTTCTTTATTAATATTATTTGTAAAATTTTCATATTAAAGATTCTTTTACATTTATTTGAAGCCAAATGCATGTGCCTTGAATATTTTGGTGAAATAAAAATTATTTAGAATGTGAGTTTTAAATGATTCAGTCATTGCTAAGCCATCGATTTACATTTTCATTTACTTGGAGAATTAATGTTAAACTCTTTTACATTTCCATGAAATAGATTTTCTTTATATATATATATATATACATCATTGCTCTTGCAATGAAATAAAGTCTATTAAAAGTTCAACATTTTCTGTAGCAAATGAGTATATAAGAAAAGGAAATGCACTTTAAAAGAAAAAAGCAATATTCTTTTTTTTTCTGATGATAAGTCATGAAATGTTTTTATATCATTTAGTTAAATAATATAATTTATTTGTTGTGGTTACATTTAACTTGCTCATGGTTTCCTTATAAGATTTTATCAAACAATTATCATAGTTGCTAGACATAATCCAAAACATTAATCATACTTGCACATAACAGATTTATACACCTAATTGTTATTGTTGTTGTTCTTAGTGTTTCTGTTATAATGTATAGATGTACCAATAAATATGTTAGTTATTAACTCCAGAATAAAGTAATGAGCTAGTTTTTTAATATATAAAAAAATTGAATGATGTATGATACTGCTTTTGGTTTGGGACTTCTATGAGGGGTCTACATAGATAGATAGATAGATAGATAGATAGATAGATAGATAGATAGATAGATAGATAGATAGATAGATAGATAGATAGATAGATAGATAGATAGATAGATAGATAGATAGATAGATAGATAGATAGATGGATGGATGGATGGATGGATGGATGGATGGATGGATGGATGGATGGATGGATGGATGGATGGATGGATGGATGGATGGATGGATGGATGGATGGATGGATGGATGGATGGATGGATGGATGGATGGATGGATGGATGGATGGATGGATGGATGGATGGATGGATGGATGGATGGATGGATGGATGGATGGATGGATGGATGGATGGATGGATGGATGGATGGATGGATGGATGGATGGATGGATGGATAGATAGATAGATAGATAGATAGATAGACGGACAGACGGACAGACGGATAGATAAACTTTAAATTAAACATAGCTCAATGTATATGTAAACAAAGGAAAATAAATCACTCCTCTGGCTTAAAAGCAATCTAAATGTTGAACATATATATATATTATATTTAATGTTTTTACAGTTATATGATTTGTTAATTCACATATTCTGAGTATTTAACTACTTCATGCTCAATCTCTTTCTTTACCTCACACTCAATCTCTTTACAATTCGAGATCTAATCGTTTTTCTTTGAAAAGTTAACCTTAATGGCTATGCTATTCATAAGGAATTAGTCAAAACTAACACACAATTTAACCCAAAAACTATTTTAGTTATATATATGATTCATTTTATTAGCAGTGTAATAAGTAGTTAACAATTAATATCAAAAATAATTACACATAATTATTTAGATATATAAAATATATATTTATTCATTTAATTATATATAGTTTTTTGTACTATTTTTTTAATATTGTTATTTATAATCACACAACTAATAAAGATATGATTATAATTTTTCATTGTATTGCAAATGTTTAAAAATGCATAATATTAATTTAAACCTTGAATATTATTTTGCCATAAATACATGAATATTCAGATATTTAAATCCATTTTTAAAGTTGTAAAATATTTATGATTTAGTACTAAATTCTAAGATTCTAAAATAAATTTTATTGAGCAGGTGACAAGTAATATCAATTAACCTTTTATGGTGTAATAATGTGGTCAATAATGCTCCTGAGATCTAGTTACTCTATTTGGGATCAGTTATAAAATTTTAGTAATATTTAAAAATAAATCAATGTAAAGACAAGAAAATGCACAAAAACATATAGGCAATTGAAAGCTCAATATTTATATTAAAAACATTGCTTGTTTAAACAGGTGGAAAGATAAGCAAATTAAGGAATTTGTTTTATGCGTTAGTGTGAATAGTGCAGCTTCTATCTTGAGTAAATCTACACACAGATGCATTTATCAAAAGCTATTTATATTACATATACAAAAATCACAGACAATTGCATCACAAATAATAGCTATTTTTTATTTAATTATAGTAAGTTTTTCTCATCAATAATAGCTTTCAAATTTTATTATGTTTCTAGGTGGCTTTCTAGATAGATTTTGGAAACAGCAGAACATACTTTTCTAATTAACATTTAATTGGAAAATTTGGGATTAACTCTAATTTAAAAAAATAAAAAAAAAGTCATATTTTTATTTTTAAAATTTTTGCTATTAGTTTTTTTCATCTTCACTTATTTGATGTCATTTTCTTTCATTTTTTTAAATAGAAGTTTATGTTGGTTTTTTTATTTTCAAAGTCAAAATATCTACAATAATTGCTTTCTACTTATAGAAGATAGCTATTATTATAAAGATAAACTTCACTGTAATTAGATAGTGAATTACTATATATGAATACCTAATATTATTGTAGTCAATTTGGAATTGCATCTTTTTAAACTTAGGATGATTCTTCAGTTGATAATCAATTTAAATATTAAAAGAATGCAACAAAGCATATTCATTGTAGATAATAGTATTATTTGAGCATTTGAGGAAATATTTGAAATGCCTTAGTCTATTGATTTTATGTGGTAATATGCAGAAGCTATAATTTTATTTTATTTTTTATCTCAGATTTTGAACTAACTACAATAATATATTTGCACAATTTGGAAGATTTAGCTATAAAAATATAAATATCAATAATGTGACCTTAATTATTCTATTATTTCACAAATTAAATATTATTATATGAATTAAAAAGTTTTTAATATCTCATTTTGGTTGCTTGGATGTATGAATTTAAAATAAATTTTGCAGCAATATATTATTAATCTCAATTACAAACTAATTGCAGATCACTATTTACCATTTTAGGACAAAATATAATTTCTCTAACCAAGTATTGCATAATTTTTTTTTTAATATATAAGATAGAAACAATATCTTCCTTCACTTGATGCCATTAATGTGATTGTTCAATAAATATGAATTGTCAATGCAAAAAGATTTCCAAAATCACTCAAGCATTAAAGTGAATATCAGAATAAGACTAAATTTCTAATTAGGATGTTATAATGAAAAGATTCCATGTGATGATCATAGAATAAAATCACTGTTTACATTAATGAAGAAACCATTGCTCCTTAAATGTAATAATGACATTTTTGATGTTAGCTTGATTAGTAGAATAAGACTGAGCATTGACTGAACAAAATGAACCAGAGTCCATGCTTTGAAAAAGATTGCTCAATTCTAATTCTTTTTATATCTATCAAGAACAGATAATTTTTGCCACACTTGGCTATACCTGTGTTCGTATCTAATGACAGATACTTACTTTCTGCTTAATAGTAACAGCATTTATCAAGTACTAAAATAATGTACTTATTTACATTTTTTGTAATTCACAGATGTGTGTCTATATATGAAGATTATATAGCAATGCAAATTTATAATGTCCATATCTTATGATTTTGGCATGACATCTGTATCTATAACTTTACTAGATTTTAATTTAAAATGACTGATAATTCATAATTAAAATATTAGTTGGATTATTTTGTATTGTTTTTAAAAATGGGATAAATGTAAGAAAATATGCATGAATTCTCTTTTTTTTTAACATTTACAATCATATCTAACAAAAATTAATAATGGTCTTCATGTCTTTGAGCCTTTAGTCATCAACAAAAATAATGGTTTATGATTAGTGTGGAGAAATCTAATATGGTAATAAAATAAAGGATTGAAGCAGAATCTATAATTGAAAGAAGAAACATATATTAAAAGAATTAAAAAGCTAAAATAAATTTAGGAAAATTGCAAAATATGATTATAAATGGGCATTAGGTGCTAATCTAAATTCCAGAAAATTGTAAAAAAAAAAAAAAACTAGAAAAGAAACTAAATATGAGATGGAAGAATAAAATAAAGAAGTCTTTTGGAATGATATAAAGAAGATAGCAATGAATTTCAAAAAATGGGCAAAATACTGGTGATTGAGAATATAAAAAGAATATTCAAAATATTTGAACCTTTCATTAAAGTTTTGTAATTATATAAAATGTTAAAAATGAAAATCATAGAAAAAATAAATCAAGTTTAGCAGATGTATAAACAAAAAATAAATAACAAAAATCAAAACATTTAAATTCAATTCAAAAATCATTAAAAATCTCATTTTAATTTTTTGCCCCTTTACTTAATGTATCAATTAACAATTATTATTATTTTAAATGAGACAGAAGTGAAAATATTGGATTCAGTTATTTATTAAGCATGGTTAATAATAAAAAAACAATAGCCTTTATATGTATAAATAGCCCCTCATAAAGTAATAATAAACATCAAAGTTATGCCAATAAATTGATAAAAATAAGACAGTCTAACTAATTGACATTTACATTTCCATTCTTATACTTTAATATATTGCCCAGTAAAATTTAAGATTAAATGACAGAAGCAAAATTTATTTTTTATAAAGAAAATAATTTAAAGTTTATTTTTCTCACTGAACTAAAATCGTATCAAAATTATCATTTAGGATAAAGTCATGATTTTATTATTCTACATTTATTTGACTAGCAATTTTTTTTTCCATATGTCATAGCATCGGCCGGGACACGAACCCACACCCGTCTGCAACCAACTACTTGCTTGCAAGGCGGCTGCGATGCCCTCTCGGCTAACAACGCTTGACTACTAGCAATTATTTTTATATTAAGCTATTTACAATCTTCCATTGTAATGCTCTTTATGTTTTTACTTATTATTAAAATATCAATTGGAATATGTATTACATAATATAATCATTGTTCACAATTAATTATTAATAGAAGAAAAAAAATTAATGTTTTTTATTAGATTGGTAATTTAAAAAATATACCTTAGTATGATACACCCTTTCTACTTTTGGTCAACACACACTCTTGGGTTTCCCCATGCATAAATATATACATTATTTTAAATATTTTTTTATCATACAAAAGCTATAATTTATTTCAAATTTGTGATTTTAAAAATAAATATGTAAAGCTTTTTGCATTTATTCCTATCATGTTCAAATTTTATAGACTACATCTGCACTTTCAAAATTTGTTTTTGATTAATGAAATTAAGCAATATTATATACTTCTAGAAAACATAACATTTGAAAATATTTATTTAAAAATAAAACTCAATAAAATTGCAAAACGAAAGGTTTTATCTCTCTCCCCTCCCCTTTTTCTGTGATTTTTTTTTAAAAAATTAATTTTTCATAAGGCAGATTAAATAATTTTATTTGTTTCCATTTGAAATAAATTTAACCCCTTATCAGGTAGCATATATGAAGTATTTTTCATTCTTTTTGTATGCAGAAACAAATATTTGTTAGAATAAAAATCAGCTAATCTTATTATCTTAATTTATTAACACCTTAAAATAAAGCATATTAATTTTATTTAATAGTTACTACTTATCTGATTTTTTTTCGAGTTAACTGTTATATTTATTTTAATATGTAAATAAAATTAATGTAAAATAAAATGGTCATTTTGTTTTAATTGAAGTATTTGTAAAACAAGATTTTAATTGCAATTTAAAAGAATTAATCCCAAATCTATTTTAATCTATATCATATTTAGATTAAACTATTATTTAGTAGTTTGACGGCACATAAAGTTTTCACTATAAATTGTTCACTGAAATCTGCATCACTGTATAATTTATTTTGTTTTATTTAATGATTGGTAGATCAATAGAGTGAATAAAGAGTTCTACATTGCTTAATATTAGATGCATAAAGAAAGTATAGTTATGAAAAGATTATTTTGTGTTTGTACAGATTATGCATTATTACTCTAAAACCCTTGATTCAAAATTATTTTTAGATTCTGAAAATTCATTCAAATGAACCAAGTTACTCTATAATAATAATGGAAAAATAGAAAATGTTTAAAAATTAGACATAAAATGTTCGCATAATTTTAAACTTATTATTAAATTTTTTTTAAAAAAAAATAATTTCATAAGAAATAAAATAAATACGTTTAAATTAATTATTGTTATTGATTATAAAGAAATTTTGCATTGATAAACAGCAGAAATTCAATACTATATTACAATAAAAATTTTACCATTTGTGTTTATTATAAAAGTGTTGATAAAAAACAAAGATACTTTAAAATTATTTAATTTATTAATAAATATTTTTTAAAATAATAATTAAATGAAAAAAGCATTTTTCATTATCTATTTGCTTTTATTTAATTATTAAAAATGTTACATTACAATATGAAATGTATAAATTTGTACACAAAAATAATAAACACAATATGAAACTAAATAAAAACAGGTACTTGTGGCTTTTTAATATGGCATTCTGCATGGCAAATACAGGCACAGCAAGTTTAATACAAGTACCTAAAAAAGTTTATTATTGCAAAAACTGATATGTAAAAATGATCATTTCATTGGATTCTTTTTCTGCTGACATTTTAAGGACAGATATTTAATACACAATTGCAAGGATAAATATTGAATACCCAGTTGCAATATTTTAATTTTGTATTTTGTACACAGTTTAAAACAAATAAACTAGTGTGATTTTTTTTAACATTTTTTAAAAAAAGAATAATATTTGAGCGTATGTATTTTTACATTAGTTACTGACACAATCATGCCAGGAAATAAAAACTGCTATTATATTTTTTCTCTATTTATATCTTATTAAAACATTAACTTTTAGTATAAAATATCTTTTTTTTCCTACTTTTAGATATTATACATAGTTTCAATATATTCATTCAGCTTATGTAAAATATTTAACATTTTATAAAAATGTATTACCATTTATAATAATATTCTGACCACATAGTTTATTTTAAGTCTTATATGATATAATTAATAGTCACCTGACATTAAAAGCTGTGACTATTTTTTTTCTGTTTTTATCTGCTATTGAAAATTAACTTTTAGTGTAGAATAACTTCTCCCTTTTCTTTGTTTTTGAATATCACACATGGCTATAAATTATTCACATTGCTTACATATAAAGTTTAACTTTTTTATAAAAGTGTTTTATTACTATATTAATTTTTTTTTTAGAATTAGTGATATAACAACATGACAATATATTATGTCATTAGGTTTTTCTAGATTCTCTCTTCTAATGAAAATTATTTTTACTCTAGAATGGCATATTTATTTGTTTTTATATGTCATATATATGTGAGAATTAATATGCATTGCAAGTATTTACACAGTATATAGACAAACATATTTAGCTCTCATTAGTTTTTTTATTGATTCATGCAATCCAGACACTGTGGTCTTTATGTATAGATTTGCATCATCATAAATGGCTGGTATAAAAGTGATTAAAAAGTTGAAAAGTTCAAATTCATGCAGTTTGGAGTAATAGTAGTATGTCTATATTTTATATAAATTTATAAACTATATATACATGAATAAGAAGGATTACTTGCCATACTTATGATGAAGGGTTTGAATTAAAGTAAAACTTAGAATTTTTAAATTGAATGAAAATTTCAGACAATCTCAGGAATATTATTGTCAGATTATTAGCTGATGGATAGCCTAATTAGTCATCATAATTAGTAACTTGTAATATATATGTTTTTTAAATAGATGCAAAATAATAGGAACAACATTTAAAACTTAGTCAAATGATAGCTAACTAGTCTAATAAACAATGCCTTTCCCCCATTTTACCATGGAAAAGAGCTGTAAAATATTTTGCCTTGGAGTGCATATTTAAAATAATTTTATTTTATATGTGTTTTTAATGTGTGTAATATCATACTGTTTTCATGATGTTAATTTGCACATTTTTAATAATAAGTTCTTTTTCAAATGTCTTTGATCATATATTTATGAATGCATCTCTCCACAATGTGTTAAAAGTGTTTATCAACCAGTTTCTACCTTGTGTAAGAATGGTATAGTGAAAATTACACTACAGAACTATTATTTATTAAGTAGGTTATCTCTAATCTAATGAATGACTAAATAAAAATTATTAATATTGCTTATATCTGTAACATTTCTGTGGCATTTATTTTTTTCTGTCATTTGGTGATTGAGTTTAATGTATGATATTCTAAGTTTTACTTTTTGATATTTTTTCTAGATGTCATTTATAGCAAGTAATCAGACGGCCAAAAAATAACTCTTACACATGTACTGTAGGAAGAAAATTTTGACAGATTTTTCATTTTATATTGATATTGCAGAAAATTATTTCTTTTTTCTTACTTTAGGGGATTTTAAATTATTAAGTATTCATTTTTTAATAAATATGTAATTCTTACTTATAGGTTTTTTAAAATATATTTTATTTTCATATGTATCTTATACTATTAAAACTTACATGACAGCAGATATAAAATACTTTGTATCAATAATATTTTTTTTAATTTCTAAATTTGATGGAATGTTCATGTGTTTTAGAAAAGCTTATGAAATATGTATTGAGGTATATGAAATATTATTAGCTAATTAAATCAAGAAAATAGTCACACATAACAATGAAAAAAAAACATTATTGACTGTTAAACTTGATATTTATGTATATTTAATTTCACAATGAAAAAATTATTTATCTATTTCTTGAAGCAAATATCAGATCCCAATTAAAACTGAGATATAGTAATATTGCAATGTTCATACTAGACAGGCATGATTCTAATCAAGAGTGAAAATTAAATCAAAAATCTTTTGAAATGTATTATACAAATTTTATAGATGAAAAGTCAGAAAATCAAATTATCTGAAGCAAATTATTATATATTTATTATATTTTTGTATTGATTAAAATTATATTTAGCTCCAGCAAACTTTAATGTTTTTTGTTGTAAATTAGAATACATATAGTGTTGAGTTCTGCTATCATTAAGTATTATTTACATTCATGTCTATGTTTATTATAAATGTATTTATTAATACACACTTGTTTAGTTTGATAATGTACTATCATCATCATCAACCATTATCAATCCACTGCAGGATTAAGGGTTCTTCAAGTTCAATCCATCTCTGATCTTTAGCTTCTCTTCTCCACATCATGCCTGCACACTTTCTTATTTCATTCATCCATCTCACATGTGGTCTCTTTCTGGGCCATTTACAATCTCTTGGAATCCCATTTAAGATTTCAATTGTCGATCTATTATTATCTCTTTTAACAATATGTCCAGTCCAACTCACTGCTAGTCTTTTAATTTTTGTCAGTGAAGTCAGTAACACTAGTTTGTTCTATTACCCATATATTGTGTATTCAATCTCTTCTTGTTACTCCCAACATGCAAGTCTCCATACTTCTTTGAGTGGTCTGAAGTCTCTGTATTGCTCTTCTATTAAGAGTCCAAGTCTCAGAGCTATAAGTAAAGACTAGTAAAGCACATTTATTAAAAACCTTTCTTTTCAAACACATTGGCATATTTCCTTTTAGTATCAAGTTATTTCTACCAAAAGCACTCCAACCAAGTTTAATTCTATGATTAATTTCATCCATTATGTTCCCATCTGCATTAATAATCTGACCAAGATATTTCTAACTGTTAACTTCTTCTAACTCATCACAATCAATCTTTATTTTCATATTTTGTGAAAATACATTAAACATTACTTTGGTCTTTTTAACATTTATCTTTAGTCCTACTTTCATCTGATAACTCCTGCAACATTTCCTGCAGATCTAAAGCATCATTTGCAAAAACAACTACATTGTTCTGCAAAATCTAAATGACTTAAATAATCTCCATTTACTTTCATTCCTTTAGCTTCCCATTTTAATCCACAAAATAATTTTTGCAACACTTCTATAAAAAGTTTTGGAGATATGGAGTCACCCTGTCTTACACCCTTCTCAATGTTGACTTTCCCAGTATCATTCTGTAATCTAATTGTTGCTGTTGCATTTTTATAAATATTCTTTAAAATATGACAATATCCTGAAGAAATGTTTACAGAACCAAATGCCTTTTTATAATCTATGAATCCAAAGCATAATGGCAACTCATATTCATTTGTCCTTTCTATAACTTTTCTCAATACCTGGATATGATCTACTGTACTAAAACCATTTTTAAATCCAGTTGGTTCTCTTGATTGGTAGAAATCCAATGTTTTCTGTAGACAAGTTGCAATTATCTTGGTAAAAATTTTGTATAAAACTGATAAAAGGCTGATAGGTCTGTAATTTCTAATATCTTTTTATCACCTTTTTTAAATATTAATATCAATACTGCATTCTTCCAATCATCTGGTACATCTTTATCATTTAGACATTTGGTAAATAACTTTGCTAAAAAAAAAATTGTATTTCTTCACCTGCTTCTTTTAATATATCAATTATAATTCTATCATTACCTGGAACCGTTCCTGTCTTCATACATTTAATTGCATGTCTCACTTTTTCATTTAAAATTCTAGACAATTCAAAAGATGTAATAGATATAGGAGATACTTGTTCTTTATTACTATATAATTCTTGATAAAAGTCTTCTATCCATTTCATGATGTCATCTCTCTGTTTAGTAATGATTCCATCTTTTTTTTCTTATTGCAGATATAAATTTTCTACCAATACCAAAATGTTGTTTTACACTCTTGAGATTTTTATTTTCTTCTACAGCTTTCCTTGCTAGTTCAGAGTTTTACTTTCTTATATCATTTTCAACTCTTTTCCACACCATTTTACAAATTTCGAGATATTCAATCCTTTTTAATGCATCATTTTTGTATATC
Source organism: Epiperipatus broadwayi (assembly GCA_028023455.1). NCBI lineage: Eukaryota > Metazoa > Onychophora > Udeonychophora > Euonychophora > Peripatidae > Epiperipatus > Epiperipatus broadwayi. Next base: position 485,068 of record JAQFVV010000256.1, read on the forward strand.
TTTATATTTCTTCTTTTCTTCATAAATTATCTAGTCTTAGTAAAAATTTTATTGGTCAACTGCTGCTATTTTCTACCAGCTACCTTTGTTGCAGTTTTTAAAAGTGTATCAGTTATTTTCATATTAATTTCATTCAAATCTGAATCATATTCAAAATCTACTAATACTTGAAACTGATTTGTAAGTTCTAATTTAAATTTATTAGAATGTTTCTAAAGATTAGGAATATCAACTGTAAATATTGTTTTTCTTAATAATTTTGTCTCCCTCCTTTTGCATTAACACGTTTCTTACATCTTACTAATCGATGATCACTTCCTGTGTTAAATTTATTAAGAACATTACAATCTTGAAATGTGTATTTTCTATTAGTCAAAATATAATACAATTCTGCTGTACCTTCATTTGGATGCTTCCATGTTCATTTCCTTTCAACATTTTTCTCAGAAAAAGAATTCATAATATAAAGTTTTTCTTTTTCTGCAAATTCCACAAGTCTATGTCCTTCCTCATTTCTATTACCATAATTAAAATTACCTACAGCACTTTCATCTTTCATTTGTTTATCAATTCTAGCATTAAAATTGCCCATAACAATTTTAAAATGTTGTTTACTCTGATCAAAAGCCTTTTGTATATCTATATAGAAATCTTCTACTGCTTCATTACAATGAGAACTTGTTGGGGCATAAACCTGAATTATCTGCATTTGATATCTGTTATAAAGTTGTATAATTAATCTTGCCACTCTGTCTGATACACTATCAATTTCCACAATATTGTTCTTCCACCTTTTATTTATAATGAATCCTACTCCACTTGTATTTCCAATATTTGTGCCTTTATAATAGAGTACATGTTCTCTTTTTAAATCAATTGTCTCTTCATATTTTCTTCTAACTTCACAAAGTCCAATAATGTCCCATTTAATATAAGACAGTTCTTCTTCTAATTCTTGAAATCTTCCTTCACTTGAAAGTGATCTGCAGTTGTAAGTACCTAAATAAAAAGTCATCATCAAATGACAGCCTGGCTCTGCAATCAGGGTATTCTTAGCACCCTCCATCTTTGGCCACTACTGCTGCCTTGATTGGTGACTTTACAGCCTCATGGCCATAAGGGCCATGATTTATTTTTGTCTGTCATGATTGTATATATCTATTGGAAAAAATATTTATCATTTATACAAACATTCAGTCTGCCTTATCAGGCAACTGAGAAGAAAGGTAAAAAGTCAATAAACTTGTTACACTGGATAATGCATGTTGGTGAGCAGACCATCCATGTTCATATACTATATGAATAATTATATAGTAATAGCAGCTTCAACAACAAGAACATATGGAGTGGACATTGGGAATTTGCCCTGATCAGTTTCTTTAAGGCCTCTAAGTGGAATCAAAAGGTCTCCTTTCAGTTATAGAAAACACCTTTCTGCAGATTAACCTACTATATATATATATATATATCAAGTCGAAACGTTGGTATATACATATTTAAATTTTTAACATGGATAAACCTGCAAAATATGTCTTATATATATATATATATTGAAACCAATGAATGACGAAAGTGTGGATGGTTGACACAGTGAAGAAAAGAAGTATGTTTACTATATCTTATTTGATTGCAATTATTATGCATGCAAGCTTTCTCTATTTTCACATGAGCCACTATTATTTTAGACTCTGGTAATCATTCACATTTAATAAAATAATAAATTGATTTCTCAGATTTTTGTAATAATAATATGTGTACTCTTAGTCTTGTTTTATTTAACAATAAAATCTTTACAAATATTGTTTCTTATTTTAAGCATTAACTAAGATCAATTTAAGCTGTGTTTTCTAAAATTAAGCCTAAGAAATTTAAATACAAGGTTGAATAATAATTTATCTTATGTTTAATTCAATTAGTGCATGAATATCAAATGTTTTATGCATTCAAGGATATGACAGTGTAAAAAGGGTTTTATGTATACCATCTTGTCCAATAATATTTTTAAGTTTTAGATAGCATTAACACAATAATGATGAATTCACTCCAGATAAGTTTTAGGTGTAAGTTTATATTTTAAATATGATCGTTAATATCGAGAATGTGACATTATAACATAATGTTGTCTATTTAAGAATGACAAAGAGAAATATTAAAAACTAACAATTACTTTATTGCTTAATATAAAAATCAATAACAAAAACAAATAATAACAATAAAAAAAATTACATAACACATTTGATATGTATTACTATTTGTTTCCTAAACTAATATGAAGTCAGAATATATCAAGCATGTTGTTGAATAATATTGTGAAGATACATTAAATATGAATACATTATATTACTCTTTCACAAAATAATCCTCAATTTCCCACTGGGGATAATAATTATTATAATCATAAAAAACAAATGTCTTATGGATCTTTTTAAATAGTTTGTTTTACTAACCAATTTAATTATTTACCAACCTCATTTATGAATGATGGAGAAGTTTTCACTCTTTTAAAGTAAGCAAGTGCAAATCATTGCTTAGCAAGCTTAGATGATAATCTATCACATTGGGTTTGCCTCAAAATCATTTACTGAATTCAATCGCAGACTTGAACATCAAGAGTGTTAATTTGCTAACAGGAATATAATTAAATCATTAAGCTGCTTTATTCTATTCTAGATAACAGTGAAAATTAATACTAATAAATATGAGTGATATATAAAATGTTCCTTACACATTTACTCATCTACATAAAAATAATTAACTCCACTTAACATTGAGGTTGAAATTTAAGAACGCATAACCATTATTACTATTGGCAATAGCCATTTAATATAAGTTTTATAAATACTAACATTAGTATGACCCAATTCTAAAATAAATTACATTTAATCTTTTTCAATCATAACAATAATAATAATATTAAATAAAATATTGCCCTTACCTGAATACATTAATATCCAAGAAATTTTTTTTTATTTTACTAATAAACAACTATAGTATTGATTAACTAAGACTGTAGAAAGTATATTAAATAATCCATCCGGTGTATTGCACACTTCATTTTATTTTTATCATCCTTTCTGGAAATAGCATAAAGAGTATTAAATTTCATTTAGTATGCTTATTAATCCAAGATAATCCATTCTTAAGATTACTTATAATTGGGTCATTTATTATATCCAATATTTGTTTGGAAAATTCACAATTTGGGAGTAGCATTTAAATATTTCTTTAGAATCCCATTATCATTTGAATTATTTAAATACACATTCTTAGTTTGTTATAAGTAGTAATTTAATTTCTCTAAACAGATTTTATTATTTTATCCAAAATATAGTGTTCAATACTTCATTAATTCAAAATATAAAGTTAATCCATTTATTTTCAGTATTTAATTTATTAGGTTAATAATTCTGATTCTATCACTGATAAAGCAAAGTTTATTATCCAGATCAAAAATGATCTTCTTCACTTAAAAGGTCAAATTCTGTTTTTTTAACAACAAATTTGTAATAAGCATATTTGAGTTAAAAATTACTGTTATTTTTACCATAGATATTCTTTTATAATTGAAAATGAAATAAAATTTACTTCCTTGAGACTTATCAATATCATCTTCAGTAATGAAGAAAGATAATTATTTTTATAATAGTTTATGGGAAATATATCAGCAACTTGTTTAAAATTAAGAAATACAATTTTTTTTTAAAATATACCAGCTACTTATTATTTTCCAATTGAAGATAATTCAGCAATTGGTTAAATATTGAGACAGCAATTTCACCAGTCTATTTGTCTATTAACATTAGTCTATAATAAATTAGTCTTCTTGAAATAAAGAATTTATGAATTAAATCAATGATCATTTCTGGTTATTTTTTGTGGTTCAACTCTCTTCTGGATTGAGAAGTCAGATCCTCAGCACAGGTATCTGCTCAGCTATAAGTTCAGCTTGCCATCAAGTAGATGAAAACAAAATGGTTATTTAAAATTTTGAACAATTTAAGACTACATTCACTGAAAACTTGTAGAGAACTGCTTATATTTTCCTAGCGTATCCTTTTATATGTGTTATCATATGACCTCTGGATGGCATAATATTACCCATCATGCATTCGGTGATTCTTCCATTGTCGGTGAAATATTGGAAGGGGTTGTCATCATTTCTTCCCCTCAAAATATTAGAATTACGATTTAAAACAAAGCAGCAAAACCCTTCGTTTTCGGATTTTAAGAAAAAATATTTTTACAAATATTTTTATTCAACACAAATAAATCATAAACTTTAAATTTCTGAGATATTTATTCTAAACAACTTAAATTGACATTTAATAAGTAATTTATTACATAATAAATATTTTTAGCAACTAAATTAATTTTTGCTAAATAAAATATAAATTGATTAATAATTTTTATTACATTTAAATACGGAATATGGTCGAGCACACACACATGCATACATTACATAAAATGAAATGATTGTTTATTTTACACATAATTAAAATGTAATGTTGTATTTATAATTCTATTTTTTATTTCTAAATTATTAACTGTCCGTGTGTAGCACTTCTTTTGATTTATACAATGGTAATTTATCTCTTAATAAGAATAGCAATGAAAGCGCATGTACTTTCTTCATTTAAATGTAGAGATCTGTAAAAAAAAATCAGCCTGTAAAGCTATTTAAAATGCTTTATATATTATATTTCTTATAAATGTTAATATGAGAGATTTATTGAACAATAATGATTATGTCCTATTCTTTACAACCAATAAAAGTGATGAATACAGTTGCTTAACCATAAAAATTAAATTAATCAAAGCCAATAAATTTTTTATAGTTTTAAATTTTATAATAGCGAATGCACAGTGATACTGTAATGTTACAATATACAGTATAAATAATCAAAGTTACTCCAAATTCAAAACTATATATATATAGTTATCTAAATCCATTAAATGATTTCAGTTTCATTAACTAACTTCGTTATTGTTAAGACAATTTCTAAAGAGATCCAATACTCATCAATTTTCTTTTCTTGTTTAGCAAGTTTTAAACAAATAGAATGATTATATAAGAAATGAAACAATGTCGCTTTTAGAATATGTTACCTTTAGTTTGGGTAATAAAAAGATGATATTTTAAATCATTTCTTTTGATATTTTTTTTTTCTTTGAAAAAAAAAAACTCTTAAAATTTGTAATTAATTTTTTTCTTTTCCTTTCAAAAAATGGCATAATTACAAGCCTAATTTTAAATATAATAATTTTTAGCTTCTATGAATATTATAATAATTAGAATAACTTGTGTAATGCAGATAATACAACGTCTAAAAATGTTTTCTAAGATTAGTCATGTTATTATATATGCACTTTAATGATCTAAAAAGCTTATTGAAGTTTATTTCACTCCAAATTTGAGATGCTAAAATATATTGTGTTAAAGGAATAAAGCAATGGTAAACTATTATCAGTGAACATCAAATGTTATTGATGTTATTGTTTTATAGTTATTTTATCTTTTTCAACTTATGTCTAAAACATTAAAGATAGTTATAATTATTTATATATTGGAGTGGTCAAAAGAGCAATGAGCCATGTATACATTGGAGGGGGAAAGTATGGAGTACATATGTATTCTAATGGTCAGAGAGGAAAGAAATATGGAGTACATATATAAAGAGAACACAAACATTGATGCAGTATGGAAGTAAAAGGCCTGCTTTATTACATCTAAATGACTTTTAATCTCATTAACTATTACTATATTCATAATGTCTGAGTTCAAATTTAGTCTAAATAATAACTACATATTTTTCATAAAAAAAAAGATTAATTAAATGCTGGGTGTGGAGTATACTAGGGTAAGGTTGTGAAACATGGACAGTAACTAATAAAATTAGGAAATGATAGGAAATCTTTGAGATGTGTGACATGAGAAGAATAGAAAATAAGTCAGTTGGTTGAATAAAATATCAAATGAAGAAATTTTGAAAAAAGTTAATGAAAAAAGAATATTGATTGAGGAAATTAAAAAGAGAAAAAAGAAAAACTGGATTGGACATATATTAAGAAAAAAGTATAGTTTAATGAAAGATGTCTTGGAGGAAATTTTAAGTGGAAGCAATAAGAAAAGATGAAAAAAGATAGACATTGTTGTATGATATAAGAGATGAGAAAAGCTGTGTGAAATTGAAGAGCTGGGCAATGAAGAGAGTAGAGTGGTAAATGGGTGAATTGATGATGTGACTATTCTCTGGAATTGTCCATGAGACAGAATACTATTAATGATTGATGATGTTTCATATCAAACATATACTTTACAGTATGCTGCATAAATATCACATAAGTATATAATGTCTTCTATGAAATCATTTAAATGTTTAGCAAATCTTGTTTTTTTAAATATGTGTGCATATTTAATGTGTGTAATTATGTAGTCCTACTAGGTGCCTTAGCTAAATTCAATTCTTTATTATGGCAATATATCACCTTTCTCCATTTAATATCTGTAATCAAACAATATTTCAGGGTTCAAATATGTATGAGGCCAATAAGTTAATCCATTACAGATTAAAATAAAATTCTTTATTTAATATTAACTAAATAAAGTAAAATACAAGGTCAAATTTAAATAAAAATATTTTTATTTACAAGCAAATATGTAAAGAAAAATAAATGAATGAATGAATACCTTCAAAAATGTATTTAATTTATTTATATAATATACTAACATGTAGCTACGAAAATAAATTATTTTTTAAAAAAAACTGCTTTTGAAAAATCTAAAATACATATACTATTGTCATAGAAAAACATTCACATGTGTGAGTCAAAGAGCTTATATACATATAGCACGTACACGTTGCAAATTAATGTTAAATCTGATTGTTCTAATAAGTATTAAATTTATGCCTAAAATATTATTCTATTTCTGATTACAAAAAAATTAATAAGCATGCTTGATAAGTTCCATTTAGATTAATGAACTAATCATAAGTCTTTGAAGTATATAATAAATAATCATATCTAAATAAGCAAACTAATAAATACATCTGGAGATATAAAGAAGAAGAATTGGTGGCATTTTTTAGCTCATTTCCATTTTCCAATTTTATCATGTTATGAAATTATAAAAATAATATGTAATATTAACTTCTATCCAACAATATATGTGAATGGATGGAGCTCTTTGCTCTGTTCAGTTTCTGGATTCCATTCTTTATATTTGCTTAAGAAAAAGCAATGTGCTTATAGGGCTAGTTATTTTCATATCTTTCATTTTTTCAATAAATAAATCCAAATGAACTTAAAAATTTTTGCTATCACAAAACAATATACACCTTTACCTGCTTAAGAAAGGTAATTGTTCCCACAAAACCCATCATTAAGCAAGAATATAGTATGCAGACTAAGTATTTATAATGGTTGTCTATGGGGAAAAAATTGGCTTATTACTCCACCTAAAACATTACACTATAAATTGAGAATATTATGTTAAAAAAATAATTTATCAAGAATATATAAAAATTTAATAACCCCTTAATGGACATTATATGCTTGTGTAAACTGCTGTATATATTTTGCATGTATTCATTTAAAATATGTATTAATGTATGTATAATATGTAAAGTACATCTAGCTTAAAAAAATATGTAGCTTAAAGTTGTTACTTCCTATGATCCATTCACCCATCAGTCATTGTTATAAAGTTTGTTTTCCAAGGTGAAAGATTTTCTTGATTTTTTGTGGTCATATTAGTGTAAGAAGATCCAAATAAACATATGATAGTAGGGATTCTCAAATGGAATCATGGGATCCCATTTTCTTGGGATCCCAGGACTAAAAATTTCCATTAGCCTGAGATAATAAACCCAATTTCCTGGGAATTCTTTTATTACAAGATTTTTTTTCACTTTTTTTAAAGATATTGAAAATATTCACTCTTGAAATTTAATTTAACAAACATTGAACTCACTGATGAGCTCACTCAAACAACTCAAAAAGTCCACAAAATTGTACATTTTAAAAATCACCATTTAAAAATGAAATTATGCAGAACTCAAGTTGATATTTGGTGTAAAAACAAGGTGGAGCAACCTTCTTACCATTCTCGATCGATTTTTGCATTAAAAGCTTGTATAATGAAGGATTTGGTGGATTTTAATTTGAATAGTTTCAACAATATTAAAAATATTTTTGTGGACAAATATTTAGTATTAAACCCTTAGTAACAGCATTGCAACTAATGAAAATTGGTGTTGAACGACTTGGTCGACATAAAGCAAACCTACTTGAGGCAGAGGCTGTAATAGTATTTATTTTTGATGACTTGTGCAAGAATAAAAACAGCATTGCAACTAATGAAAATTGGTGTTGAAAGACTTGGTCGACATAAAGCAAACCTACTTGAGGCAGAGGCTGTAATAGTATTTATTTTTGATGACTTGTGCAAGAATAAAAATTGGTCCTCATCTAGAATGCTGTAGTGTGTAAAACAGAAAATTGTGGAGTGACAGAATGCAAATTTAGTTAGCTTACTAAATTACTTAAATAACCCATCAAATTATAAATATGAATTGGACACAGATTTCATATTATTACTGCTATCAAAACCAATATTAAAGGCTACAGATAAAAAATTATTTTCAAAACTATTTGTTGCAGATAATGAAGCTAGTTTTTCCCCTAATATTGGAGAAATAGATAGATATGATGATAGGTCTAAAATTGATGGCAAAGACAAATATCTTGACTCATCTGACTTGACACTTCATAAGAAATTGAATACTGCCATTTTGAATATCATTAAAGTTGAGATCCAGAAGACAAATGACATCAATAATATTTTGAATAAAATGAGTATTTTTGAAGCAACAGGAAATTGCACAAATAATTTAGAAAAATTATATAATGCATTAATGATCATCCCACCAACATCAATCGAATTGGAAAGAGCTTTTTCTGCAGCTGGTCTCTTCATTGTGAAAATTCAGTCATTTTTAAGTAATAGCACCATTGACAACTTAGGTTTTTTAAAAAATTAATGTTTTCATTTCTTATTATATTTTATTCAAATTAATATGAATTTAGTTTTGTTTTGTTTATAATGAATCATTTTATATTTAAGTTTTTGCATTAAAAATGATCTTTTTTTATAAATCATAGTGAACTTTTTGTACTGTTTTAAACTGAAAAAAATACTTCACCCACAACAAGACAACATGCACTAAGTAAATTAATTTATGCTTGTTAATGGATCTTGGGAATTCCTGGGATCCCAGGAATAGAATAATTTTTATCCCAGAATTCCAGGATTTGAATTTTATGGGAAATTAGAAACCCTATATGATACATTAAAAAAACTTAATGACAGTCAATGTTTTAAAAAAAATTTCAGTGTATTGAAAAAAGAAAAATAAATTGAATGCATTCCGAGTTTGCATATTGTAATCAATATGTAAGGCTTTTGTTACAATGTTTACTGTGCTGACTTAAGTAAACAAATACGATAGCTGTAGCAAGTTGTTTTGGGAATGACATGTCACTATTTTATCAAGTGCAATAGCCATGTTTATATAATGACTTAGCAATTTTTCAAATAGCATAATACATTTTGATGACAAAGTTACAGGCTATTTAAGTAAAAATTAAAGGCATTAATCTTATTTCTTTATTTGTATTACATTTTTAGCATACACAATTTATTATTAATTGCATAAAATCATCCTCACATTTTTTTCCAAAAATGCAATTCAAATATTATGGATAGCAGTTTCTATTTGATTGAAATTAGCATTTGTAAAGATTTTAATTCAAAATTGATTGTCTGATGTCTTAGTTAATGTTTATACTGTATTCAATTTTAAATTTAATATTGATAGTACATATGACCAAAAATTATTTTTAGTTTTATGCTGAATGAAATTTATATTTTTTTCTTGGTACTGTGCATTTTTTTACATGTGAGATAATATCCCCATTGCTTTGGATATCTAAAAAGAATTACGAGATGACTTAAAATCAAAAAAGCAGAGTAAGTATTATTTTTAAATTACACTTAGTAATTTTTGATATTAATTGTATAAATCTGAAACCATTTTACTTTCTTAGCTCCCTCTTTTTTTTACTGAAAATCTTTAAATTAGTGATTTGACAGAAAAATTTCAATTCAAAATTAATTGATGGAATATTTTAGCTAATATATGCACTATACATTTTTAATTTTATGCTGAATGAATTTGCTATTTTTACAGTACTGTGTTGATTTACATTTGTGTACAGAATGAACTTTTTTATTTTTTTGCTTTTGTAGTCATTAACAATGAAAATATTTACTTTGAATATATCTTTTATGAAGTACTGATTGTCTAGTAAAAATATTGGATGAAAATTAAATAAAATACTGTACATTCATTAATCATATTCAAAATATAATCAAAATATTGAATGCAGGACTATAACATTGTGTTTTATGAATAAAATATGTGGCCTACAATTTCAGCATGAAAATCACTATTTTGCTTTTGGCTGAGATGATTTTATTAACTATTCTATGACATCATCACCGTTACAAAATGGCCACCAAAAAAAATTTTTTAATTTTTTTTTTACATCATTATAATGAATAATTGATTGTAAATCAAAATAGTAGATACAAATTAATGATGATCATTTGATTGTGAATCCTCACATAAAGGTCGAGCACTAAGCAGAGTAAAAGTGTATATGTATCAACTATAAGTAGTGTACATGTCAAAAGAAATAGTCAAATTTCAAAATATTACATTCATGCAAGCATAATATAAGCTCACACAATATTTAAAAAAATGTACTGTATGCAGCATGTAAATGTGTACAAATAAGTTATATATAATTTATACTAGTACTTTTATTCTATTGTTGGCGAATTCATTTTCTTAACTTGAGAGCTAAATAGAAAAATCGTTTTTTTTTTTTTTTTAAATAAAACAAAGTAAATTATAAAACATACAAACAAGTTATTTTTTTATAGTAATCATTTTTTTAATGTATAAAATAAACAATCCTTTTCTTCTAATTGATCAAAAAAATTTATTAGTGGCAAGAACAATATGGAGTGGAATGTATTGTGTCCGGATAATATATATAATCCATGTAGCTTGATATTCCCTTTCTGAAGGTGGTTTATCTTTAATTTGACAAAATTTCTTGATAAAATAAATAAATAGTTAAGCTGAAATGAATTAGTTTTTTAACTATTTGTAAATAGAGATATTTATTTTTTAATAAAGTTTAACTTGAAAGTTCATAGAAAACAAAAACAATTGATGTCATTTACAAATCATTGAAAGTCCTATTAAGCTGTTGTTAATGAAATGTTTTTTTTTTAACCCTATGAAGCTTAATGATTTCCAAGGTCCATTTTGATCTCGTCGTAACAGATTTTATTTCTGCCTTTCTTTTGTTGCATACCTGATCGAAATTAAAATAAGAATGATACAAGAGTAATTAATAATCCATTTCTAGAAATTTCAAATAAATTTATAACTTTCTATTTGCATCATAGTACAACGTAAAATAATCCCATAACAAATTTAGATAATCTTTGAAATGCGTGTTAGACTTAGTCATGTTATATAAAAATTTTCATAGTTTTGACGTTTTACAATGGCTTTTTGATATAATTTTTCAAACACAATATTTTAAATAATAATTGTTTAAAAGATTTAAAAAATAAATAAATAAAATATATTTCTTTACAAATAAACAATTTAATGCATTTATTTAAAAAATAACATTTTTTTTTCGTAGTCTTATTTATTTTAGATGGTCTGTTATTATTTTCCTTAAATCAACTAAATCTGTTTAAATAAAGCTAAACTTTTAAGAATAGAAAAATATAATGCATGCACATTGTTTGTTATTATTTATAAATTTATTATCGCTAAATTTTAACTTTATGTGCAAACGTAAATTAATCGTACATATACATATATCATTTACATGTATATGTAAAATGTATTGAATGTAATGTACTTTTAAAATAATATTACTGCTCTTAAATTTTATTTTTAGTGCAAACAAAACAAATATATATATATATATGCTTAAAAGTAAAATTAACTAAAACAACTGCGATAATATTAATTATAATCAAACGGATATAAAACAGTACTCTAATGTCTCCATAAGCTAATTCTAAGGTGAGAAGTTATATTTTATAATCATTCTTATTTTTCTTTAAATTAAACATTTTTTATTATTATTTACAAATACAAATGACTAATATGCACTTACAATATATATAGTTTCAATAATGAATAATATTTCTATTTTAAGCCAATAAACATCACATGACCATCTCTTCTTATGCTTGTGTATAGCTGTTGTTAAAACAGGCAAAACTCACTATATATATTGCCACACACAGCAAATTAGAGTAATCAATGGATGTCAGAAGACTTGTGCATAAAATCCCCATCTAGTGCCTACTCATTCAATATCCCCAGACTAGTTTCTGGCTTGTGGCCTTCGTCAGTGATTAATAATATTTCCTGAGTGTAATTTGTATTATACCTCTCTCAGACAACTGATGAGTGCTGGTTCAGCATAAAATGTGAATCTTGGGGATTGTAGATCTTTTTCACATATCTTTGGTCATATATTTGTGATTACATATTTCCACAAGGTATTAAAAGCAGATAGAAATCAGTCCCTATCTTCTGTGAGAGTGATGTAGTAAAAATTACACTAAAGAAATATTATTCATTATTATATAATATCTAGTCTAATGAATGATTAATAAAAAATATTATATATATATATATATATATATATGTAGTTTCAGTTTTAATATAGATTATAGTAAAAGTAAATTATTGTTTAGCACAATTATTGTTTTAAATATTTTTAAATGGAATAAAGTAATTTAAAAAAATTAATAAAAATATTTTCAGTAATAGAAAAAAATTAGTTTCCTTGTCTTTACTACTGTGAAGATATAAAAACAAAATGCCTCAATGGGTTTTCATTGTTTCAAAAAATATAGTAATTAAAATAGTGAAATATATTTGATATTTATTATTAAAAATACTATTCAAGGAAATGAAAATATATTTAAAACAATAAAAAATTACATTGGAAATAAATAAAAACTTACTTTTCTCATTATGCATGTAATACAAAAAATTTTCATTAAATTATGCAAAGATTAACTATATTTTAGAGCTGTTTTTATCATCTAATTATGTCTACCATCTAAAAACAAAAATGAACAAGTAAATAACAGATTCATTACTGTTAAAATTCAACTTGCAATGTAAATCATGGGCATAGTTTGGAAAGTATATCAGTACAATCCAGCCTTGAGCTATTGTAGATTTGTACAGTCGCTAACTCAGTTTGATAGCCTACTGAATGAACTTAAAAAATTAAGATAACAAACTGAACACACTTAGATAGGCATAGTAACAATATAACACATATTGTTTTTAGAAAAGTATTTTTTAAAATATTAAAAAAAAATTATGACCAATGATGATCAATTATTATTTTGTCAAGTACACCTGAGTCTCATTTTATGTGGTAGATAGGTTCCTCAGAAAACACGCACAAAAGAAATCGCACAAAAATAGACTTAACTTACCTTGAAAATTGGGGGATAGGTTACTGTAATTTTCAAAAATCGCATAAAAGCAAAGCAACAACATAAAATTACTTTAAAATTAGCACAAAAAAAAAATAAGGAAATAAACTTTTTTTACTTATTTATTAACTACAGTATTTAATTTTATTCAAAACAATATATTTTTATGTGTAATTTACAGTATTTTTTATTTTTTCATATGTGTACAGTATTGATGATAAGTAAGTTCATTTATAAACTAGTAAGACATCAGATTCATTGTGATGTAATGTGATGTGATGTACTGTAGCTTCTCCTTAAACAAAGTCAAGAATCTCTCAGCAATTATGCCCAGAAAAACTTGTTAGTACTTTACAAGAGGAAATACAACTAGCGCCAACTTCATTTTTTTAATTGCTCTTATTGTGGACTCGCCCAAACTAAATGATTTCCAATTTCTGTTGATTCTTCCAACTTTGCTAAGCAATCTAAAATTGAAATTTTTGTTTCCAAAAAAGTTCATTTTTTTGGGTGTTTTTTCTTCTCTGTTAGAGCAAACTAAAAGTTTAAAATAAAAGTAAGAACTTACACTTACAATAATAAAAAGACACCGACTCACCACTGTTGGACAAAATTTAATTAAAACTAACAATTAAAAATTAAATTCTTATTTTTGTTTTTAATTTTTTAATTTTCAATTCTGTTTAAAAATAAAATTTCATTGTTTCACATTGCATTAGTTTCAGATCACATTGTGTAATTTTTAAATTGTTAATTATAATTAAAAATCAGATTTTAATTGTCAAATTTAATTGTGCCCACCATTATAACTCACCTTGTAAAAATAAACTTGGGGACACTAATGATTAATTGATTACATACTCTTTTTTAAAAAAGCAAAAATAGAATGATTTAAAATACAAAAATAAGGGCTATTACTCTTTTTTAAAAAAGCAAAAATAGAATGATTTAAAATGCAAAAATGAAGGCATCTTTAATGTTTGAAAAGATTTACATTATAATCTTGTAAAATTTCATGCATGTATATAAAATGAGGAAATCCTGATTTAAAGTGAATTATGAACTTTTTTATTGCATAAAATCTATTACAGTACTATTATAAAGTCCTGAAAATATTGAAATTATTAGAGAGAAGTTGAACTCTGATAATGCGCTATTACTTTAAATATGACATGTGAGTGCACAAAATTTATAATATTTAAAGTAATAGCGCATTATTGGAGCTCGATTTCTGATCTAATAATTTTTATCACATAAAAGAAAACCACATACAAAGATATTAAGAAGAAACATGAACCACATAACTTCAAAATTGCATTAAATAAATCTGCATAAAATGAGACCCGGGTGTATGCTGTTACATAAACATCTCAAACATTATATTAAAACATGTACTACATAACTCTTATACAGATTATTTTATGGGTAGATCAGTAAAATAAGGATTTAGGTATTTATCATTATTTTTGGATCATATGATTATGGATGGGAATACAAGTTTCTTACTTTTATTAACATTTTTGCCACCCAACTTATTTATTCCAAAAAGTTTGCATCAATATTCAACTCACACCAATGGCATAGCTACTGAGAGACAAGGGAGATAATTTTTTTAAGTTCACTAGAAAAAAGGTAATCTTGAAACTATCAAAATTTAAAAATATAGAAAAATTAAAGAGATTACATTTGTTGTTTTAATATATTGTTAAATCTCAAAAACTTTTCCAATAATTATTTTGTTATTATAGATATAGAAAAAAATAGAGAATTTATCAATTTTTATAATAAAATTTAGAAGTATTTTTACTGATAACTTCAATATCTGCTTATTGTTGTTTTCTAATACAAAGTAAGTAAATAACCATTAATGATAATTTTTATTTTAAATATTTTTCATTTGTTTTTGAAAATATGTTTTATGCAT
Organism: Epiperipatus broadwayi; assembly: GCA_028023455.1. Lineage (NCBI taxonomy): Eukaryota > Metazoa > Onychophora > Udeonychophora > Euonychophora > Peripatidae > Epiperipatus > Epiperipatus broadwayi. Next base: position 500,613 of record JAQFVV010000256.1, read on the forward strand.
TTGTCTTTACTGGTAATATTTAAGCTTAAATTATTTATTAAATTTTAAGTACTGTACATATGTTTATATCTACATCATTTAGTTCCAAGTCTTAGCAATGACACCAACACTTGCAAATAGGATTTAACATATATATATATATATATATATATATATATTGTGCCATTTTTATTGGTACACCCCATCAAAAAAAAAAAAATTGGGGATAAAATTTGCTTTGGCATAATTTTACATTTTATCAAATCAAAAAGATAGGTACTTATTAAGCTAGAAAGAATAACTGTCATTTTAGTTATCATAGAGTTTGAACTTGAGTTTAGTTAATTTAAAATCGTATAAAGGATATAAATCTTGGGTAAAATAGTTGGTTATAAATATACGTAAAAGATAAAATAATAAACTATAAATTTATTACAGTTACAAATAAGTAAACATTTGATAGCATTTATAATTATAGTAAAATTTAAATCTAATCTTCTAAACAAAAATGCATTATTGATAGATAATTATTGACTGTATGCATCTAATATTATAAAATCAATTATTATTTCTAGTTAAATCTTAAGTTATGTTTAGAAATAAATGATTAATATTTATTTTATGTATTTAGTGATTAAAAAAATCATAAAAGTAATATCGAATCTAGTTTGTATGAAAATAAAACCAGAATGATCTAAAGTAAATTGTATTTTATTTGGTTTCTAAAAAGAATTACTTTATTGAGAAATATTTTAAAACTGAAAATATTTGTTTTAAAAACATATCAAATATTAGGAACTAAGTAAATATTTTAAAATCAGGGAAGGGGGAAAATTACCCAATAAATAATGGGCAGTTGATCATTTAAAAAAATTGAGGGAAAATTAAATTGAAGAAAAAAAAGATTACAGATTGAGGAACAAGTAACTGGTTTTGATTTTTTTTATCTTAAAACATTTACTTAAAATTACTTAAATATTATTATTATTATTATTATTATTATTATTATTATTATTATTATTATTATTATTATTATTATTATTATTATTATTATTATTATTATTATTATTATTATTATTATTATTATTATTATTATTATTAATGTTTTAATAATTGTTTATATGCTGATATTTAATTTTACTTTAGATTTTTAAATGTGTTAATTATCTTTTATTGAAATATGGCACATAATTATATTAATAATTTGTCATTTAAACTCATTTATGTATTTATATATTTGTTATGGTGCAATACTGTAATTGGCTTTATGCTGTAGTTTTGTACGGTAAATAAATGAATTGAATTGAATTGAATTGAATTATTATTATTATTATTATTATTATTATTATTATTATTATTATTATTATTATTATTATTATTATTATTATTATTATTATTATTATTATTATTATTATTATTATTATTATTATTATTATTATTATTAAAAAAGGAAGGGTAATGAATTTTATCTATTTTTTAACCAAATGATTGCATTAATTAATTTTTGGACATACCATGATTTTATTTCAAATTAAATATAAAAATCCCAATTGTAATTAAAGAAAATAATTATTTTTTTGCTTTTTGGTCCACAGTAAATAAAAGCATTTTATTATTATCATCATCATCATCATCATTATTATTATTATTATTATTTAAATATTATAAAACTAATAAAATGGTTAATTTTAATTTAATCTTTAACATTTATTTTATTGTAACAAAGTTATTAAGTAATAACAGAATATAACTTTTTACAACTTGCACTGTCTGAATATTTGTTTTAACTCCAACCTGCTTTGATGGTGTCTTTCATACAAAAGTTTTCTCTTTCATATAAATTAATGCAAAAATTATACAAATTGTATATGTGTTTAATACAACCATTTAATTATTGTTTTAATAAGTATTTTAATGATCCCAGGGATGTTTTAACAAGGAAAATAATAATCACATATTTGAATAAAAAATCCCACTTTTCCCATTTTTGCAATTAATAAAATAGAAATTCCAGTTATTTATATTTTATGGTAATATTTTTAATTTTTTATATTTTTTTATTAATGAAACTAATTTTCTATAGTAAGATATTATAATGTACTAAAATTTCAGTAAATTATTATTTAAAAAATATTTTTAAAATCTACAATTAATATATTACTACTAACTTCAAAACTTATCAATCAGCATTTTGTACAGGTAATTAATTCTCTCTCTCTCTCTCTCTCTCTCTCTCTCTCTATATATATATATGCAGGTATGCATGCATATATATATATATATATATATATATATATATATATGCATGCATACCTGCATGTATATATAAATTACACATTCAGTCTATAATATGTGTTTGTACTTTCAAATTTAATTCACCAATATTATTTTTAATAAACATTTGAAAACACATTATTGTATGTTTTAATATTTATTTATTTTTACTTAGTAGTGAAGAAATAATATCCTTGCACATCATTTGTGAATTTAAAGTCATAACATATAAAATAAAATATCATAGCATTTTTATTTTTTATTTATTTTCAGCATAAACTATTATAAATAAATATTACAACTATAATTTTATAAGAAGTGAAATTTTAAATCTTATCAAAATTCATAATTTATTAATTAATATAATATTACAATTCATAAATTTAATTCATTTTACAATATTACAACCACCATTTATCTCTATTAGAGTGTCTAAATATAATAAATTTTACAATATAGCAGGTCATTTTCCTGAGTCTGAATATTCTATGCAATCATGTTTATTAATAATGTTTCTTTATCTTATGTTGAAATCACATACATTTTATTTTTTAAATTATTATTTTTTCTGAATTTGATGTATAGTATTTTATGTAATAAAATGTTTTGTAAGTTTAACATTAAAGTTTTATGAAATTTAAAAACATTTATAAAGTTGATACAGGCTTAAAAATATCAAAATAATTAGAGAAAATGTGGTCTGCTGAAAACAAGACTGCTAATTACATTTCTATTAAAAAAACATATTGAAGATAAAGGATATTGATTAGAGCATATTTAATTGCAATGAAAATTGGAATTTTGTTATTAATTTTATTTTAAAAAATAAAAATACAGTACAGTAAGTTTATTTTGTGTGTGTGTGCATAAATGAACAAACACACAGTAAATAAATATGTAAATGTGCTCTCTCAATTTATAATTGACAAGTACATTATTTTTTAAATTTTATTTATAATATAATCTTCATTTATATTTGCATATTATACATATGTGAGTGTTGAAAAGTACTACATATTACACTTCAATAAGCAATACATATTCTACTGTAATTAAAGTATTAGAAAAATGTATGATATTATATGTAATGTACATTGTATGCAGGGGAGGAGGGTCTTGGAACAAAATATAGCTGATATTGTGATTCCATAATTTAATATGTTATCTTTGCACTATGTAGACAGAAGTGATTGTGAAAAATTTGTCTTGTACTAAATGCATAAAAATATATATATAACAGATCATAATGATAAAAAAAATTAAGTATTATTTTATTATAAAAGCAAAAAGTAAAAAAAAAAATGTTTATTGTTTATATTGCTTATTTAAATAAAAGTTAAAATTGCTGAAATGTTGGTATAAGAGGAATCTATTTACAGAAATTACTAAAAACAATGCAGAAAAAAATACCTTTATAAATGTTATATGACATTATCAACTGAATTAAATATATTTTTTATAAAATGTTATACTTTTTTGCAATTGATTGTACCAAATTTTAATGAAACTACAATATTATGAAACAAAAATTAGCATAAATTTTTAATGTTAAACTATATAAAAATAAAATAATCTTTGCCTAGAATTCAAATTTTAACATTATTTGTGTCTTCAAATTAAAATAATCAAATTATAACTGAAATTAAGCATAATTTTTTACATCAAATTTTTTTTGTTTTTTATTTATTTATTTTTTATTTTTTTGGAAAAATGATGTTTTTTGTTCTTTATTTATTTTTTATTTTTTGGAAAAATGATAAATAAATATGTATATAATTATAAAAAATGTATAAATAATGAAAATGTATGAGTTTATGTATGTATAAACATATATCAAGATAAGATTGATAAATAAATAATCATAAACTTCTAAATGTCTGTAATTGCAAAGCAGAAGTAAATACATCTTGTAGAGTTATGTAGTGTCAAGATTTATGTCAAAACCATTGAAAAAATAGAATAATACCATTCTATCTTTGGGCTCTGTTGTTATATAAGTTTAGTTTTTTACTTAGTTTTTAAATTATACTGTAAATTTTTTCTATTCTTTTAATTTATGTATAGATTAAATATTCTGCAATCACCATTAATATATTCAAGGAATAAAGAATGAGTCATACTTTTACCAATCTTTTATCATTAAATGAAATATTAGTGTTAATAATTGTAATAATAAATAAATAATCATTTCTTCTAAATATCTGTAATTACAAAGTGGAAGTAACTACTCCTCCCACAGAGTTATGTAGTGACAAGATTTATGTAGCATCAAAAACCAATGAAAAGATAGAATGGTAACAACAGAGTCAAAGATAGAATGGTATCATTCTATTTTTCATTGGTTTTTGATGCTACATAAATCTTGATACTACATAACTCCATAAGCATTGGTTATTTTTGCTTTGCAAGACAAGATTTATATATATATTATAATGGTCGACTCAAAATCCTATCTACTATACCAGGGTGCCACTAGACCATTTGAACCTAGAATATTTATAAAGTAGACAGATATGTATGAGAGAGATAACTCATTTATCGAACTAAAAGCCCCAATTGCTAATTCTCAGAAGAGCTGAGCTTATTATATCATGATGTCTATATAAAAATTCTCTAACTCTTTGATTTTAAAAAAAAAATATTAATAAAATATAAAAATAAGTTATCATCACATGATCACTATTTCTTATGCTTGCTCATAACTGTCTGGAGAGTTTTGCCTGATTTAATAAAAATAAGTTACTGCCAAAATTAATCAACTAACAACATTTTTATTATTATGCACACACATTAAAAAAAAATTCTGGAAACTAAATTACTTACTGAATGAATTTAATTTACATTATTTGCACAGATAGATAAATTTAAGATTTAATACAATCTCAATATTTTGTTAAATGTAAATATGCTATGTAGATTACACATTTATATACTTGATTCTTTAACTCTAGGCTACAAGTTCATGTCCAAACCAATGTCAGCTTACTAATATACTAATGTGATCAATACAAAATGAGATGTTAGCATTAAAAAACCATTCTGACAGTAATGTGCATCTGTAGCATGATATCATTAAAGAAAGAACGACCCTCATCCAGTACAGAAATGTGCATCTGTCTGATGAGATAATCATTTGGAATATATATATATATATATATATATATATCCAAATGATTATCTCATATATATATATATATATATATATATATATATATATATATTATACATGCTCTGTAATGGGGAATTGTGGTCTTTGCCATCCTATTATCATCAACCAGAGTGCAAGGAGATCAAGGGCATAGGAAATATGTCTGCAACCATTGGCAATGTAATGGCTACACTTTTGGGCCATGCATTCATGTGGGTACTATGCCCTGTATGCTAACATGGCACAAGAGAATGAGAATCCAATGCACCTCCTGAGATTACATTGACATAAAACACCCGTACATCTCTCCACCAGCATCAATTCAACTATAAAACAAATAGCCCAAAATTAACACACTTTAAACTAACATAGTCTTATGAATCTATGCAGCCTTTTATGCTTATTTTTAAATTATTAATTTAAAAGAAATTATGAGAATGGAAATAATAATAATAGCAAACATATTAAAAGAAAAATATAACAAATAATTTAAATATCAGCTTAATCAGATAAGAGACTTTATGAGTTAGGTACCATTTAGATAGAGTATTTGAAAAGTTTTTATTTTTTAGATTATTAAAGCTCATACTTTCCATGGCTGTAGATTTATTTGAAGTCCATTTTGTCAGTTTATGATGCATCATAAAACTCCAACCAATGTCCATTTAATATCAATATTGTTTTCAGGAAGATCAATCTGTTGTTTGCTTCTTTTCAGGAACCATAACTCTGGAGATCACTTCAGTTAATTCAAATATGGGAAACTAATTTATTGTGTAACGTTTACATTTTTTAGGTCTGCAATACACATAAATATGCTTAAATTATATAATCAACAAGAGCAATGTCAAAGAACAAAACTCCACTTAGCCAAAAATTTTATTTTCTTTCCTTTTATATTGTTTTGAATTTCTTATCATCAAATTCCAGAATCGATCTTGCCTGGCTTCATGCTGATCTTCTTGGTAATGATGATTTTCTCTGTGTACCATATATTCATTCACATTGTTTATTGGACAGTTCACTTTTTGAGTGGAAACAGATTTTATTATACAATTTTTTTTTTAATTTATCTCTTATCTGATTGATCAGTTGAATGCCTTAAAGAACCTGTTTGCTATTATATTATTTCATTTAATTAAAAAAAATAATTTCCATTCTAAGATTTAAAATAATTTCTAAATATTAAACAAAACTAAAAATAATTTGTAAAATAGAAAATAATTAACAGCTTTTATTTTCTTTTACATTCCTTTAAAATAAATTTTTATCTTTAGATTTTAACTTTAACTTACTTTTAAGTAATTATTTAATAATTTTCCATCTGTGCAATTATATCTTGGTTTAAATAAAGTTTTATTAATATTTTTACAATTCTACTTGAAAGTGGTTTTATTTATCATTCTTTTTACTTTTTTATTGTCAGTGATTTAACAGCATATATATCTAGCTTTACAATATACATATGTTAACGTTCAAAAATTGTAGTGCAATTACATTGCACTTCTGAAGAAGACTACTAGATAGTTGAAACTGTAAAAGAATTATATTTGATAAAGCACATGCAGAATGCATAGAAAGAATAAAATTTTTAGAGAATTATTTTAAAATAAATTTCTAGAATTAATGAAGAGAAACAAACAATTATTAATTTAAGCTTGTCTGTAAACATGTTTATCTTCTTAAAACAGATTACAGTGCTAATCTATTTGTTTTTATAATAATATAGTTAAAAATAATGCAATAGTGATGCAAAGCTCATTTTTTAATAAACAGAAAAAATATAAGCAGTTAAAATGCCATTCATTCATTTTGTTAAATTCAATGTGAAAAATTTCAACATTGAGGGAGTTTGGAACTGAAAAACCAAAAACTAAAAGTACTAATGATAAATTTATTGGAATGGGTCAGTGTTGAAAGAAACCTAGTAAATATTTATTATCTATCATCTTTAAAAACTTTTATATTTGTGGCTGTTGTTTGTAATATCATTTTCAACTCCTTTTGATTTCTCATTTTTTTCTTTTTCATTTGATTAATAACAGTGTCATAAGACATCTTATGTTATACCTAAAGAAAATTTCATACTGAAAAACTGATATTGAAGTTGAAATATAGATGGTGCCTTTCTAAAATAAAATTAACTGAGGCATATATATATGTGTGTGTTAAGCGATTATGAAGAACTATTTAAATATTAAAAGAACTATTTATGAATAGAAGTTAATTCAATAAGGATCTTACTAAAGTATGACAGAATAAAAACACCAAAAATATAAACTGCTTAAAGAATTTTTTTTTACTCATTTGTATAATCTTAATTTTATAGATGCATGCTGAGTTATAACAAAAATTCTTTGTAAGAAAGTGCTCTACATGTTTTAATATAATAATTTCATTTACTTGATAATAATTTGAATTGTTAAAATTAGTATATGCTAATATTCATAATATATATAAATGAATACATCAAACTTCTTTTTAAAACTTGTTTTTTATATGACTATTTAAAAACATAAAATAATACCAACATTTTGACTGTTTATATTATAGTCTTTTTCAAGGAACACTAAAAAATAAAAATACAAATATATAATAATAAATATAAAATATCACATATTCCAAATAAATCCAAAAACATTAAAAAATACTAAAAAATTATCTTCATCTCAACACCTTTTCTTTTGCAAACAATCTCAAAACTTTATCAATTTTTTTTACATTTATATTCCCATCCAAAATTACTCTAAAAACATTCATTTATATATATGGAAAATTATGAACTATTTTTGAAAAGAAAAACTGTGTAGATGATATTTTAAAATTTGTTAATATTCATAATGTTATAGTTATCCTTGAGAATATTTAAATCGTTAGCATGATGAAGTAATTTTGTAATTTTAACATTTTTATTTAAAATTATAGCTATTGCAATAAAAGTAAAGAAATATTAAGCACACATTGATTAATTTTTCAAAGCTGTGTTCCAAATAATATATTATAAATAGTGATTTACATGTACTATTAATGTTTGTTATCAAAAATTTAGTTTTGGTTTTTTTTTGTTCTTTATGCATTACTTTTCTATACATATTTATTATGGCCATATAATGTATTATCTCTGAATCTGATGTTCCAATTACTATGTGCAAAAAATCTAGACATATAATGAAGATTAAAAGATGTATTGATTTATTAAAACAAACAATTTAATGAATTTGAATTGTGGCTTTTGTACTTATTTTTTTCCTACAATATAAAACTGAATTTGATCAAATAGTAATAATTAATTTCTTGATATTTTATATTATTTTCATAAAATAGCATCTTATTTTGGGGACATAAGCTAGATAGTATAATCCAGTCATCATTGACTCATTGTTTCTATTACAATATATATATATATATATATATATATATTATTTATTAAACAATATATATATATATATATACACATTTTAATAAAAGTAAATTTCTAATTTTATGTTTATTATAATTTGGCTTTCATTTATTAATATAATTGTATCTATAATAAATCATTATACATAAAAAAACTCATTAGTCTTTTAAAAGATTTGGTATTTCATACTTCAAATTTAAAAATATCTTCTTTAACAGTTGATATGCCAAATGTGTTATTTTTCTTTAAAAGGAATATAAGAAAATATAACTTGTACTCATTGATTATTGTTTACACTACTGTATGGAGAGTTTGTAACTGTTTAATAACTTAGGTAAACATAGGAATTGATGATTATATGATGTTTTAGAGTTGAACTTTCCATCTTTTGATTTACAATTTTATTTAATGAAACTTGTTACATAAATACATGCTAGCTCTATATCACAACATTTTTCTAGTTGCATTGAGAGTTAAAAATTCTTTAGAATAGCATATTTAAGTTAACAAATATTAGTTCCAATGTAGACTTTAGGTTGTTGGTGGCTTTTTCTACTTTTTAGCCACTAAAAATCAGGTTGGCTTATCTAGGGTCCAGCTTCAAAAAGAAAACTTCCAAAGAAACTCATCTTTGTATGCTCTCTGCAACCTCATTTGTTTTTAAAATCTTAAATAATCTTAATTACATTACTAAAAAAAATGTACATACTGTAATTAACTTTTTAATTACATCTTATATCTTGAAGTAAAAGCTATATTAAATCTAATTATGATTTATTTTTTACTCTATTGTCTTCCAAAAAAGAAAATGTGCAACCTTATATAAAAATTAAAATAAAATCATAATCTTTTTAACCTCCTTTATTTATTTTTTAAAAACTAAATGCATATGCTTTAATTACTTTGTTTTCCCCCTCTTTATTAGGATCTATTTTCTATTTATCTAATTTATTGATGCTATTTTGAAGTAATATAACATTTAATCATACATTCCAATATAGATTTGTTCTTTACTATATTATTTTTTTCCTATATTATAAAATACTATTATTTACTTCTTTTTTTAATTTAAATCCTTCACATATTAATAATGCATTTAATCTATTACAATATTATTTTAAAATAAATATTATAAAATATTTTTATTAAGAGTTGTTTTCTTATAGAATTTCAATGCCTACCAAGTAATATTAACTAGCTCTTCTTCATGTGCAAGACAACATGGATGACTATGAAATAGATATTTATTTTATTTTTTAATTAAATTCCTGGACTTTCCAATGAAAATAAATATATTTGCTCTACCTATTGATAGTTCTTTTTCTGATAGAAGGAACTTTAAGACTATCATACATTTGCCACTTTCTTACACACTTTATCAATACTCTTTATATCAAAACTAATAGTTCTGACTGTCCTGCAGTGATCATCAGAGCTACAATATTCAAATATATAATTATATAATTAATATACTTATACACATATTCATATACATAATTAATTACACAAAATAAGCAAAAAATAAAATATACATTTCAACCTGACCATTATAAATAATCATTTCCCATTTTATTACTTTACTCTTAAAAAATTCTATCAATACTTATTTTATATCACTTTAATTTAATTTATTTTTTATTATCAGATATGTTTTTTTATGCAGCAAAGAAAAAGAGATCTTCAACCAGTTTTAATACTTTTTTTATCAGACATGTTAATATTTAAGCTTTTTTATTCTTTCCAAAAGACTATTTTTGACAAGACTTAACATTATAATTATAATTTTTTTTAATTTTCACTCTTTGTTTTTCTGATGTCATATTTATCTTAATTTGTCATTTTTAAAAACTACACAATTTTGAATTTTATAATAAATTAAAATAAAAATTTGAAGCCCAACTGATGGTCCTCCTGACATTTGTACACTTATTTATTTAAAGCTTAGTTTCAATACTTGTAGCTCTATAATTATCAGACAAAAAAATATTTTTATTTTCATATGTATAAACACCTGTTATGTAACCTTATAGTTTGTACATATTATTTTATATGTTACAATCATTATTATCACGGACCCACCTGATCACACACTTGTTGAAAAAATAAATAATCACCAATATACGTATTTCATGCTAAACCAGCAATCATCAGTTAGTCTAGATTACTATCCTCACACATATATATAATCAGTACTCAGCTTTATATTAAGATAGCCAATATTTATACTTTAATGGACAGGCTTCAAACTATTCCAACTCACAACTCTTTAGCCTTCCATTTCATTGAAAATCTGATGATGGAACATTCAAAGCCCTAGATAGTGCCAAGGTTGTCATCCTACCCATGTTGACATAATAGTCATTCTGACCCCTCATGTACAGGAGAATAATCCATTTATATATACATATGTGAGGGATGGGCAGACCTTTTACACACTATTTATATAAATTAATACATTGTACAGGCTTAAACCTGCATTTATATATGTAATATATGCAGGGTTCGAACTCAGACTTTCACATGACCCACCACTCTCAGTGCCATATCATATCAGGTGGGTCAGCAATATGAGATGGAACTGAGAGTGGTGGGTCATGTGAAAGTCTGAATTCTAACCCTGCATATATTACATATATAAATGCAGATTTAAGCCTGTACAATGTATTAATCATTATTATCATTATTTCTTTTTAATATTAAACATTGCACCAAATATTATTCTATATAAAATACAATTTATTTATGTAATTTAATTTTTATTAGTACGATCATTAAATATGCTAAGCACATCATGGTTAATTAACATTATTAAAGCTTGATCTATATGTCTGCTTATTTGTTTGTTACATTTCTTTAAAGATAAGCATCGAAATTTACAATTTCCATTAAACATTATATTAACATTTCTTTATAAAGTACATGTTGTAATATTGAAGTTGATATTATAAAAAAATATTACAATCTTCAAAAAGAAACAAAATCTCTAAATATTAACGTTACTTATTATATATATATAATTCATATAACATTACATATTACACCAACTTAAAAAGAGCTTTAGCAAATCTGTTTGTCATCCCAACAATCTGGAATTTGATGCTAAATAAACTTCTGAAATGTTTTCAAGTACTTAAGAAGTTTAAAATGTTTCAATGTATATATATTTTTGCATTTCTTATGTTAAATAAATCTCAAAAATTCACTTCTCCAAGCGTTGGTGGCCTAGTGGTTAGCATAGCTACCTTCCAAGCAGCTGGCCTGGGTTCGCTTCCCGGTCAACGCATTTGACATATGGAAAAAAAAAATCACTTCTTTGCACTTTTCTAAAAACTATATAACAGTCTTTTTTGAAGTTGTGAAATACAATTATATATTTATCTTGCTTATTTATCCAAAGATACTATAAACTTATTTTGATATATTTATATGTGCATACACAATTTTTATAATTTATATATATATATATATTATTAGTTTTAATGCAAATATTATATTAAATATATATATTACTTTTGAATTTATTTATTACGTATGTATTTACATATATTTTTAATTAACTCTATATTTTAATTTTATTCATTGATTTATAGTGCAAAAATCATATTTTGTAATTACCATATATATACTATGCTTTTAAATATATATACAAAATGCACTAGTTTTCATAAAAAATAATTTACCAATGCTTTAAACTTAGTAATGATTTGAAAAAAAATTTAAATCTATTCCGAATTAAAATATTATTTATTTTACATAATATTTGATAATATTCTGTATTTACAAATAATTACTATCATATCAGATTTTTTATTTTCTTTCCTTACTTACATAACAATTTTTTTTTTTAAAAAATGTATTATGATTTAGATCTTTTTCTGAGAATACAAAACATTCTTCAGGCAACCAATAGGTAAACTATCTCGGATAGATATCCAATTATTAGATATCAAATAAGAAGAGATTGAAAATGCAAGATATGAGTAAAAAAACAAACAGGTGTTTATTAAAAAATTAACAGACTGGAGTTGGGCTGGACATATTGCTAAAAGAGATGATAATAGATGGACAATTGAAATCTTAAACTGGATTCCAAGAGGTTTAAAAGATCCAGAAAGAGACAACATGTGAGATGGATGGATAAAATAAGAAAGTGTGCAGGAGTGGTGTGAAGAAGAGAAGCTAAAGATCGGAGAAGATCGATTGAATTTGGAGAAACCTTCATCCTGCAGTGGATTGATAATGGTCGATGATGATGATGATCTAACAAGGTTATCCCAAACAATAGATCACAATAAATATAAACTATTTTAGAAGCCAGAAGTTAACTAGCTTAGAAACTATTGTCTTCTCTTTAGATTTCTCTGTGGACGATTACTAAATATTTTTTCATGGTGGGCTATGCAAGTTGTTTAATCAGCATATTGATAAAAAATGAAATATCTAGCAACAGCCTTTACAAAGCAATGCTTTTTTTAATAGCATCCCATAGAAAAAAAAAGAATGATATTACTCCTAAAACTTTTCAACTAATGATTGATAAGAATTTTTTATTCTTGCTTAATCTTTCTAACAAAAAACAGATAGATTACCAATTACCTGACAAATAATCGTAAACCTGTTTTACTAGACTTGGATCTGAACTAGCATAATAAGCAGATATGTTACCCAATGCATCAAGAGTTTTTTTTACCTATATATATATTATTTTATCTCATATTTTGAAAACTTCTTTGTATAGTTTAAAAAAACAAGGTTATTAGTAATGAGACTCTTCCACTACTTGTTCATTATTGCTCTTTCTCTCTTCATGATGACACTTCTTCTCAGCATAATGCTTATTTGCAATTTGTGATGAAATCCCAGACGATAACTTTTGATTATAAAGATTGGTTTTATAATTAAATAAATGCTTGATTTTTTATTCACACAATTTATTTTTTCCATCCTCTCTGTTGTAGCAACAACAGTAACTGTATTTCTGTTAAAGTAATTCACTTCTGTCAAATTTAAAAGAGGAGGGAGAGGCGCAAATTGTGTTCTTTTTTTTTTTCAATTTTAATTGCACCGGTTCAACCGGAAAGATATTATTCACAGAAATAAAACATTTCTATAATAAATTTCTTAAACTTAATTTCAACTCATCTCCATTTGGGCTTTTAAAATAAAATTTGTAAAAATATGCACCTTAAGAGATTTTTCATAAGCTTCTTTAAACGTTATTAGCGTGTGTGTGGGCATGCATCATAGTAGGTTTTTTTTCTGAAGATGGATGGAGTAATTAGTCAATAGCATATCACAGCAAGAAATAACACTTGATCACTGCCAGTGATAGATTGCTTGTACTCGTTATGCTTTTGAAATATTTTGTCTTTGTTACTTCAATACAGAAACATATTGCACTACCTGCACTTATGACTACCCTATTACAGTCATTGTATTTGATTTATAGTCAATGCACTCAAACCTTGATAGTTATATGAATTAAATATGACTTGACTAACTGAAAAGAAAAAAATTAAGCTGATATCAATGTGAAAAAAATTAACATATTCTGAATCTATTAAAGGGAACAGAGATGCACTAACCATATGCCACAAGATTATTTATTAATATAAAAATAATATAATGGTTTACTGCTTAAAATTCTATATGAAGTTTGAGCTCATGACAGAATTGAGCAGCAATCCATGGGCCTTGTGTTCTAGAGTATGCAACCATCACTGTCATAAACCAGACATGATATCAGTTTTATTAAATATACAATGTAAATGCACATCAGATTTTCCCATGAAGTATATTTTCTTGTTATTTATATTAATATTATTGACATTTTGACTGGCACAATATGGTAAACTATTGGCATAATGATAATACTAGTAACTAAACAAATATATATATATAGATTAATTTAAAATATATATTTAAATCTTTTATTTATAAGAATGTTTACTTTAATATATTTATTTATTTATTCATAATCACCTCCTGAGAAAATTATGTGACATTTAAGCACATAAAGACAAATTTCAGCACACTAATTTTATTGAATTGACCATAATATTTTTTTATATATATTTTGTATCACTATTCTCAATATTAGGATAAATAAATTATGTAATAAGTGATTGATTGATCATTCTGCTTATAATGATAAGTATAAAATCATATTCACCATTTACATCAGACAAACAATTATGCATACTAAAATATATATTTAAATCTTTTATTTATAAGAATGTTTACTTTAATATATTTATTTATTTATTCATAATCACCTCCTGAGAAAATTATGTGACATTTAAGCACATAAAGACAAATCTCAGCACACTAATTTTATTGAATTGACCATAATATTTTTTTATATATATTTTGTATCACTATTCTCAATATTAGGATAAATAAATTATGTAATAAGTGATTGATTGATCATTCTGCTTATAATGATTAGTATAAAATCATATTCACCATTTACATCAGACAAACAATTATGCATACTAAAATATATATTTAAATCCTTTATTTATAAGAATGTTTACTTTAATATATTTATTTATTTATTCATAATCATCTCCTGAGAAAATTATGTGACATTTAAGCACATAAAGACAAATCTCAGCACACTAATTTTATTGAATTGACCATAATATTTTTTATATATATTTTGTATCATTATTCTCAATATTAGGATAAATAAATTATGTAATAAGTGATTGATTGATCATTCTGCTTATAATGATTAGTATAAAATCATATTTACCATTTACATCAGACAAACAATTATGCATACCGAAGGTTTAGCTGTTACCAGCTCTGACACAACATATTTTTAATAGTGTGGACTCTAAGATTAAAAACTCAACAGAAATGGTGATTATATATGAATATTAAATACTACCTAATGCTATAATAGTAATTGTAAATAAAACAGAAATTCATATAACATTACAATACTAACCAAAAAATAAAACTTTACTCAAATTCTTTCTTCCACAACTATGGTTTCATTTATTAATAAATAGATCTTTTTTCAGAGTGAAATTCAATAAAACATACAACATATATATACAAAACAAAATATTCTTCCCATCATTCACTTCAACACCAAATTTCCTTTAACATCAAAGAATGTCTTTATGAGATTAACAATCACAAATTCAAAAAAATGTATCATCAAAGTTTCTTTTACTCTTATTTCCTATTCACTTTTTTCATAAAAGATAATCTCTGCATTGTAAAATAATATTTTATGACCTGTATTTAGTTCATGAATATACAAAGCTGAGTTATAATATCTAATACTTTTTATTGCATTGTATGAAAGTGGTCTGGAAGAAAGGCATGACTTTAAATTCATTATTAAATCAAAACAGTCAATTGATAACAAATCTATTCCTGGGACAGTTTATAAGATTGTTTGCAGTTATCATAAAATTTATATAGATCAAAGTAAATTGTATCTTAATGAAAGAGTTAAAATTCATAAGAATAGAGTAAAAATAGACATCATAACTCAGTTTTGTATATCCATGAACTAAATACAGATCATAAAATATTATTTCACGGTGCAGTGGTTATCCTTTATGAAAAATTTAAATTAGGAAGAGTAGTAAAAGAAACTGATGATAATTTTTTTTAAAACAGAAATCATCAATCTCATGAAAACATCCTTTGATGTTGAAAAGGAAGTTGGGTGCAAAGTGAATTATGGGAAAAGTAATTTGTTTTGTATATTTATATGCTGTATGTTTATTTAAATTTCACTTGACAAAGTCTATTTGTCAATAGATAAAACCATGAATTGTGAAAAAACTTAGTAATATTTTGTTTTTTGGCTAGTATTGTAATGTTATATGAATTTTCTACTTTATATATATATATATAAAAGTTTTAACAGGAATTTTTTAGATAAGTTTCAGCTATGGTATAGCCAGAAAAACAATCAATTAAAACGTGATATTGCAAACTAAAATCATGTCTTTAGTTACCTGACCCAATTTTCCAATTAAATAATCATGTATTGTGACTGTTTCTAACATTATCTAAAATATGAAAAACAAAAAGATAAATAAAATCAAAAGATAAAAGGATTCAAAGCATTTTTAATGCAATAAGTGAATAAAGACAGAAAAGTCTATAATATTCCTAGTCTATAAACAATTAAAAATTCTCATTAAATTTTGAACAAATATTTAAATAATATTTTAAACAATTAAAATAGAAAAGTACATTTTGGTACTATAATTTTAGCTTGTCTCAACACATAATCACTTACTAAATGGAATATGTATATGATTTTGTGTGTGCAACTTTATGATCAAATTTATATCACTTATCACATTTTATTTAAATACTAAATTAAGAGATTTAGAAAGGAAAAATTAATCAACCCATTTTATAAGTGTCAAATTATTGAAAGAAGGAAATAATAAATCATAAATAGAACATATGTGAAAGTTTCTTATAAATTATATGATTATTTTTATTGATTTAAATTTAATTCAGGCATGAGTGGATGAACATGAAGTTCTAAAATTGAACGGTCAGAGAGGGAGAAAAATGATCAGACAAGAGTGATCAGATCAGAGATAAAAGAGATCAGATCATGAAAAATAAGTCAGAGAAAGAAAATAAAAGATAATTAGTTATTAAAAAATCATAGTTCAACTTTGATTGTTGTTTGATTTACTTTTTGTTTAATGAATTAAATGTAAGTCAGTGGATTAGTTTATTATTATGTAAAAACTTTAAATTTTTCCTTTTTATTAATAACTCATAATTGTTAATCTTACTAATATATACATAATACCAACATATTTTTTTATCACATAACACAATGCAATACATTTTTTGATATAAATTATCAAAATAGCTGACAATTTTGACTAATCACTATTTCGTTCTTGAGCAATAATTACTTACATTAATTATTATTCATACATGATTAATTATTATTTTAACTGATATCAGTTTAACCATTTTAACTTAATAAGTTGTCAAAATACTTTTTTTCTTGGTCTAGTTGGTCCCTTTATAAATGTTTTATGTGCATTATTGTTAAACATACATTAAAAAATAATAATTTTAAATGCTCTATTTTAATTGACATGCAATGTTATGACACCAATATAAGATGCAAGTTCAGGAAGGCGGGAACCAAAGAAATATTAAATAGAATCAAAACCAAAATTAACTGTTTTTATAGATGAATTCTTAAATAATTAATATAATTATTCTCTGGATTGTCATTAATGTTTCAGTAACCATGCCATTCCCTCTGTACTTTTTTTCTCATATGTCAAATGCATTGACCGGGAAGCAAGCCCAGACCAGCTGCTTGGAAGGCAGCTATGCTAACCACTAGGTCACCAACAATTGACTTCCCTCTGTACTTTTTGAAACCTTAAATTTAGTAATAAAAATACTTTGTAATAAAATTTATATTTACTGGTTTATAGTCATTAATAAAACTTTACCCTAATGTAAATTCAAACTTATGACTGACGTCAGTATTCTAAAGTAGTTTTATATATAGTAAAAATCCTATAGAAAATTAAAAATTATTGTTGGCTTACAATTTTATATAATTAATACCACAATAGATTTTTTTTGAACTAAGAAAAAATTAACAAACTATGACCTCTAAAATGATTAGCATTGCACAACTAGTATGCTGAGAGAGAAGACAGTGAGATGTTATTGTCACATGATCATCTTTTATACTAGCACATAATGGTTGGCACAGGGTGGCACTACTGTATGGAGAGTTCTGCCTTGTTAAGATGTTATTGTCATTATACAAATAAATTAAGAAGTTGAAATGGATCTTGAAAATATACTTTATTAAAAAGAGAACGATAATAGATAACTAATTAAAACCTAAAACTGAATCTCAATAATTTTTTAAAAGACTTATACAAAAATGTCCGTGTGAAATGGATACATGCAATAAGAAAGTTTGCTGAAATGATATAGAAAAGAAATATATGAATTAAAGAAACAGATTATCAAAACATAATAACAAAACAAAGTTGAAACTTAAATTATCTTAATGATTTGCTTAAAGAACTTTCGATTTCAGCAATAGTATTTGAAAGATATTTGTATTAACAATAAGAAAATATATGAACTATAAACTATGTGGTGTTCACATATTGTTATAATAAAATAGTCAGTGAGAAGGTTAATAGTTTTTTAGGCTTGTTTATAATCTTGGTAATATCACTTTCAACATCAAATCTACCGTGTGTTATTGTGTCTAATAGCAATAGAATAAAAATGTCACTGGAGGTTTATGAAGTCATAGTTAACTTTCAGTATTTATTTAAAGTATTAATTTCTATCATCTAATGTTATTTTAGTTTTGTATTAATTTTTATTGTGAATAGAATGATTATTGGTTAATATTGAGCAGTAATAAATTGCGTTTTCTTTTATTAAAAAAAAAAAACTATTCTAAACTGGTTAGTAAATATACATCGGAACGAAATGATTTACTTTGAAAGCTTTTTTCAATTATTCCATTTTTTATATTTTTTTTAAACATATAAATAAACTAAAAGTCTGAATTCAATATTTATACACAACAAAAACTTCATAAAATTTAATTTTAATTTTAAATTAGGAAATATTTTTATATTATTTTTTTTTTGTTCATTTCAAAGTTATAAAAAAGTTGAAGTAGGAAATAAATCCATTGTATGGAAATTTTTTAAATATTCCACTCTTGTGTTGATTGAATATTGGCTTTTGTTTTTATGATGATGGAATAAAATTGATCTTAAAAGTATAAAAAAAAAGAGTGATAAACAATTATACTGCAGATGTTTGGATGACAAACAACAAAATAAACAATTCGAATAAAGATTAGCAGTGAATAAATTTCTGTAGCAAAAAATAAATAAAGTATGTGTAAATATATAAATAAAGATGCCTTTTAGTATGGAACTTGGAATATTTATCTGCTATATCTATGATCTGAGTTTGCATTAAATAAAATTTAAAAATTGCTAAGCACAACTTAGTAACCATTTACTAGTTATCTATTTATTTTTAGCTGGAGATTCAATCAAAGGTCAAATTTTCACTACTGCATGTGATTCGCTGGATTTTTGCTCTTTATTATTTGTCTGTAGAGAGATTTTGGATAGATTCACAACAGTGGGATATTCAAAACTTATTTATCTACTTTTATATACACTTGATTCATTTGTTTTATCCGGAAGTATTAATACTAGTTACAATTTTTTTTAAGAAAGGAACCAAATACGTAAGTCATGATATAAATCAATAAATAACAATATATATATATCATTAATGATTTTTGATAATGATTACAACAATATATCAAGCATGACCATGCAAAAATTGCAACATGTATTACAGTTTAGAATTAACATTGAATACTGAATTCAAAAATTAAATAGTAATCTTTATTTAGAACATTTGGCTTTATGAGTATTAATTAAGTACTAAAATTTCGATAGTTCATCACCTAGTTCAGTAGTTTTTATTTGATTATAAGAATAGTTTAATTGTCAAGGCATTCACTATAGTGGTGCAAATTTTATTGGTATGTTATATTTGGCATGTATAATATATAAGGTGCAAAAAATAAAATAAAAAGTTAAAGTCTACTTTTTGAAAAAAGAGAACTTTTTATAAATCATGTCAAGCAGAAATTATATATTTCAAATGTAAGTGTGTGTATATATAATATGTAGTTATATATATATATAGCATTGTGCTTCAAACTTTAAAGTAGCAGAAATTTCACATAATGTAATTATATCTAAACTAATTAATTGTATAATGTAACTATTATAAATATGACCAGACTAAAGTAATTAGAGTTTAAGCATTATGCAATAATAAATTGTTATTGTAAGTTAAATTTACTATTATTATTATTCATGCTATTGTTATTTTTATTAAAAGAGAAATTTTAATATTTTCCCTCACTTTTACTCTTGTATTAACACTCGTAATTTTCAGTGTAATAACTCTTGATACAGATTGAAGGGATTGAAAAGATTAAGTATCTTATTGATACTAAATGTACATGGTCACATGTTTTTGATAATAGTTAATATGGTATTATGTGAATCTCTGTTACATATCTAATTACACTATAATGGTGTTTCAAGTATATCAAATTTAAAATGGTTAAAGATATTTCAAAATAAATTTATAAGCCTAATATATAGTGCATCACATATTGAAGATAAAAATAGTGATTTATTTGATTTTGATAATCTTTTACAGATTGTAATTATTGAAACATATTATTTTAATAATGCATTTAAGAATTATAATATATCTAATTACAGTAAGTTCTATGAGAAATAAATATCACTTCATTTAGATACAGAAATAAATATGGAAATAGATTGTGAATTGTATACTTTATACCTTATACATTGAA
Organism: Epiperipatus broadwayi; assembly: GCA_028023455.1. NCBI lineage: Eukaryota > Metazoa > Onychophora > Udeonychophora > Euonychophora > Peripatidae > Epiperipatus > Epiperipatus broadwayi. The sequence continues at coordinate 521,835 of JAQFVV010000256.1, forward strand.
TATAAAAAGTATAGGATTATTAAAAATCAGAATTGAAAAAATATATTTTATATGTTTAAAATTTATCACACTGATTTATTTTATTATATATTCTAGCCACTATTTTCTAAACAATATAAGATTATTCAAAGTCATATATCACATGACTCAATTTTTAAGCTTGTAAATAAAAAATAAAGAGCTCTGAATAATTTACTCTAACAAGCTTTATTAATAAATGCCAGCTAAACAAAGCATTTAAAAATCTCTATCTTGAAAATCACTCCTTATCCTCAGACCAATGGTTTCATGCTTTTGCACTCCTCAGTGAGGCACTAGGATAGTTTCCTACACTACATCTACAATACAAGATTATTAAAAGAACAATAAAGGGTTTTTAATTTGTTTAAATTTTATGGTTTTGATTTTATTTAATTTTTTTAATTTTATTCTATTTACTAATTATATTTATTATTATTTTATTATTGTGTATTCTTTACATATATGATTATATCAATTGTTTTTATATAATAATTATATATTTATGAAAACCTATGAACAGAATTTGTTTTGTTTATTAGGTTTTGTTTTTAGATGTAATCAAAATAAATAAATATTATATACATAATCTATTTCTTTCTATGACACATCAGAATTTTAAATGAATTGTGATATATCTGATAGGTTTTATTCTCTATATTTTAAAAAAATGCCTCTTATTTGATGCATTTTATATAGCATAAGAAGTGATTTGCATCAATAACAGAAACCATACACAAATATGTCTTCATATATTTATTTTATGCTGGCATTTTTGTCTTTTTATATATGTCATGATTCTGTCTTTCAACTTCTTACAATAGAATTCCTTTAGTATGAAGTAATATTGAAAATTAAAAAAACATAAACATAAATTCAAATTGCAAAAAGAAAATGTTTGTCATGTATATTCAGTTGTATATATGTTTGTGTATATCTAATGTATATGTGTTCATTAAGGTGTTTATAAATTTACTCATAGTAAATATTTTACACTCTTTATAAATAATATTAAACTGATTATTTATTTATATAGATTACATTATACTATGTTTGAAAGTTTTTTATCTTTCTATATTAGACAACACTATTTTTATTTAAAAAATGTACATATTATTCAAGATCTTCAATGAATAATAATCTACTCTACAACTATCACATCTTCTTCTGCAAAAACATATTCAGGAATCTCCAAATTAAGAGGAGCTGGACCTTTCCTAATCCGACCAGAAGCATCATAATGAGAACCATGGAAAGGGCAATAATACTCACCAAAGTCACCAGCATTTGCTATAGGTATGCATCCTAAATGGGTACAAACCCCAATTAAAATTAACCATTCAGGTTTTTGAACATGATCTGAATCATGCTGAGGATCACAAAGTGAAGCTGCATCTACATTAGGTTCTATTTGAATTTCTTTTTCAGTACCATGCCTCACAAATAAGAGTTTACTTCTCCATTTAAATGTCATATTTTGCCTTATGGGATGCTACTCAGATTAACTTCAATTTTAGCAAGATCCGATACATCAAGCTCATTATTAAATCTGTAACAACAGTTTTTGCTCCATATGTTGCTATCACTCCACCACTTGCAACTATTATGTAAGAAAACATTTTATGAGAAGCATTACTCTCTTACTATTTGCAGTACTACTTAAAATGGCTTTTTGTTGATAATCAGAAAAATCAGGTGCTGGAAAATCATTGTGGACATATCGTACCTGTGAACAACCAGCAATGCTAAGTGAGGAAATAATTCTGTGCTTTTGGGTGCCCTTTTATCCAAACTATAAGATGTTAAAGTAATTGATGGTGAAACAATTTTAAGACTATCTGTTTTGGTAATACAAGCAGTCAAAAGCCTAATAAAACCCCCCAACAGCTTTGGTGAACAGCAGTTAGTTGTCCTAAAGCATTGGCAGACTGCGCTACATAACTCATTTCAAATAACTGTCCTTGAAATCAGGTGAAGAGAAACACTGTCTTTGAATTATTGGGGAAAAGCAAATATTAAACTGATTTTGATATTTTAATATGTACAAATAGTACTGGATTTTTATCTCAAATCTATGTAAGCTTATATGATTACTTACACTCTGTTATTAACATATATATATATATATATTTTGATACTCTGCCATTATTAGTGTATAAACAATTATAATAGAAAACAAATTAAATAAAAAGAGTATGCTTTGGATGCTTAAGCATCATAATCATGATTGTCAATATGTTTGAAATTTATCATTAATGATTTAAAAGACTCTTTTTTATATAAATTTGAATACTATTGGCTCTTTGCTTTACTAATACTTATATTGCACCATAAATCAAGCTTCTTTGATTTTTTGTTTTCTGTTGATCCTTTCTTCAGACATTGGCTTAGCATTGCTAGGATCAATATGCATAATCCTCTTTATGGTTATAAAAAGACCAATATATTTATTAAATCAGTCTTAGCTTTTTTATACATTAATGCACGTTGCACCAACGTTGTTCTTAAATTTGCCATTGTTTTACCATAGTATGTAGGGACAATTTGCTTAGCTGCAGCCCATTGCATAATATAAGATCTGTCAAATATACATATATATTATTGTTTTACAGAAATGCAGTAGAATATGTGTGTACATTAAATAATAAAAATTATTTCAAAAGTTTTGTCACAGAACTTTGGAAATTTTTTTTTTATTTACATTGAAATAAATTAGAACAATATTATTGTTTTAAAAAAAAATGTGATGGTCCTAAAGTTGTAATTATATTAATAAAATTGAAATTTTTTTAAGTTTGTGTATTTCTCGTGAATTCTTAAGATTGACCCCCTCCTCCCTGTGTATATGAAAATTCGATTGCATTATTTTGTAGAATATATAGCATATATGAAAGTGCAATTATTTTCTATATACGAAGATTGGTTATTTTAATATAAGCTGAGCATTGATTATATACATGTGTGGAGATGATAATCTGGACCAACTGAAAAGTGCTGGTTTAGCACGAAATACGTATATTGGTGATTATTTATCTTTTCGACATGTATGATCAAGTGTATCAGCAATATGAGATAGCATAGATTGTTGATGGTCGTATGAAATTCTGAGTTCAAATCCCCTATATATTACATATTGGAGTGCAGGTATGGAATAACTTGTACTGTAGAAAAAATTCTTATATTAATATGTACACTTACATAATTATCATTTTATTTATTTATGTACATGCATTTATATGAAACGTTAGCAAATATCTAATTTTTTAAAGAGCAATCGTTGTAAATAATGTAACCCTCAAAATATTAATGCCCCATAAAATATCATTATCTTGATTTTACTATTATAAAGTAACTCTTATTTTAATAAGTTTGATTCAACATAAATGAGGATAAGCAGAAGATTAATGTTGCATAGGTAAGAAATATTCAAAATATGCAACTTGCTAGTATTCTTAATATAAGATCAAGTATAGTTTTAAAAATATATCTGTGAGCAAAGAAGAATTATTTATTTTTATATAACTGTTTATATAAATAATGAGTAACTTCTGTAGCTCAAGGAAAACAAATATTTTGAAATAGTTATGTAGTGTCAAAGTTATTACATTATTACTCCTTTTTTTCTGTTAATAGTAGTCATGTTCTTTTCTTTCATCTCTTGCATTTAGCAAGAGCATTTTAAAACTTTTACTTCTACTTGAAAGAAAACTAATTTTGTACTAGATATTATTGGTTTAGCTTTTAACAAATGTTTAAATATTTAATATCACATGATATTGGCATTTCAAACATTCTAGTTTATTCAATCAGATTTACTTATATTCCTATTCTCTCTTCTTCTTTTTTTACTACTTCTAGCTTGTTTCTAAGCATCAATTTCTAAGCATCACCTTGTTTTTTTATTTACTCTGAGACTATGGTTATAAAAGATTTTTAAATTAAAATAAGTAAAAAGTAATATAAATCTTAACAAAATAGCAATAATGAGTTCACTTTTTAAAAAATGCAGGAGTCATGATAAGCTTAGTACCCCATTAGTCCAAAAGATTTGTTGTTTGGTAGTTCATTATTTCAACAATATATTGATGTGTTTTACACAGCCTATATAAAACAAGTTCTTGCATATAATATATGTATTTAAAAAGAAAGAAGTCCACTAGTATCAGTTTCATTTATAGATGACAGCTTTTGTAACTACAGTGAAGGCAATTAAAGGAAAAATATTACTGGCTTCATTTTCAGGATGAAATGTAACCAATAATCATCATAATATATTCGTTAACTATTCTAACAGCCCTTAGAATATTTCAGTAACATATTAGTATTAATTAATATAACATGCTTTTAATTTTCTTTTCAATTAATATCTGGTGCTAAATGAATACAGTAAAGTTTGCTTGCTATAATGAAGATTTAGAGAGTTGATAAATTGTTAAACAAATACTTTTTCTTATTAAAATAAGATTTAGACATCACATATAAATATATGTAATAAACTCTAGAATGGGGGATGTCTTTATTATATAAGCCTAAGTTTATCAATTTAATTTACTTACCTGTTTGTTTGTATCTTTAGCAGTGAAAGTAGTTTGTACATAATATTAATTTTTAATTATTTTACTGCATACATATAATTATTTTGGCTATAATCCTGTAAATTTCAGCTATAATACTAATTATTGCTGCATGAAGGGAAAAAAAATCCCAAATAAAAATATTGTAAAACTGTTAATGAATAAAATATGTTACAATAAATGCTATTCGTAATGTAGAACATACTTGTTTAATTCTTTCAATGTCAAACTGACCCCCAGATTTTTGAATAGACTCTAGCAATGAATATTTTTACTACAACACCATGTTTGATTTTTTTGTGTGCAATTAAATCTTTTTTACATATATTACAAAATTCAATTATAGACTATATTATAAATATTTAAGCCTTCTAATAATTAAAATTCTAAAACATGAAAAATTAATATTTAAAATTGTGAAAATAAGTATCTAACTGAAGGTCTTACCATTAACAAAGAAAAACATCATTATTGGCTTCACGATATGTATTTAAAAAAGTTAAAAAAATAAAATATTAGAATTATATGTTATTAAAAATGATATATTTAGAATTAGTTATCATTAAAAACTAAAAAAAAATTTAAAAGGTAATAAATTATTAATTGTTATTAAAATATTTTACTTAGTTTTACAAAAGTGATTTTCTTTTTTAGCCTCAAATGGCTATTTCAGTGGTAATTTCCCATTTTCGTAACATTCTTTGTATACTTTCTAAGAGTTCTTTTTTTAAAAATAAAACATTTTCTAAGACAATCTTCTCCTAGTGACAATATGTCTTTTACAAAAATATTGCTTTCTAGTCATTAACAATTACTGAAATTACATTTTTGTGGCATTTAGTGGTCTGGAAATTTTCACCTCCTTTATAGCTTTGTCAAAACAATAAAATGTGCTGTCAATCAGAGAAAAAGGTCTGTATAATGCTGAGAATTATTTTTTAATTAATACATTAAAAATTGAAGTTTCTTAGAAAGAATTTCTGCAGCTATCAGACACTATAATACAATGTTTTAAAGCAACATAGAAAAGTAGCAATTGCAGTGCTGTTGCACCACCTAAAATGTCAAATATGATAGCTCTATCACAGCTTACTTTTATTAAACAGTTAAAAATGTGTCCATGGCTTTGTGAAAAACTGAAATAGAAATCTGATCAATGTCATGGCAAAAAATAAAACTGAAGTGATTTTTTTATTAGCATAGGTTTTTTTTTTTTTTAGCATCAAATATGAAGTTTTGATAAATAAAAGTAGTAATACAGTCAATTAGTAAAAATACTACAACAAATGCTATTGGTTGACATTCTTCATATTTGGGGGTCTTTCTAAAAAGTTAATTTAGTAAGTTAATTAATTCCATAAAAAAAAAAATCCATGTATAATGTAAAAGTAAATGACTTTTTGTTAGCACAAATTTATTTTGGCTTTTAGAGGATTGATTTTAATTTTACTATTTGGCAAAAACAGATTTAGAACTAAGCATCAAAAAATAAATAAATAAAAAATTCTAAGTAAGGAAGCAGAACTTAAGAAAATGTTATGGGATAATAATTTTTGTGAATTTTTATTAGAGTAAGTTTGTTTATATTTTTATTTTATGCTTTTAAACATTTTCTTAGTTTTTATTAAAATTGAATTATATAATATATACAGCAATGAAGATTATATATTTCTTAATTTTATATTTTTGATTTTGTGTATGTCCTTTTTTTTCCAATAGTTTTTGTGGATGATATCTTTGCTTTACATCATGACTCAGGAATCTTTTTAACATGAAAAATATTTTTGTTTAAATATTCTAATCAAAAAAATTTTTAAGCTGTAATGAAGGAGGTGAAAAATAGGTTGATAAAAAATTTGGGTTTCTGAATATATGTTGTTGTATTTGAATATTTATTTTAATACTAGAACATAACAGAATCAATGCACATATGATAATGGTTGAAATTATTTTAATAACAAACAAAAAACTATGTATGCAGTTAGATTTATTTATATATTTCTATTAATTAAATATTCATTATATTTGGTAATTATTATCCTACAATAAGACTGAATCTAATTCTATAATAAAAACTGGGTCCAATCAATACTGTGGGAAAGAACCTGATAGAAAAAAAATAATTTCTATAGAAAATAAATCTAGTTGTTATATCAAATTGAAGTAGAACATCTTGGTTCATTGGGTCAGTAGTCAGTAGTGATATTGTAAATAGTTTGACATATTAATACATTTATTACATTTGTTCAATTAGTATTATCTCATGTTTATTTTTATAGGTGTTTTGTTCAATAGATAGATCAGAAAAAATCATAATCTTTTTATTTCTTAGAACTATGAAAATATTTATTTACAAATTACAAGTAAAAATTAAAGATCTGTTTATATTTATTCATAATAAAAAGAGTAAAATGTTGTCAAATCCTGCTCTAGGCTGTGGGATTGAAATGAAATACCTCAATATATTATTTCAAGATAAATTAAGTAAATTATATAACAAACAACTTTAGGAAACCATGTAATTTGTTATTGTATTTATGGCTGTATATTTAAATTTGTGGATTTTGCATTATAAATATTTGAATTATAAAATGTTTATTTTATTTTTATTGTTCTTTATGAGAAACTGTATAATGAATGGCAGTTACTAAAAAAATCACATATCTTCCTAATGCATAAAAAACAATACAATAAGTCTTTTAATTCCCAATTGAACACCCATAGTAATAACATACAGATAGTATTTGAAAAACAGGTTTAATAAAAATTGTTTTTTTTTTGTTTGTTTGTTTGTTTGTTTAGGATTAATATAATTTAAGTTTTTTATCTAGACTTCATTAGATCTCAAATTATTATTTTTTAAATAATTTTAAAGATATTTTATTTTTAAAAATACTTTAAATAATTCATAATTGTGTATATAAATAAGATATATAAAATTGATTTCTTAACTATACTGTTTGAATTGATGAGTTGATTCTAAAAATTTTAAAAAAAATCTGTAACTTACCAGATAATTTTCATTTATGGTGAAAGAAGTTGATATATGTTAACAACAAAACTCAAGATTCATCTTTTAATCACTGGTTTGGTTGAGTTCTTTTAAACTATAATTAAATCATAATGTTTTAAGCTGAAAATTTTTGAGTGTCTATTTTGAGGTATTTAAAAAATTGTCCACATTTTTCAAAATTGTACTTAACTTAAAAATGTAAATTGTAAAACACAATGTGTAAGAAAATTTTAATAGATCTGTTTCTAATATAATTTCTCAGGCACATATAGACTTCAACTTAAAAATATGTTCATGAAAATTTATATTTAAAATTTAACCAACTTTTTTTTGAGATTTCAAATAAGTGAAAATATTTTTTTGTGGATTATAATAATAATATAATCTGTTAAGATGACAAAGCTTGACTTAAATTTAAGGTAAATGAATTTTATGAAACTAAAGCCTTACTTTATTGTAAAAATTTCATTATTGTTACTTAATAGTGTATTATTTTTCATAATTTTATTGATCTCTTTAAAAACAAGAATGTAAATATCAGGAGTTAGCTATTTAAATTTATTATGGCTTTGTAAATTGCTTAAACTGTGAATATGAATCTAATAAATTATTCGTTTTGCATGTACTATTTATCAATCTTGCTGGTTTAGTTTTTTGTTGTAAATGCAAAGTATGAAGAAACTCACTATGCAGTGATTAATACATTTATCTTCCTCAAGAAATTACGGCCAAATTCAGGATGAAGTTTGGGAGTTGTTTTTTTTTTTTAATTAGCAAAATTTTCAAGGAAACTCATATTTGTTTAATGTAAAATAATTTTAAATAAACATTTCATAACAAAAACTAATTTACCATTTCTGCACTGAAAATAAATGGGTGAAGTCATTAATCCCCTTGACAGTTAACTGCTAGTTTTGTAAAATATTAAATATATATATTTTTTTATTTTTCCTCAGAAATGTTTATACCTAGATAACTATTTATTGACCAATATAATTGACTGAAAATCTGAACAGTCTATGAGACAACTAGCTAAAAAAAAATTGAACATTGCTTGAAAATCCTCAAATTTTCTAAAAATCTTTTTTAAGTTTTATCCAGATTTAAATTCAATGTTGTACAAAAAAATAGATAGATATATTATCCATTGCGCCATCAGCTTTATAGCTTTACATTATTAATCAGTCCTTTGGTATCTAGATTACTTTAGCTTAAAAATTAAAGTTCGGAGATATTCATATTGGTCGATAAGTGTTTATGTGCTAATCATAAAATTGTTTTCATTATTAAGGAGAGAAGTATCATATACTTACATAATGTGACCCTTTATGTTTTAAAATATGTACACATTTTAAAAGGTTAATACAATATTACCTCTAGTTAGGAATAACTATATACTGGCCAGAAGTCAAGTAATATATGTGAACTTGTCTTTTGTCAATATACTTGAATTCTCCATTCGTTATTTGAAAAAAATAAATTGCTTAAAAATAATCAGAACTGTTATCTCTCTCTCTCTATATATATATATATATAGAGAGAGAGAGAGAAAGACAATATATATATATATAGAGAGAGAGAGCATTTCCTAAATCATCAAATAGTGTGACTTTATATATATTTTGTCTTCCATTCTCAATATATATTTTTTATTAAAATTTTGACGTATATGGACTGCTAAAGATTTTATATATTTTTTTTCTTTTTTTCTTTTTTAGATAAATAAATAAATTATAATTTACTTACTGGTTGTCTAAACCTAACTTTTTTCTAATATTAAATTTATTTCCGAATCTTTAATTTACTGTTTTCGGTGTGTGTCTGGATTTTTTTTTTTTTTACTTTAGAGTTATTTAGCACTTCTAAAAAATCTTGTCACAGGTACAAGTGCGCTTTTGAAATATTCATTTTGGTATATTCTAATACTTAAATTCAAAATTAAAATTTTCAAATCTGAAATGTTTAGAAGCACTCAGTCAGGAGAAGTCTTGCAGAAATTGAAAGCTGAGGTCCAAATTGATTTTCAATCTCCCCTGATGATCAAAACTCCTCCGAGAGGATCATCCTTTTCCCTACCCTTCTCCATTATTGATTTGCATTCTATATTTTTAATAATAAAAGCAGATAACCCTTTTCACACCGAATTCTTTCAATTCATACAAATTGAATCTGAATTTATATCTTTAAAGGAAAGTCTTATTGATATTCTTCAAAGAAATCAATTTTATTATCTCTTGTGTATAAAAGGGATCGTTTCTTTAGTGATTTTATCAGTTAATTTTCAAAATGATCTAATTTAATTTCAATCTTATTGGATAATATAGGAGACTTTATGCAGGCACACATATAAAATCCTTAAGGCTTGTATTTACATATTTTTCTTCTTTCTCACAACATTTACATGCATTTTAATATTAAAAACTGAAATACTGGAATAAATTTTGTTAAATATATATAATGTCAAGCAATGTCACATTATATTAAATTATGTTGAGCAGTAAGGCTTCCATCATAATATTTTATTGCATTGATATTGCTTCTTAACTTTGGGTGCAGATCTTAATATCCATACATGGAAGCGAATCGTCGAGACTAAACATTAAATGTTTACAGCTTTGTATCTATGCCATGGTTGTATAACAATTTTAAAAATCCAAATCAGAAAATGAATCACAATATTAAACTAGTAAATATCACATGATCACTATTACTCTAATTACTCTTTCTTACACTGAGTGGCACTACTGTATGGGACTTTTGCCTCTGTGAATCACAATATTCTATGTAAACTAGTAAATATTTTATATTATTAAAATAAGGGCACTTTCCATAGGATAATATATTAACAACCAAAAACATTTATATATATATAATAATGATAATAAAATGCAACACTTTTACAGATTTGTACCTTATAACTTATGAACATTTGGGCAGACTGCAGTATCAGAATTATCTTTGTTCATTTTTTTTTTAAATGGAAAAAAATCATTTTTTCTATGTATGTAGAGGAAAGGTTATAAATAAAAAATGGCATTGTGGTGCAGTTGTTAATTTTTTCATCTGCCAAAACGATGGCATAAGGATTTCTAAGTTTTGCATTTTATTTTTAGATTATTCAGTAAATGCTAATTCAACTATGGATCAAATATTGAGCTTTTAATGTGCACATAATTATTTGTAATTAGAGTGTGAAACAGGAAAAAAACATAAAACAATTACCAAACAACAGTTGATCAGCTATGAAATTAATTTCAAATATTTCATTGATTTTCTCTACAGGACCTCTAAAGAGATATTCATTTTATATGGAATGATTTAGAGTTGTTTTATTTATGTTGAATAATTTTAAGATAATATAAGTAAATAATAGAAGTTACTATGTACCTTTTTTTTACCTGGATAGTATTATGAAATCAGAGTCTTAACTATAGTGCACTGCCATTTTCTCTCTTTTTTTTAACCTAGATGAATTATTCTAAATTAAATACAATATTACTGCATTTGTAATTGAAACAATCTTTATTTGCATTTGTGTTTTAACAATCTTATTTTAAAAATAGTTAGATATCCATTTTCCAATAACTATTAGATATCTATCAGTTTTTTTAAACTTGTTTTGGACTTTTTAGCTACTATAAACATTCAAATTCTGAGACCAACTCTATATGTGAATTTATGCATGCATAGTGAGCCAAAAATAAACATGAATGCTTGCAATTTTAATATTAGAAAAACTTGCATTTTTACAAAACTGTGAACTTTTTTATTATTATATTGATACCAAAAACATTTATTTTTTTAGGATAAAAAAAAGACTATTAAATACTCAAGATCATGTAATATTTTAAAATAGAACTATCAAAAATATATTTTGATTATACTATTTTTATTACAATATTTAAAATTCTTTGGTAGTGTTTAATAATAGTGGATGGATAGATATACATTTACATAAATATTTAATATTAATAATAAGCCATTAAGCTAATACACATGCGCTTTGTGGATTTTTAACTATAAATGAATATTCTCACTTCCAAACACAATATAAAGTCTTTGTGAAAAGATAGAATGAATCCATCTATCTTTTCAACTCAAACATTTATGCATTATTAATATTACAATTTATAAAACATAATGTTATATAAAATAAATATCTCATTTACATATGTTTAATTTCAAATAAGAATGACGTATCATAAATTCTAGAAAATTTCGCAAGTGTACTTCATTCAAGCATAGTAAAAGTAATTTAAAGTGATGACTTAACATCTTCATGCTCTCATTTCCAAATACTTAAGATTTTCCCATACATAAATGTTTGGGTTGAAAAGATAGATGGATTCATTCTAACTTTTCACAAAGACTTTATCTTGTGTTTAGAAGTGAAAGTATTAATTTATAGTTAAAAATCCACAAAGTGCGTGTGCATTAGCTTAATGGTGGATTATTAATATTACAGTTTATAAAAACATAGCGCTATATAAAATAAATATCTCATTTATAGATATTTAATGTTATTTTAGGATTTACCATGATTTGAAACAAACCAAATACTGTTTATGCTAAATGTATACAATCATGAAAAATATTCTGATTTTTATTTAGATAACATAGTGTCCAATTTATGTGGGCATTTTAAACATCACAGTTATTTTTTTTCAGGATAGTAATAACTTGATTCCAATAAAATGAACTGGATGTAATGCTATAGATTAACTCTTAAAATTATACACAAACTTATTTTTTCCATACAAATTGGTTTTCTGTCTACGTTTAAGTGTTGGAAAATCAAAAAACAATTGATATTTTTATTTCTGGAAATAGTTTTGACAACTATATATATATATATATATATATATATATATATATATATATATATATATATATATATATATATATATATATATATATATATATATATATGGTATTTCTAAAAACGATTATAAAATGCAATTTGCAATTAATAAATAATAACTCTACACAAATATGTATGTATATCACTTTAATATAAAAATGTTAATATATAATAAGTAATGTTGAAGATTTAATTGAGTTTTATAAATGTGATACTGTGGAAGAACATGAAAGATGTAAAGTTAATAGTCCTCATATTGTTATTGAATTCATATGGTTGTTTAAAAACTATTTACATATTTTTTTAGAAAACTAGCTTGCTCATATATTTAAAATCCAGATATATTATCACTTATAAGTTATTAATAAATAACTTATTACTGTTGTATAGTAAAGTAATATAAAGAGTTCATTAAAAAAATTATTGAAACTTTAAATATTATGAGGTTCAAGTAAATTAAGAATATACCAAGTAATTGAAGACCCCTAACAACAATGATCAATAATCATTTTTCTTTGTTTGGACAACTGATCTTGCATATATTTGTCATGAGATATTACTTTCTATTTCTAAAACTCATAGATAATTTCTTATTACTTCATGTTATATTTATCATCTTTGTTTAATATTAGAAAATAGCAAAAAAAATAGTTTTCCCTCTACATGTTTATATTAATATTTTTTTCTATTTATTCAAGAAATATTTGTCATTTCAAAATTCATTTGCAATTTGGAATTTATTTTAATAATTTTATAAATATGAACACACTGTCATTATTGTCAAGCATTATTAATCCAGTACAACTTTAAATGAGTGTTTCCATTATAATTTATTACTCCAGAAAAGTTTCTTATTTCACCCATTCATTGCACATATAAATTTCATGCTCTTAGCATATTTGAGAGTCACTTTAGAAACTCAGTTCTCTATCTTTTGTCATTCCTTTTAGCAATCTTTTAATTGTTTTCAGTGACATGATACTTTCTTAATCCTTATTCATTTCTATTATATTTGATATATTTTTGTGCATAACATACCCACATATTCCTTTCATTCTCTTTTTATCTACCACTGTTATGTTACTTAATGTAAGATTTATTAACTAATAGATGCCAGTTAATGGTGTTAGAACTATTGGATAAAATATCCCCAATTGTTCTAACTTATGGCTTTTATTAATGAGGAGCTTTAGATCTTAGAACAATGCATATGAACCTTTAAAATTGCAAAACTCTCCATACAATAGTGCCACTCAGTGCAAGCCACAGTAATCAGTGGATGCCAGAAGGCTTGTGCATAAAATCCCTATCTAGTGCCTACTCATCCAATATCCACAGACTAGTTTCTAGCTTGTGGCTTTCATAAGTGAGGAGCCTTGGATCTGAGAGCACTGAACCTAGATCTTAGGGTCTAAGCAACCCTCTAGAAGCCACCTGTTATTTCTACTTAACTACAAAACTATGAGAATAAAATTAAAAACTTAATAAAATTTTCAATCCAAGCTTATTAGCTTATATTACTCATATAGGTCTGAACTCAATTCACTACCCATACATTTTAGTGCCCATACATTTTTCTGTTTTTGCTTCTTTAATAACTATAGCCACCACAATCCTATTAGGCAGGATTGAGCAAGCATAAGAAATGGTGATCATGTGAACCTTTAAAATCCAATGAACTTTATTTGTAGCAGCATCTTTTATGTCATGATTTTATAATCAAGCTATCAGTCCAAACTGAAAAATATATAAATGTTTTCAATTTAAGTCAACTTGCCAGTAGATGCATAGTTATGAAACTGGTGCAGTATTTATATACTTTGGTACCATTTGTTTTTAATAATCATAGTCATTGCTATCCTGTATTCAGAAATGGTAAAGAGCCAATAAAATATATCTTTACAGTTTTTCAACAGAAATGTATAAGTTGAAATCATGTGATGTAATCTTTTCATGTATAATCCGCCATCTCTGTTTTGCTTCCCTATAGACTCAGACCTAAAATATTTGTGAAAACCATTTATATAGGAATGTTTTTTTTATTATTATTTCTAATCATAACATTCCTTCCAAGTTTAATTCTATGATTAATTCCTTCTTTGATATTTCCATATGTATTAATAATTTGGCTAACACAGTATAATTAACTTTTCATGATTCATTACTATTAATCTTTTTTTTTTTGAAAAGTTATTAAACATTAATTTAGCTTTTTTTGTTGTTCTTTTTTTTTTAAGCACTTATCTTTAGTTTTATTTTTGTAGATATTGGTATTGCAAGTTTAAAACATTTTTTGTGAAAATAATCATATGACTCAATTAAACTTTATTTATTTCTATCTTCTTTTTTTTTAAATCAAAACATTTTTTAAACAACTGTTTTAGAAAGATGAAATTACGTGGCTGGAATATATTAACTGTATTAATATTGCTATAAACTGTAATTGCTGTTACTATATTTTGAGAAATATTTGTCAGAATATGTCAATAACATAAATCTATATTTGAAAACGTTTATGATTGCAAACATGTTTATAGAATCAAATTTGTTTTCACTGTCTATAAGTTCTTTGCAAAATGCAACCCATAATATTGATCTTTTTCATAACTTCTCTTAAAATTGGATATTTCCTTTGATATAACTATTATAAATCATTATTTTTTATGGTCAGCATGAATCTAATGTTATATAGAATTGATTTTAAAAAACTGATAGGTCTATAATTTCCACAATTCTTTTTTATTGTTATTGTAAGCTTTTGGATATATTCCTATTATATAAACTTTTTTATTTTTTATAAATTATCTTTAATA
Organism: Epiperipatus broadwayi; assembly: GCA_028023455.1. Taxonomy (NCBI): domain Eukaryota; kingdom Metazoa; phylum Onychophora; class Udeonychophora; order Euonychophora; family Peripatidae; genus Epiperipatus; species Epiperipatus broadwayi. Next base: position 537,114 of record JAQFVV010000256.1, read on the forward strand.
ATTATATCATTCTTAAAAGTCATTTTACCACTTTATTTAAAATATGGGCATTTCAATCGATATCATTGCTATTACATTTATTATATTTTTCTGTTCTTTATTATTATATAGGTTTTTCACAGACTCATTGTTTTATCTTTATCTTTAGTAATCATGCTATTTTATTTTTGCATAACACTTTTGTTAATACCAAGATATCATTTTATGTTCTTTTCTGTAGTTTTTCTTGCTATTTTATAGTTATATTTTTATGTCATTATTTTTTATATCAAGTTGTATAATTCCACAATTCTCTTCTTCTGAATGAGATATTCTTAATTATTTTTATATTTTTTATTTTCCTTGCATCAATAGTGAATTTATTATTGTAATGTTTTTTATTCTTGGTTTTTGTACAGCTATTTTCTATTAATTATTTATTATCTTTTTTATCGATTTCATCCAAGCTTCAATAATCTTCAATGTCTTGATATTTTTGCAATCATACCTTACATTGCTTTATCAATAATCACCTCCTGTGTTGAATTTATTAAATAATCATCCTTTAATTTTATAATAAATTATTATTTAATTTATATTTTTTATTATTTTTATATTTAATTTAAATAATAATTATAAAAAGTTATAAAGATAAGTTAATATAAAAATAATTGAAATAAATATATTTGAAAATATAAAATAATAATGAAAGTATATTAAAATATATAATAAAAAAAGATTAAAATTAAGGTGTTAAAAGATTTAATTATTTTATTAATGTTATGTATTTGAGGGAATAAGTGATAAATATTTTTGTATTTTTATGATATATATATATATATAGGATTTTATAGGATTTATATAATTGTATATAATTTTTATATATAGTTGTGTAATTTATATTTATATATAGGTATATATTTATAGTTTGAAGAAGATTGAGGGAATAAAGGATGTTGATGAATGTTAATTGTAAATTAAAGATTTAAAGAAAGGATTGATTAATTAATTAAGGCAATGCAATAAAGAAACAAATTAAAATTAAATAATTTATTAAATGCATTACATTATTAAATAGAGAGATTTTGAACTTAGGAGTTTTCAGTCTATACTCATCCTTCATTCCTTCTCAAGCAATCCATACACATGACCACATACCTGCAAAAAAAATAAATGGTTCCCAATATATGTATTTTGGTCAGAATTAGCACTCATCAGTATGGAGTAATTTATTTTTTTCACATGTATGTGGTCATGTGTATCAATTGCTTGAGATGGAGTGAAGAACAAATATAGACTAAAAAAATCTTAAGTTCAAAATCCCTCTACTTACATATATAAGAAACTTTTAGTATAAGCAAACTACATTATTAAAGTATATTTTTATTGTTAGTAAAAATATAATCCAGATATGCTTAATTACCATGTAGACACATAGCTAAAACAAAAAGCTATTTAATCTCTCATCAACCTTAGAAGATTTTCCAAGTTGGCTTTAGATTACCAGTGAAATTTGAAATTGCTTTAAAAAATGTCAACTTATTAAAAAAATATTTAATTTCAATCTAATTTGAGTCCAGGTTGTGGGAAAGGTTTTTATCTATGAGTTATGACTGCAGTATTTCTGTTTTTACTTTTTAATTTTCCAGTGTTAGTCAGTGATCCATTTTGTATTATATATCCCAGAAAAAATAGAGATGAGACTATTTTAATTAGGATCTAATATGTGGCAGCCACTGCTTTCTTTTCTGATGAATAGAATACTGGATGAAAGATGTTTTTTGTTGATTTGTTTCGTAATATTTTTGTTTTCTATGAAAATTCATATTTTTGTTTTGTACTATTTTTATTACCTGTTAGAAAATTTTATGTATATAACTTTAATTATATGCATAACAGTTCTGATAGCAATACTTTTTTTATTTTTATATTCTTTATCTTTTTATTTTTTTATATAGAGTTAAAAGTGATCAAACGTATTTATGTATAGCTTTAATGAATGATGATAATGTCATACTTGATTATATAATGACCTTCACACTATCACAATTTCTATCCACATACTCGTGATTATATGATTTTGTTCTATATAGAATAAATTAAAAAGTATTTAACTTTATTCTTTCTTTTTTTAAATAACAAACAGCACATCTCATTAAGTTGAACTGCCACGCTTGTATGATGTTAACAATCTTAGCTGAGATTTCCAGAGTGCTACATGGAGTTTGAAAAGCTACAATGAGTAATCTGCTCTAAACAGATTGTATTACTTTAATTAAAGAAAGTTTTATAACATTGATGCTCCAAGCATCAACAGACTCTACAGAAAGAAAGGCTCACTTCTCCTCTTTAATAACTGTCTTTTCAGATCAATATCAAGTTTAGAATATTTGCCTAATGACAAAGAAATTTAACACTTATATTTTAAAATATCAACATTTTATGAGTATAAATTGTATTAAATACATTTATTTTAGTATATATATAAACTTAGCAAACAAATTAAAAAATATTAATGCCATGACTACAAGCTGCAACAATCTTTATTTGTTCAGATATTAAAGTGGGGATATCTACACTTCAACTAAATTTCGTCAGAAATAATTTCATTTGTAAAATATAATTAAAAATAGTAAAAATAATAATGACAATAAACGGTAATAATGATAAAATGTGAATAAGTGCTATAAAAATATAACTATACTGATCTGACCACATTTGTATGTTGTCTCCCAAATACAAGTTATAACATAAAATTTAAAACTCACTATATATAAATTCATGTTTGAAAAGTCTTAAATGATTCAAGAATCAAAAATAAGATCTTCAGTAGTTTAAGTAAATTCAGTCTCCGAAAATCTATATTGCCAATTGAATACTTTTTAAGAGATTAATCATGTGATGAAAAGACTTGATTGATTTTTTTTTTTTGAATTGCAATAGCATAAATTTTTGTTAACAAATATAGCTATTAACTCTATGTGTGTGAGCATGCATTAATGCTGTCATAAATTTATCATTTTTTTAGTTGGAATCAATAGATTAAAATATATATCTCTTTTTTTAAAAAAAAAATAAAACCTGCAATAATTCACACAGGTGAGAAGTCTATATGATAAATAAATGACCTTCCTGTCAAAATATGAACTAATTATTTATTTTTGATCCTTTTGAGAACAAAAAATAAATAAAACTTTTTTAAAATAAAAAAAAATGCTTTTTCTCACTATTTTTTATTACTGCAGAATAAATTATGAAGTTATTAATATTTTACAGTCGTGATATTTATTTTTTATGACTTATAGCAATGAATTTTTTTATCCTTATATTTTAAAATGTATTAAAAAAATATTTACTATATTTATTTTTGGTCTTATTCAATTTAAAGTTAAAAGCTGAAATAAACATATTTATTAATCATTACTGTATTTATTTGAAATATGTGGTGTCAAAGTTGGTGGGTGGAATGAGTTGGACACTTGTGAATCAAAATAAAACTGAAACTACTGTCTAATAAATAAATAGCATATAGAAACAGATTATAAATACATACAAACATTCTATACATTTAATGCACAAACCCACACACACACACCATATACAACGTTTGAATAAAATATAAAGTGGGATCCTTCAGAAAATATGCCTTATTAAGGTTCTAATTATGACTATAAAATCATACAATGAACATATTTTGTAAGTCTTAATTAGTAATTTAATTCACCTAATTAAAATGGCTTTATTTTTTAATACTCGTCAATCTCTAAAAGATACTGTAATTGTTTTTCACAATATTTAAAATATTACATGTATTTTCTCATTGATATAACCTTCAATTAAATTTAGAAATAAAATACTTTTTATAACTGCATAAATATAGAATTTAGAATTATTACAGCAGTGATTCAAATAAAAAATTTTAGTTAAAGTTATTCAAAGCTCTTTAAAATTAACAAAATTTTAGGATATGTAGATATTTAGCAAATGATTTTTAAATATCAGAAATAATGTGTTGAGTTTCAATCCAAGAAATTTTACCTGTTAGGCTTCTCACTCTACTATTGTGGTAAACTTCAAGAGCCAAAATAGATCAACAGTATTTAGATTTTTGCATATAAGAATATATGCATTAATAAAGACTAGGGAGTTGGAGAGATCGAGAACTAGTATAGAGAGTAAAAAGAGTTTATATATATATATATTGAAACAGTATGATTTGATCATTATACGTTTCACCTATTCTATAAAATAGTAGCCTTCATTTCCCTAGTTCAAACCTAAAGGTACACATATATATAATAATATACTTGGGAATTTAACATATATAAAAGTGTATATTTACACGTATATGTGTGTAATTGTATATGCACACACATCTGCTATAATTGTATATACATTTTGTAATATTTTTATTTGCTAAAAATGGTATATTCACATCTGATTGATATTATCATTATATAAAGACACACCGTATAATTTTATAAATATTTATCTTATGATTTTAAATAATTAAATTGGTTTTAAGCTGTGAAAATTGTATTATATAAGGACATAATTCTCTAAATTATTACAAATGTTTTGAAGTTAACCAGTTACCCAATTACTTAATCACGTAAGCAATTAAAAATAAATGTAGATTTCTCACGTCTATGATAAAATGTTAGCAGCTTAAATCTCTTTCAGGAAAAAAAAAGGAGAAGCAATTTAATGTTAACTTTATCAATCTTATGAGACACCGCCGGTACAAATCCAGATTTTATGATTCTTAATAAAATAAAAAATTGGACAATTAAACCTGCCATAAAAAAAAAATCCAGCTGAACTTGAATCTCGGTGAAATAAAAAAGGAACAATTGGTAAACAATTAAGCCTGAAATCAATCTAACCGATTCATTTGAAGTGGATGAAATTAAGACTTCTTAAGTTTTAAAGTCTAAAAATAAAGATTGTGAATGAACTGTAAGAGGGGGGGGGTTAAAGAAATATAAAAAGGCCAGTTGAAAAGAAATGAAGATTCCATTTTGCTTTTACTCTCATGTTCACTCATATCCAGGCAGCATGCCCACAATTGATTATGAAAACCATTGGCTAAAAAGACTGTCATTGCCAGCCTCCTTGGCGGCAAGAACTGCTATGGAGACCGAAGACCAAAAACCACAGCCCTACTGAAAGGATAGCCCATAGATGAACCAGCTCAGATAAATCAGTCCATGTGTGTGTGTTTCATACTGCCAAGCTGCAAGCCTGTGGATAAATAATCGGTAACAACTTCTAATCCAAGCTAAATCTAAAAGCTATAGCAATCTATAAATCTTTCCTAAAGCTATCTATATAATAAACCATGTTCACAAACTCTTAAATTCAAATCTTATAAATTAATCAAACTATGTTAAAAAAAAGTGAATTCTCTCTTAAAGTAATTAACTGTATTAGATAAATGTATCTCCACCTGTATAATTTTAAAATACTTTAAAAGTTAAATGTAAACCTTGCCTGATCTCAAACTCTTAAATCTTTTTAAATTCAACTTATAAAAGCTTATTTGCCTTATTATTTTCTCTATTTATGTCTATACTTTTGCATATATATATATATTGTTAAAATGCATTTATTGATTTATGCTTTGCCTTCGGAGCAGAGATTATTAATTATTATAAACTTAAAGAAACGTTTTGTTCTCAAGTAAAGTAATGTATGCTGTTTGGCATATTTATATATCTCTGGTCCGAAACCTACTTTGATGCATTATTTGAGCTGTTATGTTTAGCTTAATATCACACATGTTGCTTATTAAAAGGTTTGTTTGGTTAAATATGAGAGTGTGATAATTTAAGGCATATTCAGTAGTTAGCCAAGTTTAAGCCCCAGATATGCTTTAGACCCCATTAATGTAATTTCATAAAATATGTAGTTAATTAATAAATTAGATCATTTTTAATAAAGTCCTCTTTAGCACCATTTCAGTGCTTATTTAACTAACTGGTGTAGGGTAGTTTGCAGAAGAAACTATAGATTTCGTGCTTTACTAATTGTATTAATTAATATTTAGAAAGTGTTGTGAACGAGTCTTTACGAAGCACTGATGTGCATTCCACCTTGCTATCATATAATTATTAAGATAAGATTAGGTTTTAAGGGCTATCTTATCACCCCTAGTTCGGACAGCCTCTCTCTTGAATGGGATCATGATTTTAAGGGTCATTCTCGTTTCCTCCTTTAAAACTGGAACACTGAATCCAGCATCGTATATTATGGCTGTTCAATCATCTGAACTAAAAGTTCACATATAGCAGGTGACCGGTAGCTGAGAACCGAGTAAACGTTGCTGAATCTCATGAGTAAAGGCACGTTCAAGCTGCACCTCTGATGTAATTTGCATAGCGCTGTAGCCTCAGAAGCTATGCTACAAAACACCAGCTTATCAGCTATTATATTAATTGTTCAGCATTGATCTGAACCTAAGATCTAGTTTATCTAAGAATATCTACATAAAGAGTGCATTGACTGCTCTGCACGAATAATAAATTTAAGTACACATTGTCAAAAGTGGCTACTCTCTTAAGGTTTAACCCTTAACAAACTGAGTAGGAATGTCAGAGCATGAGTTAGACATCAGTGTAGACATAAAAATAATAATTAAATGTATAAACACTAGAATAAATGATGATCGTTAAGCACATTGATTACAGAATGTGTAGTTCGTATTTTCACCATCCCACCTGCGAGTGGAATATGCAGTATATTAAATTGTTATTGTTTGTGTTTTGTCAATATTAAATAATTTTGAAACCTATTAACATCTATAGTATTATTCACTTTGTTTATATTAAATCACCATCCATAACTATTAATATATATATTAGATAATCAGCCATAAGTTGTGTGAGAGTGTTTGGATAAGTTATAAAGCATTCAGTTAATTATCCCCGAGTCTATTGCCAGCACGGAAATTAAGAGATTATGAGTGTGACCTCATATATGTCATTCATAAGGTAGTAAGTCAGGGAGTGTTGGTGAAGGAGCTGGTGTGCAATCAGATTTGGTCTCAAACCCTCATCTAGATCAGCCTTGGTATAATTTACCAAAACTCTGGATTTTGTTGTGTGGATGTTCAAATATGACTGTTACAATATATATATATATATATATATATATATATATATATATATATATATATATTGTACCTAACTGAAGTGTCATTTAGTTCCAAGAGGTAATCAAGGTTATTTTAGCTTAACCTTTTGTTTAAAATTTCAGATTTTAAAAAAAATAATGATGATAAAAATGGAAATTAAACTAGTTAATTATTAAAATAGGATAATCTAAATATTTTTAATAATATTAGTTGGTTTGATAAAGGATATTAGGTAATAATTTAACATAAGCAAATGTTAAAAAAAAAAAATAATGGTGAATTGATAAATAGTAAATATATTTGAAAATAATTACTGTATAATCTATTCTAATGTTTAAAGAATAATAATAAGATATTATTAAGTTGGAATAAGTAAGTAATAAATTTTAAAAAAAGAAATGATATGTAAGTTTTTATTAAAAGGAAATAAGAATATTTGTTATTAGTTTTGTAGTTTAGCATTCCAGTTATAAAAGTTATTTAGATTAAATAATCATTAACATTTTATTGTTGTAATTCTAAAAATAATTTTAAACAATTAATGTAAAGCCAGATGTATGTGAGAATATGTGCATGCATAGACATGGAAACATAAGAATAAAAAAATAATTTAACTCCCATATTGTTTAAAATAAGTAAATAAAGCAAATGTGTGAATAAAATTATTTTTAATGTAATATTTAAAGGGTTTAATAAAGGGTATAACTTTAAATTTTATATTTCTTACTATTGTGTGTATAAAATATTAAAAAAAAAAAATTGTTGCACAATATTTGTAATATTCAAATTTTGACTTTGCAGCTGAAGGTCATGTGATATGGGAAAATTATATTGATTACATCAGTAGATTGATTCCACAGCTGGTTTGTCAGAATATTAAAATTTAATAAAAAATAATTTTCATTGGTTTTTAAATGAATTGTAGGTGGATGAAAAATTTTGAGATAAAATGGAGATTGAGGGACCATCCAGGGGCTGATCTTGTTTGGATTCAACTGGTGCTAGATCTTAAAGATTTTATTAATAAAATATTTCTAAAAAAAATACAAGTATGTTTAAAATATTTAAAATTGTCCTGTAATGTTGGAGGGCTAAAAAGAAAAGATAATCTGTTTTTCTGACAATTTGAATTTCAGTCAAGGCATAGGAATTATAGTTTAAAAATGTCTAGAATAAATAAAGCATCTCACATATTATATGACTTTAACTTGTTTAATTTTCTTTACTTGGAGGTAAGGTTAAGGAACAAACTATTAATCATTTCCATAGATAAGCATTCAGTGGTATTAAACTATTTTGAAAATAAAATGCTAATTATTTTTCCTGTTAGATTAAAAGTATATGTAAAAAAAAAAATGTTTTTTTTTAAAGTTTAAAAAAGAACATTATAAAAAAGCTGCTACGTTCAGTTACAGCGAAACTATAAAGAATGATTTTTTTTTTTTTTAAAAAAAAAGAAAAGTTATTACTTATATCTTGACATATATAAAAATGATTTGTTTATCTAAATGCAAACAGATAATATATACATTTTAAAGGATAATTCTTATTTACACCGTAAGAAAGGACACGTATTTGGAAATAAAACTTTAAAGCAATCTATAAGGATTAATAATGAATTAATAGTTATTGAGTACATTATAAATGGTCATACTTGCCAGTATTTAAAAATAACTTTATGTCATTAATTATAGCATATAAATGGAGAAATGTTATGAACAGTAAAAAAAATTCTACTCTCATATTTAAAAGTAAGCAAAGGAAATTAATTTTAAAAATAAATATGTCTTGGAATATTATTAGAAAACTATTTAAAAAACTATATTTTAAAAGAAGCATTTTCCTAAAAGAGGATAAATAACGTCAGATAAAGAAAATATATTATTATTATTATTATATGCAATTTTGAACTCGGGATCCTATAAATAAATTAAAGTGTGTTCAGCTGAAGAATTTATTTTGTTTCATGCCGGCTTAATCTTATTATTTAATTTTTTTTTCTAAATTGTTTAAAAAAAATATTATTAATGAACTATTGAACATTTTCATTTGGAAATGATTGCCATGTGTATAAATGTATTAGTTGAAGCTTCGAATTCAGATAAATATCTTAACCTGGATAAATTGTCTACACGTTATGAAATGGAAAAATCATCACGGAGCTGAAATATGAACTTAAATTAATGTATTATTTTTTTTATGGTCTGCTTTATTAATTTTTTGTAACACTTTTGCATAAACATACAGGTAAACTAGGGTTATAATTTTAAAATGAAATAGGTTTATTTGAATGAGCAAATGTTTTTTGCTATTCTTAAGTAGATTTAGTTTATTTATTAAGCATTACACTAGCTAGTTTCTATTTAATAATTTTATTATAGAGATTTAAATATCACAGCCTTATTTTCATATAAATGGGATGTTTTACTCATTTTTTATTTTAAATTTACTAAAGAAGTTTTTCAGAGAATATCCATTCATTTGTTTTATGGATGTTATATTAATAATAATTACAAATATTTTATATTCATCGAGAAGTAAATATTCTTGCATTTAATTTACAATTTTAAAAGTCCACTAGTTACTATATTTTAGCATTTAATATTTTGTTATGTGTGCATTATGCCTTGCCTAAAATTTTATATGCATTTAATTTTAAAGTATTTTCTACAGTAGTCAGTTGACACATAGTTTGCTTTGTTGGTTCGAACATTGGATATATATTTTGTATTTTAAACTTTTTAGGAATAACTTAATTAATTAAGGTGAAGAATATATATTGCTATTAGTTAGTATTTGTTAGCCTCAAGAGTTAGGCTTAGTTCATAATTTTTGAATGTGCTTTATGGAGTCGAGAAAATCCTCCATCCTTATTGTATTGTATTTCCATGATTTGATAGTGCTTGTCCCCAAAAAGAGGGTTATTGTATTGTATTTTTCAGTGATGATGAACACATTTACAAGCATTGGAAATCCCATGAGAGGGTTGTGCTTTTCTGGTGCATCTTTCCTGTTCCCAGATACACTGTAGATGAATTCCAGGTAACTTTGTTTCTGCCTCAAAGTTAGGTTTTTTTTTTTGAAAGACACCACATTCTTTTCCAGCTCTGAGGAGCTTAGTATTTTTATATGTTTGCCTATAATTCATGATGATTTAATGCTAATTCCACCACAGTAGGTGATGTTGCATTTGTTTTATATTTGTGATGACAAGATATGCTTGTTTGAGGAAATGTATTTCTTCAGGTAGTTGTAGCTAATTTACGGCTCATAGGTATATCAATGTTTGAATTGTGTTGCTATGATAGTTTTATTACACACAAGCTAACCAACAATAAGTTATATTTATTTTAAAGTATGTTAAATATGCATATGGTATAAGTGGCAATTTACACATACTAATTTAATATTTTCATCCAGAATTTCGCCGCTAAATTTGTAAGTCTGTTACATCATTATCTTTAAAACATTGAGGGAATAATTTTATGTGGTCAAAGTTATTTTTAAAAAAAAGTATAACTGATCTCTGATGAATGATTGTCCCATACACTTAAGTTAGTTTTATTTTAATATTAGCTTAATCTGATTTAAACATATATCTAGCTATGATATTAGTTATATCCGTGAAACTAGTGATGATATTTTTTAAAAGTATTGTTGAATATGCTTATTCCAACTTAGCATTTTTTAAGTTTAGGAGCATAAAATTAAGCTTAGGGTTTTCAATATAAACCTAGTTCTATGTGTCATTAATTAGATGACACAATAATGGTATAAATTAGTCTAGTAAAGAAAAATAGTAATGTGCTTATTAAGTACATATGATAATTAAAATTTAAGATTTTTTTTTTTTTGAGAAAAATATAATTATTAAAAGAAAGTAACAGTGAATAACCTTTGTAAGTTATTAAGTGTATTAATGTAAGTTAAATAAAACTGTTAAGAGTCCAAATAATTATATTAAATATTAGTGCGGTATTGACAGTGTTTGTATTCTACTACATTTGTAAACATGTCTTCTCATTATTAATAAATTATTATTATTATTTCAAAAGTTTTGTTTTGTTTGTTTTGCTTTTATATGAGAATATATTATTGGTTTGGGTTCCAAGTTCACAAAATCTTAAAATTTTAAAGTTATTGATCTTCAATTCAGAAATTTACAGGTATATTCTAAGTTAATTAAATATAGTTAATATTATCTTGAAAATTAAAAAAAAAAGCTATGTTAAAAAAATGATTCTCATATTGAATCATAAATACAGATAATTACATTATAGCAGATACATAATTAAATACTTAGTTAAAAGTTTATTTTTTAAAATTATCAGTATATCTTTCAGACTAAAGATTATGCAATATCAGATTAACAATATTAGTACTTTAGAAAAATATTTTAATTAATATTATTTTAAAAGCTGCACCTTAACTTATATTTACTGCACATCATCTATCATCATCTTAAATCTGATATATTTAAAGAATTCTAAGTCATTTGCATTTGAGATCTTTAGTGGTTGTCTATGAATATGGAAAGGCATTAAAAGTACCCTTGCTCTTTCTCTGCTCAAGTAATATCTTAGATAATAGGCCATTATTAGTTAAATTTAAATTGATTCTATAAATTTTGTCAATTAATATTTGTTTTGTTTATTATTTTAAGATTGAACATGTCATAATTATTTTATGGTCAGCTAAGATGTCACTTATTTATTTATTAATCACAGTAATACTTTATTATGCAACTTAACTTAAATTTTAATTTTATACAAGAGTGTTAGTTTTAAAATCCCTGAGGTTATTTACACTTGTTGTTTAGTAAATGTAGTTCAGTAAGTTAATATTTTAGAGCAAAGCATCATAGGTTTTATTCAGAGAATATATAATCTATTGGTAGAACTAATGTGGTAAGCACTGATTAGTAATTTTAGATAATCTTTTGTATAGTTTATTGAAATATTAATATGCTGTAGTAGTTATAGTTCATCAATATTGGATTTGACCTTTATTTGATTATACATCTCTAGATCATCATCTCTTTTCTTTAAATTTATTGTAACCCCACTGAGGCAAGTCGTTTAGAGTCTCTCAATTATATTTTATTTCATTTCATTTCAATTTTATTCCATTTATTATCATTTCTCATATCTTTCTATCATCTCAGCCATTTAAAACATTCGTTAAGAGTTTCTTCTATCATCTCATTTCATTTCTCTCTCCTTTATTCCATATTTTCTTATATCTCTCTTTCATATCTTTCCATCATCTCATTTCTTTTCTCTCTCCATTACATATATTATTTCTATTACTTTTCCCCATTTCTTTTACTCCTCAATTCTTTTCTTTTCCATCATTTATTCTTACCATTATCATTATCTCCATTTCATTATTAGTATTATATTTCTCTTTCTCTTCTTTCTTTCTCACACCCCTCTCTCATTTCATTATTAGCATTTTTTTTTCTTTTCTCTATCTCTTTTCTCTTTCTCATACTCCCATCTCATTCTAGCGAGGTTACAATATAGATAGATAGATAGATAGATAGATAGATAGATAGATAGATAGATAGATAGATAGATAGATAGATAGATAGATAGATAGATAGATAGATAGATAGATAGATAGATAGATAGATAGATAGATAGATAGATAGATAGATAGATAGATAGATAGATAGATAGATAGATAGATAGATAGATAGATAGATAGATAGATAGATAGATAGATAGATAGATAGATAGATAGATAGATAGATAGATAGATAGATAGATAGATAGATAGATAGATAGATAGATAGATAGATAGATAGATAGATAGATAGATAGATAGATAGATAGATAGATAGATAGATAGATAGATAGATAGATAGATAGATAGATAGATAGATAGATAGATAGATAGATAGATAGATAGATAGATAGATAGATAGATAGATAGATAGATAGATAGATAGATAGATAGATAGATAGATAGATAGATAGATAGATAGATAGATAGATAGATAGATAGATAGATAGATAGATAGATAGATAGATAGATAGATAGATAGATAGATAGATAGATAGATAGATAGATAGATAGATAGATAGATAGATAGATAGATAGATAGATAGATAGATAGATAGATAGATAGATAGATAGATAGATAGATAGATAGATAGATAGATAGATAGATAGATAGATAGATAGATAGATAGATAGATAGATAGATAGATAGGTAGGTAGGTGGGTGGGGGGGTGGGGGAGAGGTGGAGGGTGGGGGGAGAGGTGAGGAGGTGGGGAGAGGGTGGAGGGGTGGGGGAAGGGCGGGGGGATGGATGGATGGATGGATGGATGGATAGATAGATAGATAGATAGATAGATAGATAGATAGATAGATAGATAGATAGATAGATAGATAGATAGATAGATAGATAGATAGATAGATAGATAGATAGATAGATAGATAGATAGATAGATAGATAGGTAGGTAGGTAGGTAGGTAGGTAGGTAGGTAGGTAGGTAGGTAGGTAGGTAGATAGGTAGGTAGATAGATAGATAGATAGATAGATGTAAATGGAATATTGGGTGCCAGTTAATTTATGATAATAGCAGGGAAAGTAGTTTACTGTTTAAAGCTTGAACAGGATCTTTAGAAACAATGGAATATACACATAAATGAAAAAATGTGGGTGATTTAGTCTGCAAACTGTGTAAGGAAGGCATAGAAAATATTAGGTATCTGTTAATTGAATGTAAATACTTGAAAGCAGAAAGGGTACAAATAATGAAGTTATGAAAGAATAAATATATAACAAAATGATTATACAGAAAGTGGGTTATTGCTTTTTATGCTGGGTTTGGGAAAATATAAGAGGGGTTTACATATGAAGGCCATGGTGTTGACAAAGATTATGTTGTGGAAATGGGATGGAGCAGGTTATGGGAAAACTTAGGGTGGGAAAGGGAAGGTGAAGTGACTAACAGGTTTTTCTGGGCACAGTTGCTGAGAGATACCTGATTCTATATAAAGAGAAGTCACAGTGCATCACATCACATGCATTATATAGTTGATATAGTAAAGTTTAGTGATTATTATTTTTAATTTAAAGTTTAAAAAATTAAAATTGTATTTTTTTGCCTAAATCTCTATTTAGAGATGAAAGATATTATAATATAGTTCATCAGTGCCTCTACACTGCAGTGATTTAGAGTTTGAATCCATAGAGATAAAACTTAGGGGAAAAAATTAGTTAACAAGCAGGCTTAAAATTTTTTTCAGTTAATTGAATCATTGTCAAGTTACTGCATTAGTTAAATAAAGGGTATATACATTAATTATTACTAGCCAGAGGGTAAAGATCCTAGGTAAATATGGATCAATCAGATAAATGTCAGTGTGTTGATTGGATGCAGGATGTAGTTTTCTTTAGTATCTAACTCCATGGATGCTTTTTCCACAATTTATTTTCTACCTCCATGAAAGGCAAAGATAACATAGAACTGAAATATTATTTTATTAAACCATTTGTCAAATTTTTGATGCTACAATTTTATTTTATAACTTTAATATTCTGGTACTATTTAATAAATGACTGAAGTATATATCAGTAAATATATATACTTTATTGAAATTTTTTAATGACTAAAAAGAATATTGTTTTCTCATTTTATATTTTTATTTAAATTCATGAATGAATTGCTGATTATTCACACATTTTAATTATTGGCATTTTACATTTCTGGTTAATTAACATAAATGTTGTTCTCTTAATATTTACATTTTATTTTATTTTTTAATTTAAGAAGGATAACATGGAAAATATTTTATTAGCTAAGTCAAACATTACAAACTACTAAAAATAACAGAATATAAATCATTTATTACAAGGTAAATTATTATTATAACTGTTCAGCAGTAAGTACTACAGAGATTGTAATATAAAATCACATTGGAAAAGAATCAGTTTAAAATATTAGTTATCCAACTGTTGACTTCTATTTCAGGTGTATGTTCATTTTAAATCTATTTCAGTCTCTTAATTTTTTTATGGTATCAATAGTGTTACTGTAGTGCATATTTGTTCTGGCATTCATATATTTGACTTTTCCACCCTTTATTAATTTTAACATACTTTACCATGTGATTAGCAGTTTCTGAATTGCTCCTTTGTCAAGTTTCTGAATTTCAAATCCATAAGCATGCATTAACAAAACATCTATTATTTTTTTAACACATAGGCATATTTTTAATCACCATATTTAGCCAATGTCAATTTATTACAGAATAAAAGAACTTATCAGGTTTAATCCAGTTTCTTTGACATGTAACTTCTTTTCTTTTGATCACTCAAGCAAACTTTATTATCTATCCAACAAACACAGGATCTCTTTCAAGATTTTTTTACTTTTTTTAATATAGTTTGAGAATTTAATTATGTATTTCTTGTTATATTTTACTACAATATATTCAGCCAAATTCATTTTAGTGTCTTCATTTTTCTAATTAAGTTATTGACATGTGTTCATTTTATTACCCATGTATTTTGCTTTCAATAACCTTGTTATTTTAAAAAAATATATTTTTTTATATTTGACTGTGTGATATGAAGTCTCATTATTGTTTTTTATTATGAATCCAAATACCAGATCCATAAAAGAATTATTTAGAACCTTGCCAAACTTAGGGAAGATTGTATAAACAATAATTTGGATGCACAAACTTAAGTGCTAATTCATCAGAATATAATAATTAAAAATAATAATGTTGGAATACAAAAACCATGATAATCATCATCATTGTCCTGGCCACTTATTATTATTATTATTGCCTTTTAAATCCAAGTTTATTGTTATAATTAATTTCATCTGTTATGTTTGTATCTAAATTAATAATCTGACCAAGGCATTTATAGCTGTTGATTTTTTTTAATTCATTACTATAAATATATTTTCTCTTTTATCTTTTATGAAAAGCCATTGATTTAGTTATACTTTCTTGCTTTCATATGATAGCTCTTGTAATATTATTTGAGTTTTATTTGCAAAAAAAAAGCAATCACATCATTTGAAAAAATTATTAGATAACTTAAATAATCTCCATTTATTATCATTTGTTTTTGGAATTCTTCTTTTTTAATTCACAAAATACTGCTGCAAGTTGATTTATAGTTATTTATTAGCCTGCCCCTTATACCGAGTAATATATATATTCCATTATCTTCTGTTAAATATTCTTCAGAATTTGATAATATTCTTATTTCATGAATTGATGTTCCACTGCTTAATTATTACAAAAATTCTTATAGGATTAAATGTAGTTTCATAATCAAATTGTAATCATAAAGGCAATTCACAACTTTTATAACTATTTTTGAATAAAGCAAAATTTTCTGGTTGGTTTGAATCAAAATTCTCTATGAGTTAAAATGATTTTAGCAAAGATCAAGCATAAAATTATCAAAAGACTAGTAGCTTTGTAATTTCTTATATCTTTCTTTTCACCTTTATTAAATATGGAAACAGTTATTGCTTTTTTTTTCAAATCCCTTGGTATGACTTAGTTAATTAGATGTATGATGTATAACTTTTCCAGAAATTTATTTATTTCTTCACCTCTTTCTTAGCAATATCTACAATTTTTCTATCATTTTTTAGAATTTTTTTAAGAGACTTAATAACATTTCATTTATTTATTTTAAAATATCAAAATATGTTGTTATAATCATTATCACACAGTTTGCATGTCATCCTTTCTTCTAACAACAAAGCAGTTTTTTTTTTTTCATTACTGCTGAACAACTTTTTTTCTAATACCAAAATGTTGTTTAGTATATTTGAGACTTCTCTTCTATAGCTTTTTTTATCACAATTATATTTGCTTATTATTAATTTTTTCTGCAAACTAGATTACATAAATTAAATACTTAATTTTTCTAAATGAATCATTTTTAAATATTTTCATATTCCTTTTTTTTATTCATGCTTCCCCTTATCTCGGTTAAAAATGTAATGGTGATTTACCAAATATCTATGTACTAATCTTTAATAGAATATTAGCTATCTTATTAATATTATTCAAGTCTGAACTACATCTAATATCTCTTAATTATTTTAAAATGACTTCCCAACCTTTAGTTTAAATTCATCAAAATATCTATATATTATGGATATAACCATTACTATCATATTTCATAATACCTTTTGTCTATCTAGTCATGCATTAGTGTGTGTTTTACAGTTTACTTATCAATGATTATTTTCTATGTTTAAAATATTAAAAACATTGGTGGTTTAGTGGTTAGCGTAGCTGCCTTCCAAGCAGCTGGCCCAGTTTGCTGGCCTGGGTTCGCTTGCCGGTCAACACATTTGACATATGAAAAAAACATTACAACTTTCAAATACATATTTTTTTGTTATTTAAAATATAAACCATTAGATTGTATCTTCATGTATATGTTTTTATATTCATTTTTATATAGTGGCTTTGATTATAAAAATTTAATAAGTTTGTAGCCCTTCTCACTTTTATCGATTTAACCAAATTCATCGACACCACTTTCATATAATTCTACAATATTAAATTACTGTTTGACCTAATCAAAAGCTTTGGGTTCTTTATATAAAAATCCTCTCAATCATCACATTAAGCTGGAGTGATGAAAAATCATCATCATCCTCAAGTCAATGACAAGTTTAATTTAAATATAAAATGAATATATTGAATATGAATAATATAAGCATCAGAAATCAGCAAAAACAAAGAATAACAATGATTTTACTAGAATTACAGGGAAGAATAGTAAATAAATCAACAGTCGACCTTGTGACTGGGTTTGAAAGTGATCCACTGTAGGCCAGGCTAATTATTTAGAACCTTGCCAACTTTAGGGAAGATTGTATAAACAATAATTTGGATGCACAAACTTAAGTGGTAATTCATCAGAATATAATAATTAAAAATAATAATGTTGGAATACAAAAACCATGCTGATCATCATCAATGTCCAGGCCACTTATTATTATTAATGTATTTTTCAACTATAAACTTAATTTCTAATTATAAATAAAATAAAATGTAGTGCATGAACTTTAAAGGATATCCTTTGTGTCATCTAGCATTAGAGAAGTAATGAAATCACCATTAACTGAATTTCCATAACACTGATCGTAAACCCCAATCCATATAACTGACTGTTATGCATAAGTTCAGTTCAGTGAGAAAACAAGAGATAATACTAACATATAATGTTTTAAACCTAGTCTAGGATTAAATCAATAGTGTAAGATTAAATCAATTCATTGAAATAACTTAATAAAATATAAATTTATTAATAATAATAAAATTAAAGTAAGGTCTGTTGAGTACACTATAAATACACCATTTTGATTTTGATTAGAATATTAAAAAAATAAGCTATCACACTGTGATTTACAAATATCTCAGTAGTTTTACATAAAACACCTATATATCAGCACATAAACTGTCCTTGTATAATATAAAATGAACATATTCAAATTGTCATAGACTTATAAAAACAATTCATTTTAATAATTCATAAAGTATGATTGATTTTAACATATATATGGCTTATATGACATGCATCTGTATAACTACAGACACACTGTATAATAATTTAAAATTAACATCTTTGAATTGTCATAAAGAATCAATTCATTTTAATAATACATAAATGATTAATTTTAATACAAGTGCATATGCATAGAAATGGGTGTATGCATTGATGTTTATATCTGAGGATATTTCATTGTCAAAAATAATAAACTCATTAAACCATATAATAGTTTCACAAGAAATAATTAATTGCATGTGAAAACATACATAAACTGCACACTTATGTGTGTGTTATTATTATCTTCCTACAAATGAAAGATAATAATTAACCCATTACAGTATTTCTAATGGTAAGTAAGGTTTTTTTTCTATTTTAATAAAAAATCATTAAATCCAATTTGGAAGTTCTTTTAAAATTCAGACTTTTGTTTCTTCATTTACAATAAGAAAGGTTTCCGAGATTATTTTTTTTAATATCAAAATAAATCTTTTATGAATCAATCATCCTTTTTGAGATGTATAGTTTAAGCCAAAACTTATTTACTTTTAAACTTGTAAATTAGAGATTTTAACTGTGAAGTTAATTATTTAAAATAATACTTCAACAAATTATTTTTCTATCACCAACTAATATTTATTTGTGAAGTATATCTCCTGCATGCATATTATATAATATATATGACTATAATAACTTCATTTGTGCTTTCATTTTAGATAAAACTATATATATATATATATATATATATATAGTTTTATCTATAAATATATATATATATATATATATATATATATATATAATATACAAATCAATATATATATATATCAAAATACAGTACAATTTATATAAATGTGTCATAAGCTGTCTGGATTGAAATCATTCTTATTTCGAAATGAAAAAATTATGCAAATATTCTAGTGATAAAATTAAAATTGTACATTTATTTGTTAATGACTTGTTAAAAATTAGTTATTATAAAAATGCTATTGCTAATATTATTAAAGGATTTAAAAGAAATCAACACTATAATAAAATTAAAAATAAAAATATCAAAATGAAATGGATTTCAATGCCATTTATATCAGATGAGCAGGTCAAGTTTATTAGGAAAATTTATAATGGTTTGTGTCATATTGCTTTTTTCTCTACAAATAACATAAATAGATTGCTTAATAATTCTAAAATTCAAAATTCAAAGTTTAATCAAAATTCTATTATATATAGATTGATATGTGGATGCGGCGTACAATACATTGGTGAATCTAAGTGTACATTTGAGAAGAGAATAAAAGAACATATGCTTTTATATAATAGAATTCAAAAAAAGAATCAATATGGAACAGATGTAAATAAATCTTCATCATCTGTTATATTTGATCATAATAAATCTTGTCAATATGGATTTAAATTTGATTATAAAAATATGAAAATTATTCAAATTGAACGTTGTCATAATAAACATAAAATAAAAGAGGCTATGTTGATTTCAAGAAATCATCAAATGTTAATGAATCGCCAGTCATCAAATGTTAAGATAACAGAATTGTGGGAAATCTGAATTGAACTATGGGTATTGTTAAGGGTTGTCTTGTTTTGATTATTCAACGTTATATAGTTGATAAAGACTACAAAGTGTATAGTCGAAAGTACTTCTAAAAGAATATAATTTATATAAATTGTACTGTATTTTGATATATATATTGATTTGTATATTACATATATTGTGAAACAAATACAGATATCAAACTTTATTTATTATATATATATATATATAAATTATAGAACAATGATTTTTTCAATAATCTGGATATTTATTGGAATCTCTTGGTAAGCTGGTCCTTTATAAAACAGTCAACTGGCTTACCAATATCTTCACAAAGGGGTATAAATCTGGTAACAATTGTATTCAGTCACTATAATTTAGTAGACTTTAGGCATGCTGTCTAATACACATATATAAGGGCTAAGAAACACAAAAAATCTGGTTCTTGCTTTCATGTGAATTCAAACTACCATTGTAACATTAACAGCAGTTCTAAATCATATCTTCTGTTTAACTTCATAATAATAATGCTGTATAACTGTTGCAAGTGTCCCCTTAATAATTCAAATCCACCTTTTTATAATATATCATGGAATTTGAAAAAATAATTGTGTAAATTATTTTTTATATTGATCAAAACAAAGTTAATGACTCTTTTCAATTCAACTTAATTAAACCAAATTTGTTCTATATATAATTTTTTTGAAAAATACCAGATTGTAGAATTTTATCACTAGCTTTAATTAAAAAAAGATTTCTTAATCTAATTATAAAATAGATAAAGGAATTTTATAATAACTGGTACTATTTATTATAACATAAACATAAAGTTATTATAGATTTCAAAATCAGAATTAATAAAATATTAACTAGACCTTTTTTAAATATTTAATTTGTAATAATTTTTTAAATTCAAAATTATTATTTAACTATTAGCTATTATTCCACCACATATTTTTTAAAATAAATATTAAAAAAAATTGTTTGTGTTTGTTTCAACTCTTTCCACTTTTATATATATATATATTCATGCACACATGCTACTATGTTGCATGTCATAAGACACATAACCATCTCAATATGTATAATATTTAAATACATATATTTTGTTTATACTGAATTTAATATAATTTTAAAGCAATTTGATCTCAAATTGACATATTAAGATCCTATATATGGGGGGATCAGAATGACTTAAAGTCAACATGGGTATGACAATTATATTGGCATCAACAGGGTTTTTAGCATTCCATCATCAGATTTTCACTGGTATGGATGACTGAAAAGTTGTAGGAGAAGACTGAGACCTATCCATTAACATATGAAGATTTTCTATCTTCATATAAACTGAGCACTGATTATATATGTGTGAGGGAGATAATGATCTGGACCAACTAATGAGTGGTGGTTTTGCACAAAATACATATATTGGAGATCATTTATCTTTTTCATATATGATAATGTGTATCAGCTGTATAAGATGTAGTGGATATCTGTAGGGCATTTGAATATCTAAGTTCAAATTTCTTCAAATCTAAATTCAGATTATTTCTAAATTATATATTTGTGTACATTTTAGAAGGGACTTGAACTCTGACTTTCAAGCTCCCTACCATAGTTTACTCCATTTACACAATTGATACACAGGATTATTTATCTTTTTCATATGTATGTGGTCATGTGTATCAGTTGTGTAAGATGGAATAAATACTAGTAAGGAGCTTGAAAGTCTGAATTCAAGTCACTTCTAATTACATTAAGTTTAGTATAGACAATATACTTATATTTGAATATTATATATATATATATATATGTGTGTGTGTGTGTGTGTGTGATTGTGCTGTTCTTATACAGTACTTCATTTTTTCTAAATTATTTTTGTCAATATCTTAGTGTGCATACTTAATAATTTTTAATTTTATGATTTGTATTATAGTTTAGTGGCTATGCCAAAAAGATATATTAGTACTTTGGTACTATTCACAAATTTATGGAAGCAAAACCATTAATATATTGGTTTCACTCTAATAAAGATCAAACAGAACATATAAAAAAAAGTTATGTGTTATGGTAAAAAATTCAGATTATTCTACAGAAACCATAGACAATTCACATAAAAAATAGACTGTTTGAATAAAAAGTGGCTGGTATTTTTTTATTAACTAATTACCGGTGCTTTGATTTCATTGTATTATATCTTATAATGCATATGAGGTTTTCACATTCATACTTAAACAATTCATGTGCTTATGTTGAATGTGGCCAACATTTACTGAAGATTAAAATATTCAATACAGTGATATATAAAAAAAAATTATCTTTCTTCTTCATGAAATTAGCTGTATTTCAAATGCATTAATTGTTAGCAAACAATGACAACAAAGTGGCAAATCAACTATCTCTAAATCTATCAGCAAAAAAAAGTATTCAGTTTTTGAAACTTATAATGTTGTGAGTATAAACATTAGCAATATATATATCAAATTCATTTCTACGTACTATTGAGATTTAAAATAAATTTTTGCATGTTTATGTTATAGTTGATATTATCTACTCTATATCATTCTACTCTAAACTCATCATTTAGGTATAATTACTTAATACACAACATACTGTAATGCCAACAGATTTATGGACTAGCTTGATTATTTGGTCTTTGTCACTAAAAAGCTCATATTCCATATATTTATTTGGCCAATTTTTTTGTATTTATCTTACCTAGACACATTGAGAATATAATTAATTCCAGCTGTTTAACACAGATACAGATGTTGCAAGGAAACTAAGAGAATCATATGATGAACTTTTTTTGATATAATCCTTGCCTAAAACAGGTTGAAATAACTATGGGGTGTTTAATCATCACTAAAAGTAGTTTCAATTACATATTCTTTTGTCACAATTTATTCTAACAACTCAAACTTAAAGTTGTGGTATAAAATTTGATTTTTTATGGTTTTGAAGGTAAACATTATTGTATTTGATGCCACATATCTATTGACTTTATATTTTAAAACAAAGTTTCAAAAAAAAATTACTACCAAATTAAAATAAATAAATGAATGATATGATTTATTGAATATTAAAATCTTAAAAAGTCAGTTCACAAATCACTATTATTTTTCAGTGATTATTAATAATTTATTTATTAGTATCAATTACAAGATAGTTTACCTGAGTATGTAATTATTTTTTTTGGTG
Source organism: Epiperipatus broadwayi (assembly GCA_028023455.1). Classification (NCBI taxonomy): domain Eukaryota; kingdom Metazoa; phylum Onychophora; class Udeonychophora; order Euonychophora; family Peripatidae; genus Epiperipatus; species Epiperipatus broadwayi. The sequence continues at coordinate 560,524 of JAQFVV010000256.1, forward strand.
ACATTAAAATATTTAATTATGTTTTTATGAAGACATCAATATTAAAATTTAGATTAATTTAAAAAAAAATAAATAATGATCAAATTATCAATTGCTCAAGAGGACAGTTGACATTTGGTACTAAAGTGACAAACTGATTATAACAGTTTTAAGTTATTAGTTACTTTTCTTGACTGTAAATAGATCTAGAAACCTTTAGCTGTTAAATGTATCACCTTTATTATTGAACTAAATAACACAAATCATTCTCTTAGAAGGGTCGCTAGTATTTTATTTAATATCAATGCAAATTAATAATAAAGTGGTCATTTTACAGTATGCTATTTTTTAAAACATTAAATTTGTCTGAATGAAAAGTAAACAATAAGTTACTACTGATAATTATAAGTCCTTGTTTGTTACTTAATTATATTTATTATCAAAAAAAAAAAAAAGATTTTAGAATCCATAAACCTACTTTCTGGATAATTTTAGAATCCATAAACTTACTTTCTAGATAATACATTTAAGATTTATGTAAAGCAAAAAAATAATGACAAATTACCATGGATGATATTAATCACTTATTTATTATTATTATGTGATCATGGTACCCATTTTCTGAAAACTCCACTAAATCAATTTTTTTTTTATTTTATCATTTGTTAATTTTATAAAAAAAAAAATAGGTGGAAATCAATGATGAGCTGTCTTTACTAAAGTGAAAGTATTCACTTTCTTTTTTTTGTAAAGTCAAAATATTTTTTTAGAGTAGGTAAACCCGCTCTCAGTAGATCACTTCTCATTTATCTAAGAGATTAATAAAAAAAATAGAAGATAACCAATAAGGATGATAACCTTGCTTTATTATTTTTTCTCATAAATGAGACGATTCTATAAAGTCAAAAAACCTATTTTTTATTTTTTTATAGTTGATACAAGGAATTACTACGCCTATAATGATTATATGTTTCTGTATATAGTTTTGTGTCAATAAACTATTTCTATCATTGAAAGACTCCTTACAAAGTAGACAATTTCCTTTCATTAGACTTTCATTGTTTTTAGTTCATACAATCTGGAGTGTCCGTTGCAAACTAATCTTCACCTTCCCACCTCCAAGTCAAGATGTTATATTTATCGACCACCTTAATAAGTTGAAAAATAAAGACCTTATCCTGTCTTCAAAATTCCTCTATAATGAGACATGGAATCTCTTTCAAATACCAAAAATCACCTAAGACATAAACAATCACACACAAAATTTGATACTAGCATTTCCATTAGAGATTCTCCAGGGGATTAAACTTTAGATCCATCACAGATTCTCAATTAGGATGTTAGAACTTCTTACCAAGAAAGACAATGTATTCACATATTCTTAGATAATCAATTATTTTTCATTAATAAAGTTATTTTTGAAACTAAACTATTTAGAGTTAACAAATATGCATAGATTATTAACAATTATATTTATGTGAATATATTTGTATATTATGAATATTTAATCATTACTGGTGTATTTTTTATTAATTTATTTATAAATGCAACTTTTTTTTATATTAAGAATGAATAGTCCGGATGAGTCATCCTTCATATGTTTTTTTTTTTTTTTTTACAAAAGTGTACAGAGCAACAATCACAAATATCAGTTATTTTAAAAACAAGCATCGTCTCAGATTTAAAATAAACAATATTTATTATCTTTTAAGTAATGTTTATTTGTAAGTCTTACAATTTAAATGTTAGTTGTTTATATTATGTACAAGCCTTCAGGTAAGATTGCTCACCTGTAGTCTAATTAAATCCAGATGTTTGAAAGTCTGATTAAAAATCATTTTAATTGAAAAGCTGCTGAATTTTACTAGAATATCTTTTTTAAAAAAATGAAAATAAAGAGCCGACTATTTTCTAAAGAGACGTCCTTGTTAGAATAGGGTGTAGGCTGGAAGAAAAAAAGGAACCATGGAAACATCGATCATGATAATAGTAAGGGGAAAGTAAATGTGAATGCGTGTCATTTAATGGTCTAGCCCATTAATGGATGTCATTTATTTATTTTTTATTTCAAGCTTCTAAGTACTCCTCGATTTTTGACATCGCAGTTGATGGCTTAGGAAACATGTCTTATTACAAGATTTTAAATAATGATTACCTGGTCTGTAAAAGTGGATGATTTTCGTATTTGAAATAAGGATTGAATTAAACCGTTTAGATTCTTCTAATGGACAGCTATCGTTTAATGATGATAGATTAAAAAATGTGTGTATTGGTAGTAACTAGTTTTCTATTTAAGTATTGTGTGTTCATTATGATTGAGGCAAAAAGGGATATGACTTTTATATTAATGAGCATTCTGATCAAGCAAAAATAATTGAAAAAGATTATCATTGTTTAACACACGCATATATATACATATGGTTGTCCTATAAGTCTGTCATCATAAGGAAAAAATAATAGAAAAACTGTTTATTTATATATACAACAGAATCATTAATTTATAAATTTATTATCATTATTTAACACTCATATAAAGGAAGTTCATCTTTAAAAGAAAAAAATAATAGAGAAAACTCACGATTTATATATGGGCATAATCATCATCAATAGTATTCTGTTAAATGCACAGATCCAGAGAGTAGTTACATCATCAATTCGTCCATTTTTTATTCCATTCTCTTCATTGCCCAGCTCTTCAATTTTACATAACTCTTCCCATCTCTTATATCATCCAACATTGTCAATCTCTTCCTTTCTTTCTTCTGACGTCCACACACCATTTCCTCCAAAACATCTTTCATTAAATTATAATTTCTTCTTAATATATGTCCAATCCAGTTTCTCTTTCTCCAATTTCTCTTTCCAATTTCTTCAATTAATCTTCTTTTTTTTCTTTACTCTTTTCAAAACTTCTTCGTTTGTTATTTTATTCATCCAATTGATTTTTTTCATTCTTCTCCATGTCCACATCTCAAAGGCTTCCAATCAGTTCCTAATATGTGCATAATAGAATCATCAATTTACAAATTTAACCCTCACCAATAATATTAATAATATTAGGCTTAATGATTTATTTCAGTAATGCAGTGATACACCTATATTAGAAACAAACCTCTGATATATTTCAGAACTCCTACTTCAATAACAGTTTTCTATTTACTGGGTAACTCTATTTTATATACTGATGCCATCTATTAATTACTCAAGCTTGCAACAAGTGACAGCAATAGAATACCATGTGAATAATTTTCTCCTATAAAACATTTTGTTTTTTGGAAATATGTGGCAGTTTTTGGTATTAATGATTTACTTTTTCTAGTATGCACAAAAAATAAAAACCTTTTGAGTTACCTCGTAATTTTTGCAGAAGCAAAAATGTGATAATTTACTCATTTTAATTTTTGATTTTATGTATATTTAGAATTTATAAATTAATAAGCATGATATGACTGTAGAAAAGAATGTGCTACTAATTAAAAGATGATCTTTTGATTATCTTTGAGATCTTAAAGGAACTGAGCATTGAAAACTTCAAATGTCTACTTCATAGGATTACAGTTATTTTTACTATATGATTATTCAGTTATTCATGTGGCAAATTAAGATGGTTGGCTGCTTATCAATATAAATCTTATTAGTAAATTGAGATTGTTCCTTTATTGGTTTTTAGTTCTGAATTTGAAGCTAAAATACTTGAAGACAGTGTGATGAATATTTATAAAATGATTATTTATGTTTTATATTTACATCTAAGTCTTAGATTAAGAAACACTATTGTTTTTCCTTTCACATGTGATAGTCATCAACATGAACAGATGGAATTGAGATTTTTTGAATATAAAAAGAGTGTGTGCATGTTTGAAAATGATTCTTTTTTATGTATTTACAATAAGAGCAAAAAAATTATTATAGTTCTCACTCCTGGAAGAATGTAAAAATGTCAGCAGTTGATTAAATGCAGAATTCTTAGATTGAGAATGTAACCTTTCTTTCAATGATGATTTTTTATTTGATCACTTATAACTGTAAATCACTTTTAAACAAAAAAAAATTGTAGGAAATAGTTCTACTTATTACTAAATGTGACATTGTCAAACTTTGGAAACTTGAGAAAGTCAGGAAGATACACAAGTAATGCACTGATCTGATTAGAGGGGACAAAATGCAACCATTAGCTTGAGAGGCCTGCAGAAACACACAAAGCTCAATGGGCTATCCCTACACTCCATAGATACATTTATATTTCAACATTCCCACAACCCTTTCTACAGAATGTTCCTGCAGTATGCCAACTCCTCATTCTTTAAGGAGATCTCTCGCACAGACAAGCCTTCCCCAGTTACCACTGGTTGGCTGACAATCCTCACATCCCTTGTCTCCCAATGTACTACTATTCCTAAGAAGCCATTCTCAATGAAAATTAATTTCTGAGAAGCTTACTATATGCTTCAAACTGATGTTTCTGCAGGATCAACTCTCCTTTGGCTCAACAACCATCTGCTAATCAGAAATTTAAGTGATGATTTCTTGAGCCCAAATTCTTTGACTTCCTGTTGAAGATAAACCTCAATGCCTTGCCTACTAAATACTTTCTTGTACATCGCTGAAGTTTCTCAAACATAGATTCCACTTGCACCCTATGCTTCAGAGAAAAGGAAACTTCTCTTCCCCTCCTCTGCCACTGCTTTTCCCTTTGACCCTACAGAGACCTTATAGCCTCTATACTAAATGACAAAATTTTCTTCCTTATCAACTCTCATTGACATTATACTGTGTGGATCCATCCCAGAAATATGTTCATCAACATTCTTATTATTTTCGCTATGGTACACCCATTGCTGGATCACCTTTAATCATGTTCTGGAGCATCCACTTGATTTATATATTGACAAAATGAAAAAAATTTAGTAGAGGGACCAAAATTTGGCCCCTCCTACATCTTTGATGCCACATGGAAGCTAATTGTTTTGCCTCCCTAAGGCTGATTTCTTCCATACCTAGATAAAAATTGCCTATCCTGGAAATGATTGGGGGATGATTTGCATGCATTCCTTTGGGATTGATTATGACTTCCCTTTCTCTTCAAGACTATTGCCCAGATCCTGAGTATTATGACATTGACTTTCATTCTGAAGGGTCAGTTTACCTATACAAAGCTGTGGTTTTGCATGGACAAAAGTTTAGAACTATCTTTGTACATTTTGAGACATGCAAGCTTAGCCACCTGCTACAAAGGCACCAAATCCCAGGCTCGTTCCTTTGTCTCTATGCATCATATTAGTCTTTCTAGGTTGTGCCATGCAAGATGTGTCAATATTGAACTTCTACCTTTCTGAATATCATTTAATGTATCCTATTTCTAATTTTATCATATGAGCTATATTTTTATAAATAAAAAAGTTAATTGACTTGAAAAGTGGATATGCACTTTATTATAAAAACACAACCATTGAAAACATATCTAATTGAATTGTTAAAAGTTTTTCTTAAAAAATTCCAACTTTTATCTTTACAAATACATTCATTATTATTAAAACTGAGGTGACTATAGAATACAGTATTTTGGATGGTATTATTTTTCCATTCTTTTTCAGTTGTTTCTTGTCTGACTAGTAGTAATTTAACATTGGAATTATACAGGTAGTCTTTAGATTTATGAAATACTCATTTTAAGATAACTTAGTTAACTAAGCTGTTCTGTCAGAAACATCAGTGAATACAAAATGTATATATTTCTTTATGAGAATCTTCCTAATTTTTCCTTTCTTTTAAAAACAAAGTTTGTAAATTGTTTTCCAAATATGGATTATGACACTAGGTTGACTTATGCAGTCATTTGAGATTATCATGTGCATGGCTTCTTTAATTTTTCTTTTAGTTCTAATATTCTTGTGTTTCTCTATTTTAACACACACACACACACATATATATATATATATATTCATTGATACAAGTATTAGTTACTATTTTAAAAATGTCTTTCCCTCTGTAATCACTTTTATGTCCATTTTTCACATTTTTATGGCATTTTACAGATTCAGTTTTTGTTTTTAAGTATCAAGTTTAAATTTTATAGAGGTTATGATTTCTCACAGTGTGCTATGAGTTTTGAAAGCTATTATTATTGTGACTGCAGATTTTCTTTAGCTTTATGTACATGCACTCTATATTATCTCTCATCATTTTTTTCTTTTGTTGATTAATTAAGGTTTCCTTAATGATGACTGATGAATAACTTATTTTAAGAAAATTTATTCTATGTTGGACACACACACCTCCTCCCAAGAATTATCTTTTTTATATATTTTTGTGATAATATTATCCATGAAAAAATCAAAACTACTGTTTACATAAAACCCACCCACACAGAAAAAAAAAGCATATATATCTAATAATAACCACATAAAAGAAAAAATAGAAAAACAAGGTTTGTTCCGAATCCAGTGATTTTAATAAAACTAAAAACTAATAAAGAACAAATTTTTACAAAAAAATAATTATCAAAAAATGGTAAATGCTATAGTGCATGTAAACATAACTGGAATATCAGACAAACTAAATCAATCTGCAATTAATACAGTATAAGAAATGCTTTTCAAATCAGTATACATTACAGGGAATCATAACCTCTATAAAATCTAAATATGAAATGTTGAAAAATAAAAATTGCTTCTCCGAAAGACCACAAGGAAATGGAAGATGTATATCTATGAATTTAACTATTCAACTGAAGAAGGATTAAAAGAGCATAATGCAATAATTAAAAAAAATATTCAAATAATTTGATTTTTCAAAGAAAGTTCAAGTTTCAGCAACAGAATCAATCCTAGGACTCCACCTTCCAGAGTTTGATATCCTACCACTATGCTAAAGCAACTAGTATATAAAAACAAATCAATTGATTTGTAAATTTTGAAAACACCTTTGAATATAAAATGCATTTATCAAAATATGACAGCAGTAATTAGATTACGTGTTATCATTAAAAAAAAAAGAAAAACACTAATAAATATTATAAAAGACAATTCCATATTCAAAACTTTTTATAACAGTTTTATATGTTTTTTTGTATTAAAATGAAAAAGTATGGGAATAAAGAAACTGAAGATCATTCAAGTCATCTAGATCTTGAAGGTGGTATGTTGTTTGTACAAATAATACTTCAGAATTTCAAAAAATTGTATAAGCATTATCACATAAATATAAAAAAAACAAGATTAATATTAAATGGCTTTTCATATAAAAACAAAATAAAATTTGATAATATAGTTAATAACTAAAAACATCCTGATGAGAATATTATTACTGATGGGAACATAATTAAACATTAATTATAAATTTAAGTATAGAATGTTTTTGTTAGAATTAGTTTAATATTAATTAAAAATAAGTAGTTAAGTGGTGGTGGCCTAGCAGTTAGCATAGCTGCCTTCCAAGCAGCCAGCCCCAGGTTCACTTCTTGGTCAATGCATTTGACATATGGGAAAAAAAAAGTATTCTTATGTGTTTGAAAATGAAAGTTTTAAATAAATGTTTTACTAGTTCTTATATATAAATCTGAGATCCAAATTCTTAATAGAAGAACAATACAATACTTAAAATCACAGAACATAGTTAGTATAAGGAGATACATATTAGAAATAACAAGAAGGGATAAAATGAAATACATTGTAAATATATATATAATTGGGAGAATTTAAAAGCTGAAGTGGATTTATTTTTGATATGTTATTGAAGTCTTAAAGTAAATCTCAAAATATTTAGAAAATCCTAGAAAGTGATCATATGTGAGATGGAAGAATGAGATATGGAGATTTGATAGACTGTTGTGAAGAAGAGAAACTAGAAATTGGATACACTTGATTAAACATAGAAAAACTATCTTGCCATGGATCAGCATTGATTGAAAATGATAATACTAAAATGTGATACATAATTTAAAAAATAATATTAATTAATAAATATCATTTATTCTAACATTATCATGAAATATATACATTTGTGATTATTTATCTTTTCAACATGTGTGTAATCAGGTGGGTCAGCAATATGAGATGGCATGGAGAGTTGATGGTCATGTGAAAGTCTGAGTTCAAATCCCTTATATATTACTTATATATGTGCAGGTGTTTGTAAGCCTGTACAGTGTATTAAATAAGTTGACTATAGTTTGTAGTAAAAGCATTTCTGAATAATGTGGGTAAATCAAATTATAAATAAATTATTTATTTATAAATAAATATTGTAAGCTGATGAAATATTATCTCATTATTATAAAATTATTTTAATTATATTATTATCATATATGTGCACATTAGACACATATTCTTATGTAATTGCATCCAATATACCAATTTTCATAAACTAAAATATGCCTTATTTTTATATTGGACTATTTCCATCATCTAATATGTGTGTTGAATGTCTTTAGAAAAGTTTAATTTTAGTTAAATATTCCAAATGCATTCAACTGTTAGTAATATCACAGCAAACAAATGTTAGTAATATCACAGCAAACAGTTTAGTATATTTGTTTGCTGTGATATTACTAACAGTTGAATGCATTTGGAATATTTAACTAAAATTAAACTTTTCTAAAGACATTCAACACACATATTAGATGATGTAAATAGTCCAATATAAAAATACAGCTAGAACACCATCATCACAAACCTTCAGGAAAACACTAAAATCTGCCTTGTCTTTGCAAATCTTTTTTCTTGTTTTACTTTTAGCATTAAAAAATCTTCTGGTATAGTAAATTTATGTTGTCTACTATGTCCTTATCTAGAGTTTATGCCTTAAGTAAACCCAAATATTTTAAAACTAAAATTAAATATTTTTAATTAAAAATTCCCAAGTAATCTGTAATTTTTTTATTTAGTTAATCAGTTTAATTAGCCGTTTGAAATAATTCAATAAATAGATTTTAACTATTGATAATATGTTGTAAAAAAGTTATTTATAAAACAACTGTTGGTCACTTTAATAATAACCATTCTGATTCTTAGCTCTGAAATAAGATTTTAAAAATGTTACTTTATATTTGTCTATAATTAATTTTCTTTTTTTGTGTGTGTGATTTATCTGATGAATATTAAATATTTTTCTTGCTATTTTGCAATTTTTCATAGTTCAATACCTCTACTGAATTTTTTTATATTGTAATTGCAACTAATTTGGGGAATGACAATAAAAATAATTGTTAGTCTCTTATTATTATAATTAGATGAAACCTATATTCTTCTTTATTATTATTCTTAAATTGGTTTTGGATTTACATATAATCTAAATTTCTGCTTCTGGAACATGGCTTTTCTGTGTAAATCTTTTGATCATATTTTTAAAAAAATATTAAATGTAAATATGTAATATTTTGATTATAAGCATGATTATATATATATATATACTTGGAGTATAGATGTAATTATAGGATATTTGAACAGAGACTTTCAAACTCCATTCAATTATCCACTATATTTCATACAATCAATAAACTTGACCACATTGTATGTAAAAAAGATAAATGTCTTTTTCACAGATGGGTGGTCATGGGTATTAGCTATATGAAATAGAGTAGTGGTTGTAGGAAGCTTAAAAGTCTGGGTTCAAATTCCCTATAATTAAATGTAAATATGATTTTATTATCTTTATGCATAATATTTTTCATATTAAATTTGATAATTGTATTATTGGATAATCAAGATCTTAGAGATTGTTTTATGTACTTATTTATTGTTGGATGACTCATAGCTATTCTAAATAACTATCTAGTTATTTATCAATAAACAGAACTTAATTATTTTACTTAAATTCAGAAACTGAAACTTTCAACAAGGTTTAAGTGACTAGTCTAATAAATAATGTTTTCCTTTTCATTCTAAAAATACTTAGGAAGAACATTGCCCTATAGTGGTCTACTTAGAGATATATTTACCTTTTACCTATTATATATGGCTTGCTAAATCAGTATGGCAGCTTTATGGGGGGGGGGGAGATACTGACTCCTTGTCTGTGAGATTTTTCTATTTACCAAAAAAAATGAATTTCACTGTTTCTTCATAGACATAACAGACTAAAAATCAATCACCATATTCTGAGGAGATAAATGTAGTCATTAATGTCATATATTAAGCATTTTGAAACCTACATTTTTTTTTTACCTCTTCACATATTTTTTCCAAATCAATATCAATAATTTTGTTTTTATGTTGATCTTTTATAGCATTTCTGACTTTCTTTTATCATTAATATTTATTGGTCTTTTTTTTTATTTCTAATTTTTAAAACTATTTTGTAGTATGCTAACTGATAGGTCCACAAATTTATATGCAATATTTTGTAAAGTTTATAATCTAAGCACATGAGTCTATTATTTGTGAATTATTTATCATAACTTTTCTGACAAGTATAGCTATCTATTCCATTTTTTCTGTTGAGTATAAACCATCTTCATTTCAAAACCTCATCATTATTCATTTCACAATTTTTATGATATTAAGCAATTACCCCTACTATATTAGAGTAGCAAATCTTTTAAAAAACTAATCTGTTTTTTATTAAAAATCTTACAATGGGTGTCTAAATAATTCTAACATAATTATAAATACATATTTATTGTAATTGTGATAGTATGAGCTTATTAGTTAATATTGGTTATACTTGTGATCTATTTTAATATTAATTATTTTCTCATTAGTTACATCGTAAAGTATATCTGCATTATGCTAATATAATTTTAAAGACTGTTGTACCTTAAAATAGTATTATCTCAGCAACCAAAAGCAATCAATTTAAATGTTCAAATATATTTCAAAACTACATCTTTGCTATGACATTTGTGATTCATGTATAAAATAGTCATTCTTATATAATTAATTTCTAATCTAATTATCTTATTAGTAATGAGGTTTCCATCTGAGTAGTGTATTATTTTTTTCCATATACTACACAAAAAGTTATCAAATAAAAAACAAAAGGAGAAATGAGTAAAAATATTAATAAATTTTTGATTTAAACAAATCACATTCTCTTTTTTAATCATAATAATTTAGAAATTGGAGGAGGGGAATTGATAATTAATTGATTGTTTTAGTGTAACAATAATGACAGAACATTGATGTTACACTAGTAGGAAGAGAATCTATTAATAGTTGTAACTGACAGATTTGTTGCAATATGTTTTATAAAAATAATATTTTTTGTGATTATGATAATTGAAGAAATTACTATGATAATAATAACAAGATGCAATCATTAGCATTGAGATTAACCAGGTGAAGATTGTAAACAGAAGAAATAGCAGAAATTGCCATTATTAAGAAGGTCTTGTGGTACTTCTAAAAGAAATATTGTAGTATATGGACAACTTAAACTACATTATTGCATATTAATGTTTATGCATCAATGATCAAGTTTATTGCCAAATTATGTTTATGTAAAGTTCTATGAATACTGATAGTATCAATGTATTTTTGGCTAGGTTAATGATAGTTTAGAGTTGTGGTATTGGTAATAACAGTTTGATGATCTATTTGTATTGGTATTATGTTATTCATATTGGGGTTTTAATTTATAGATTATTGGTATGTGAAAGTCATCAATTATTAATAGAAATGTGTTAGCCTACTGACCACAGATGTATTGGAAAATATCATCTTTTGTGGATTGATGCATTAAGTTGGATAATTATTGCAAACCTATAAATGCTTATTATTACTCCAGTTATGTAGAGAATCTATTGCCCAGTGAGGATTTGGACAATAGTAGTGACATTTGTGATCTATTTTTCCTGGATCTGTGTTCTGCTGAATAAAATAAAAGGCAAATCTATATAGTAAATTATGTACAGTGAGATCAAATAAATGGAACTGTTGTATTCAGCCTGCCACTTGCATTTTCAAACATCACATAATTTTCTGAACAATTAACACTAATGCAATATTAATATAAAAGTGTGTTTGTGATAGCACTGATGATGATAATACTGAAGCTTATTAGCAGAGGTAGTATGATAATCATTAGCAGTTGCAGTGTGGGAGAGAGGGAGGGAGCAATGACAGAAGAATATAAAAAGCTTAGGGGCACAAGCGTTACTTGCTTTATATGTCTATGAGCAGCTATGGTGTACATTAATAAGTATTATTAATAGTGTAACAGGCAATGTCAGCAATAATAATTATATATTACAAATAAATATCGAACACTGTAATTTATCAGAAGCTTTCCAGCAGCTATGTTCAAATCTGGATCATATTACTATCATTGCCCATTCTAAAGAAGGGCATGGTTAAAATCTTCAATAGCTTTAATCAAATTAAATTTTTGAAGTCACAAAGTTTAATTTTTTTATGTATTTTCAGTGTCTTATTTGAACCCTTTTCGATTGTTTAATTTATTAATGGATGAGCGAATCTCTAATTCTTTTAATGGGTGGAGAGTGACTCATAGCTGCCGAAGTCTCAACAGATATCCACCCCAGCAACCGTTTCAAGCATTCTCCTTTTATTCCCATAACCCATCCCTACCCCACTTTTTTTTTATTTTGTCATCTATTGTAAAGTATTAAAGGATGATTCAGTAAGACAAATCCTAATAAGTAACCACGATGTCAAAATGGACTAGCATTTTTTAAAAAGTAATAATAATTCCTCAATTTGGATCTATTCATTTATTTCTAATGACAAATAGAATGTCATGAGAGCTGTCTCGAGTTATAAATTAAGATTTTTTTTTTATTATTAAGCTAATTAATTTGCCCACGATTGTCTAAAGAATGATTTAGAAAAGAATGTCAGTCTCCTCATTTATATATTTTTGCTGTGGGTTAAATTGTGAAGCTAAATCCTTTGACAGGGTAATTAATGGGGTGTTAAAGTTTTCATTTAATAGTAAGGTTGATTACATTTAACTTATTATATTTTAACAATTAATCCCTCTCCCTTCTTAAAAATTTACGACTAAGGAAAAAGGGAGGAGTGAAGTGCATTTCTCGCCTTATAAATATTTATTTACATCAACAAATATATTATTATAATAAAGTAAATCATGTATTTATTTTTTAAAAGCGGATTTGACAACTCAAAAGTGTCTTATGCCAGAAAAAAGGAAGGGGGGGGTCAATAAAACGTTCTTCCTAAAGGCTTTGAGTATAATAAATGTATGGTTTAATTTGTGAAGTTAGTGTAGGCATACTGGACATATGAAATAGTGTAAATATGTTGAAAGAATGTGCATTGATATGTGTAAATGGATGAAAATATGTTTTAGAATAAAATCCTGTGCGGTTTGGTGCAGTTGTAGGGAACTTCTTATGAATTCCCAAGTAATAAAGCCATTTGTGTATTTCTTTTTTTTTATTACAGAATAAAAAAATTTAACACAACCTGTTTGCGACCAAATAATAACGTTTTTTAACGTAAGGAAATTGTGTATAATGAATTATGATAATACATATGTAAATATCTTTACGTGTAAATAGGTTGACGTATCAAAAGGCCATAGGTGATTGTAAACAAGAAATAACATTTGATCATTCAAATACTTATTTTTCAAGCACCGTTTATGTTAACATTTAACATATAAATATTTAAAGAGATGTCTGTCATTCAGCTGTATAATAATTTAAAAAAAAAAAAAAAAAAGATACCCATAACTGATTTTTTGGAGTGATAGTGTTTAGAAAACTAACAAAAATTTGGCCTTATAATATTTTGTCTGAAAAAATGGGTAAATTCTAATTTATAATTAAATATATATATATATGCTTTAGATACTGCATTACTAGGATAATATTTAAAGCCATCCTGTATAATTTAATGCAATGGAGGATGATGAATTTTAAAACTAAAATTATCTGGATTGCAGTTCAACTCTCTCAACATCTGGTGTTCAAATACCATATGAACTTTCAAATGACAGACCCATTTGATTATATTATAATCTTAATGTATTTTCAGTTCAGATTTCCTTTTCAAAAAGCAAATGTTACATTATAACTAGCGTGTAAATCAGAAAATATTTTGTCATCACCTCTATTTGATTAGCTAACTGGGTATTGTTTTTTTTTTTCACATATTAAGTGATAGAAAATTAGAGTATCCATTGCTATACAATGGAATACTTTGAAACTATTTTACCTTACTTACTTATTTAGAGAGTTGTGATATTTTTTTTCCACTCTCAGAGCAAATATACAAACATTTGAAAGAATTGGTGACACCAGAAGCCAAACCTTAAGAAAGGATTCTAGTCAGTTGTTTTTTGTTTTTTTTTTTGCTGTAGAATAATTAATTTTGTCATATCATTTTAATAAAAAACATTTTCATAGAAACTTATCATAAGGATCCTTAAACATTAGCCAGTGCTTATATGTTGGCTTCTAGAAAGGAAATAGAAATTTCATCACTATTTAAAAGCAAGCTACAAATCTTTTTATACTTATGTTTGACTTTTAATATACTTTTGTAAAGACAGAAAGTCAAACATTTACTTTATTACTGGGGTTATTAAAATATATAACTGCTACTAGATAAACCTTACAAGCAGGGACAGTCAGAGGAGGAAACAAGATGGCAGCTTCCTCATGTCCTCAACTTGGCAATTCAATATGCTAAACAAAAATGTAGGAGAAGGCAAAGTGATGTCATGTATTGTAGAACAGCCTTAATTTGATAGTTAAATTCCCAAAAAAAATATTCGAGAAAAACTTTATCAAGCTGGCATACATTGAGTTGAAAATGTAAGCCAGTTTAGGGATGAGGTGTCAATTTGACAAGTCTGTGATGAAAATGACTGCAGTGCTCGGTGACCAGCAGAACTAATAGTCTCATCCCTCTGTCAGTCAGTTCTGATACTAACAATGCTAGAGTGACTATACTATCCAAGTGCTATCTGGACCTGATCTGCTTGCTCGTTTCAGTGACTAGTAACTAACTTCTCTTGGAGTCCTGTTTTTGGCTCTGTAAGTAAAAACTCTCATTTCTTCTTTCTCTCCCCATATTTTTATTTTAAATTTTGTAGGGCCTCTAAAATATTAGTTGCCTCAGGCCTTGCATTTTATCTGAAAGATCCTGCTTACAAGCAAATTGAAGTCTGTAGACTTGATTAGCAACATAAAGTAAAAGGTGAATCTACATTTTAGTGATGGAGACCAACCATTCAGAAACTGGTCATTTATTGTCATATTGTGATTATAGATTTTATGTAGTTTACTTTTTGACTTCTTATCAATTAAGTATAAGTTATGAATTTTATATGATGTCTAGTTTTAATATATATGTTTACTTTTTTAAAAACTTGCTTTTTTATTTGAAATTATAATCAAAGTTAGTTTACTATCAATCAACAATGTGCAAAATAGACCATTAAAAATGCAAACACTCCCATGTTTAACCTTTAAAATTACAATGTATAGCAAAATAGACAAATTTAATAAATTTCATATATAAAAAGTAATTATTAGATGTTTGTATGTAGTAAACATTTGTGTTAATGTGGATGTTTTGAAGTTGAAGTCTGTAATATAAATTGATATCATAATAAAAGAATTGTTTAAATTTAAATTGAAAGAAAAAAGTAGTTTGAAAATCTAAATTATTTAGTTTGTTTTCAATAAAACTATATGCACCACTGTTTTTTTTATTGCATTGCCAATAGATTAGGAGATATAACATTCTGAAGAAGATTTCTGGGGTAATCAAAACTGTAAACTGCAGAAATGGGTGGATAATAAAGCATTGTAAAAGTAGTAAAGTATTTGGTCAATTGAATATTATATGATAAAACTATATGATAAAGTTTGTTTTATTTTGCTTTTATTTATTTTTTTATTAGGTGAAGTATAATAATTTCTTAATATACATTCATTCAAATATTTTTTAAAAAAAAAAGTGGAGTGAGGGGGTGAGTCCAATATAGCCTTTTTTAGTTTTATGTTCTTTAGTCTTACAACTATAAATTATTTTATTTGTAATTATATGTGGAACTATTCTCATTATCCAGAATTAATTGTTGAATGTGTATATTTTTCCTACATCTTCTGTATATAGATTTATAATTGTTTTAAATTGAATATTTTAAATTTTGTACTATATGTAAAATGAAAGACCTCATGGCAAAATAATTAGTGTAATTAGTGCAATGATTAGCTGTGATTATATTCTGGAATTCAAATTCACGTGAAACATGTTTCTTTTGTTCAATTCTAAGCAAACTTAAGATATTTTGTTTTCAGAAAACTACTCACTGTAATTATTGACAATAAATGGATAAGTATATGTTATTATTTAAGGAATAACAAGAAAAAAGTCTTATCTTACCATTGATTTTTTTGTAAAGAAATGGGCAGGATTTATTACTTACAATGGGCTCTTAATGACTGTTTTATCCTTTGTTTTATATAAATAAGGAATGTGTTAAAATATAAGAACTGTAATAATTATTTGCACATTATCCATCTTCAAAATATCATCAATAGTTGGAGATTTAAATGTAATAACAATAATTAAACTTTAACAATTCATTTAGTATATCAAAATTTTATATATTTATTTATAGCATCTTTATGATAATCAAAAATAAAACTTGACTAATTAAAGTTTTTATTGTTTTAATTTAATTTTTAATGCCATTCAGCAGTTATACTTTGTCAAGAACACAGTTATGACTTTAGGTGCTCTCATCCCATGAATTATGCAGTAATTTCCCTATATTACATTTTAAAAATTACCTTTTTTTTTTCTTTTTGGGTTTTACCTGAATTCTCAGTCTCAGGGGTAGAGCAATGGCCATGAAGGGTTTGTTAAGTGGTAGGATCAGTCAGTGATCATAGCCACACCCAGGTTTAGGGATGATCTGGAAATGTTCTCATGGCCCTCTCTGATTCGATTGTTGTTTTGGACATGCTGAACCAACATCACACCCAGATAAATTCTAATGCACTTATGTCAGAGGCCAAAGCAATTTAACCTTGTCCAAGGTGTGGATTTGGGTTCTCGCTAAACTGAGTTCTGGCTGGTGATCATGGATGAGGTCTGGGGGGAGCTGCTTGAGCACTTGCCAGGTGGGTTGAGAGTCGATTGTCCTGCATGGACTTTGCCTCAAATGGACATAGCACCTCCTTGATTGACTGATATTTGATCTGTGATAATTCATGTTTTTTTTTTGGTGCTTTTTCTTGATGTTTGTACTCGGAATGTTTTTTTTTTTTCTTAGATACCTGTAATACCTAATCTATTGTATAAGGTGCTTGAATTGCTTTGAGCCACCACTCAGTTGTAGAATATCAATGTATCATTGTAGTCTCTATGGTCCACTGCTGCAGGTGACAGAATGTGGTCCCTGCACAGGTGGATCATAGTTTAGTGACTTAATAAAGTTGTTTTGAAACATAAAGACTGCATTTAAAAGAATTTATTTTACAATAAGTTTTTTATTTGCTTTTAAAGAGCAATTATATAAAAATGTATTTTAAAAAGTTAGTAATAGTTATCCACTTTTTTCCATCTACTGTTGAAAGAAAAAATTCATATTTCTGATAGTAACTGAACAATTATTTTTATTATTTTTCAAAGTCAGAAACTAAAAAAAAAATTAAAAACGCATACACTCTGACACTCAAAAATATTAATTTATTTATTGCATCAACAAGATACAGTTATAATACTAATGATATATAGATTTTGTTATTAATAATAACTTGACAAAATATTTTTCTCTATTGTTTATCAATTATAATAAATTATATTGTATTATAATATAGTAAAATAATTATTTCTTTTATATATGTCTTTTTATTTCTAAATAACTTCAAAAATTTTAATTGGTCTATAACATATCTTTTACATAATACATTAATTTACCAAAAAGTTGATGTTCAAAATAAATTATTTTATTATAAATCATATTTTTAGACAAATAACTACAGTTTACATTAACAACTCTTGAATTATTTTATCTTAGAGATTATACATGAGTTTTTTTAATCAACATATTTATACTTAACTCAAATAATTGTTTTAAATTAAGATTATCATTTTATTGGAAGGATAAAAATAATAATGCATAAAACTTATAAATTGTTCTGAAATTGTAGTGACAATTTTTTCAATAACTTTTATGTAGAAAAGATATATATATATATATATATCATCATCATCATCAACCATTATCAATCCATGTAGAAAAGATATATATATATATATATATCATCATCATCATCAACCATTATCAATCCACTACAGGATGAAGGTCTCTCCAAGTTCAAACCATCTTCTTCAATCTTTAGCTTCTCTTCTCCACATCACCCCTGCACACTTTTTTATTTATTCATCCATCTCACATGTGGTCTATTTCTGGGTTTTTTATAATCTCTTGGAATCCAGTTTAAGATTTAAATTGTCCATCTATTATCATCTCTTCTAGCAATGTGTCCAATCCAGCTCCACTTCAGTCTTTTAATTTTTTCAATAAGGTCAGTAATACCTATTTGTTCTCTTACCCATGTATTGCATTTTCAATCTCTTCTTGTTACTCATATATAATGTATATAGATGTAAATAATAATTTCTCTGTTATTATGGTGCTTCACATTGGCTGTGAATTTCTATAATGAAAATATAGTCATTTCATATCTCCAAACATAAAAGAGCTGGTGGTTTAGTTAGTGTTTTGTAGAATGTCATATCATAATAATGTTGATTGATGAATATAGGAAGTAATGATGCATAACATACACAACATCTCAGTACCAATATTATTTATTCATTTCTTGTAATTGTCATTTAAAATGGAACCAATTATATTTAGTGATATTGTTGATATTTTTAAGACTTTGATGTGTTACAGATATAAATGAATGGACCCACAAATATATATATATATAATAAATATATCAATTCAAAATTAAATAACTCTGTAACATCAAATTAATGATTTACTACCATTTATGTTTATTAACAAGACAGACTACTCAAAGACAAATAACAGAAAATAACACACTTCCAACATTTAAATATCCCACTTATCTGTAGTTTAAAAAAAAGTTAAGTTCATAATATCTTATTAAAAATGATTTTTTTAATGTTTTTTTTTTTTTGTTCTTTTCAAAGAAAATAATTTAAACCATCTCAAACACAATATTATGGTTTATATTTTTCTTATGACTATACAAACATAAAACTAATATTTTTATTTTATTACTTTTCAACTCTTTTATTTAAACTCAAACTATAGTGAATTATATGTATATAAATGTTTTATAAAAGCCAAAAATAATATAAACAACTTTGAATGATATTTCTATGATAATTATTATTTAATAAACATATATATATATATATATATATATATATATATATATATATATATATATATATATATATATATATATATATATATATAAGTAAACCCCAATAAAAGACCTATTATAGGTTAATGTAGAAAAACTTGTTTATCTTGAAATGGATTGTTAATTAATAGAAATTGATAGTTTTTTGGCAACATAAAAAGTTAAATGTTATCTCTATTAACATGGATATAATCTCTTAATTTTCATTCTTTATTAATATATAAACATATACATTTATTACTCACTGAGTTATTAATTTATGATATTACAGTGCAAAATCTTAGGTTTACTACACCACAATTTTCTAGATGTTAATATAAGTTATCAGCAATGTATGTAAATAATATTTTGTTTAAATCACATGTTGTTATTAAATTAGTAATGACTGGAAGGTTGTAACTCAGTGAGTAATAAATGTATATGTTTATATATTCATGCTTTCAAGCCAAGATGCTTAAGACTGGCTTATATATATAAAAGGTAAGTAAAAGAGAAGAGTGGCATCATTCTTTTCTTGTCAAAAAATCTCTGTCATGTGTCTAGGCCTGATCGCTCCTCAGACCACTGTTTTAACAGCTATTGGCTGTCTGAAAGTAATAGTAAGGTGCATGTGAAAGAATAGCAACCTTCCAGTCATTACTAATTTAATAACAACATGCAATTTAAACAAAATATTATTTACATACATTGCTGATAACTTATATTAACATCTAGAAAATTGCGGTGTAGTAAATCTAAGATTTTATGCTGTAATATCATAAATTAATAACTCAGTGAGTAATAAATGTATATGTTTATATATTCATGCTTTCAATCCAAGATGCTTAAGACTGGCTTATATATATAAAAGTTAAGTAAAAGAGAAGAGTGGTATCATTCTTTTCTTGTTGTAGCACCAATGATTGAATGCAAAAATGAGTTACATTTTCCAATTACCTCCACAAAATCAACACTAGGGATTTAAAATAAACTTTCCCACTCAGAAACTATTTGTTTTAAATAAAAAGGCATATGTTTTCAACTTTTACTAGAATGGCATCTTTTCATTTATAAAAAGAAAAAAATGCTGAATGAGGCAGTTTCAAATACCATATTTTCCAATTTCTGATAATACTTGGCATTTGCTCAGTAGTTAAGCATTATTTCTAATTTAATCCTTTTTTTAATAAACATAAAACTGATAAGTACTAGTGTGTACATTTGAAATGAAATATAATATAAAATGCTTTTGACAATTTGAATTCTATAAACTAATAATTTATTTATTAGATATACTTAACTCCTACACAGCCACACACACAAAATAATAATTGTTTAGAGTTCATGTAATGGCTAAACATATAAAAAATAATTAAATAAAAGTAACTTAACTGATATAAAAAAAATAAATTAGAATACAGTAAATGGATTATACTGACTGATTAAGACCTTTTCTATTTTTGTTTGCTAGTATTTCAAAATAGATTTACAATGGTAATATATTTTATAATTTCCTTTACTAATTCATATGCTATTTTTCCAATTTGTACAGTTTAAGTATTCAGCTTCCAAAAGTGACAGGGTATACACTCTTTGCATGCATAAATTAGTTGTAATTTATCTAATATTGTAGCATTAAAGTCAATCTTAGGCAATTCTCAGAAGATTATTACATAATTATGATGAGTTGATACACATTTACATTAATCAGTAATGCATTTTCTGTGATTAAATCAACAAATAATCCATAAATCAAAAGTTTCTATTTTTGGTAATGATGATTTATATTTAATAAACCATGCTATGTCAGCAGTGAGATATTGATCATACTTATAATTCACAAAGAAAAAGTTTCTTCTGCTGTATTCAATAATTAGATGTATATTAATTTTTTTAATCCTCCTGTCCAATGCTAAAGAAAGAATGTCACTCTTCTGAAGCCTTTTTAAGAATTCTTCCACATTTTTCTTTTAAATTAAAAATATATAATAGATTAGTAATTAAAAATACATAATAAATTAGTGATCTTTTTATCTTTTAATTAGTATTACTTAATAGATTTTTAGATTCAATTTTTTGTTATCTATAAATCTAATCAAATTACTTTTTTAAATAAGTAATTACTGTATTACTTTGAATTTAGATCACCCTTGAATTTAAGATACAGTAGGATTTTAAAATTAGAAAAAATATAAAAATGATTTCAAAAATATTACCAAAATCACTCTTTTCTTCATTTTTCTGTAATATCTTATATAAATACAATTTATCCAAACTACTTCAAACACTTTTTATCAAAAACCTTTATTTGTACATATATACATACACTTATATTTCAACTGTTCTGCAGTCTTCTTCAGAATCTCTTAGCATTTTTAAGAGATTAAAGAAAATTGGCTTTGAAGAAGACTGCAGAACAGTCGAAACATAGGTGTATGTATATATGTACAGTAAAGGGTTTTGCTAAAAAGTGCTCAAAGTGGTTTGAATAAATTGTATTTATAAAAATGATTTTATAATAAGTGTTGAAAAATAATAAACATTTTTATTTACTTAAATAAAAACTAAAAGAAAAGTGCAAACTGGGAACTCCCCAATAAACTACTATCAATGATTGTAATAACATGTACATGCTTAGAATGTAAAGCAAAGATGTGATATTTAGGGAATGGAAGATTGGCAGAAATAAGATGTTAAAATATTCACTTTAAATTTAAGCCACATACATAATTTATGTCTTCAAAATTTAAATAAAAAGTATGGATTAAATTCAAAATTATACAGTATCTGCATGTCAAACTCTTTTGCTTCAATTTGAATGCAGTTATATAAATTAAATTCCTTTATTAAAATTCATTTTAATAAGTATTATAAGTTTCATTTATATCTTTATTTATTTATTTAACCCAAGTAAGATGCTTTTATATATCTTACCTATACATACATAAAAAAACCATTAAATCATTGTATTTCCTTTTATACTATTATTAATTTTAAAAGAATTTTAATATACTGCTGGCTGTTCACCTTTTCAAGTTTCTATTTCAAGCACTACAATATATATTAAAATAATGTCTTTTCTCTATGCTAGTTTCTTATTACCAACTGTATTATAATTTATTTTTAACGTTATAAGAAAATAATTTACAAAGAAAATCATATTTTAAAATATTTGTATTATATTTTCTATTAAAGAAAATACTCTTACTTGGTTTATCAGAATAATTTATACGAACATAATTTATTAGAAATATTTTAAAGCAAAAAAAAAAAGTATTCAAGTTCTTATTTTTATAATAAAAATTTCTTAAGACTGCTCTTTTATGAATAATTAATAATAATTATCAGGTCTAATAATATGACTTCAATTCTTATTCTTAACATAAATAACAAAATATATTTTAAATCTCACACCACTAATAAATCTAAAACTTTTAATTGAAAAAAATTCAACTGACAATTCCCAATATATATTTCTTAAAAGAATAAAAATTATTAAAGTTGTTCAATAATTATTTTAATCTATTCTTTTCTACAATAAATAAACAATTATCAACATAGTTAACAAAGAATTTTAAATATTTACATCTATTATCAATAATCTTATCTAATCTTCTTTAGTTTTATAAAATTTATTATAATATGTGAAATATATAGAATTTTCTAATAAAAAAGTAAATCATGTATAATCTCTTTTTTTTTTCAAAAACAATATTATTTATTAAATAATATAAAAATAAATATATCAATACTGATTAATCTATTAACAGATAAATACATATAATCTATATCAAAACTATTATACATCCAATTATCTTGTTTTTACATTTATTAATCCTATCAAAATCTCAAAGGAAGATGAAACAATATAATTTCCAAAATCAATAATTTCTTTTAAAAAAATTATTTAAAAATCTAGAATCCATTTAAAAATCTATTAATCAAATCAAAAATTAATCTGGAAAGAATTTCTTTATAAGTTTTAATTTTCATAAATATCATAGTTAATATAAAAAGCATTATGATAACGTTTTAATATTTAAATTTACTAAAAAAAATTAATTTTACATTATTTTCATCTTCTTTTAAGGTTTTTGTTAATATTAATAAGTTTAAAGTGTAAGGTATTGAGTAGATGCTAAATTTTATATTGAAAATATGTATTTATGTTTTTATTTACCTGTTAGTAAATTAAGGTTGTAAAAAAAAAACTTACATTTGTTATCAGAGAATTCCTAGTATTTTACTTATAATAATAAATTTTATAAAATGTAAAATAAATTACATTATTTTACACTTTATTTGTTATAAACCCATAAATATCAAGAGATTATCACATGAATGACAGATGATAATGAAATTCCTATCCTGAACTGTCCTATTCAATATCCCCTTGTTAGTTTCAAACTTATAGTTCCTCAATGATAAAAGCATAATCTTGAATCTAGTCTGGAGATATGGAATATGATAGCATAGGCTAGGAATTTATTAAGCACTAACTTCTGGCATCTATTATTACTTACTGAGCTTACTGTAAGTGACATAAAAATGGTGAAAAAATAAACTAAAATAACAACATGTAAGGTAAAGTTGTGTGATAGAGTAGTATGAAATTTTATTCTGTTATACTAAATCATTGTCTATAGTTATTAAAAAACTAAAAACACCATAAAATATAGAAATTGAACTAATTTAAGATCTGCTTAGATTGAAAACATTTATATGTTTTTTCAGAATAAGATGATAACTTGATAGTATAAAAGAAAGAAAATAATAGCATCTGGAAGGAAGATATAATAGTTTTCAAAAATCCAGATAAAGCTTCTCACTAATGAATCCATAATCTTAAATCTACTCTAGACATATTGAATAGGACAGCACAGAATAATGATTTATTAAGCATTATTATCCAGCATCTTATTATTTACTAAAGTATACAAGAAATAGCATAGAAATAGTAAAAAAGTAGGCCTTTATTTGTTACAATTTATATTATTTGGAATATATAATTGTTGATAATAAATGTGAACATTTAAGATTGTTTGTTAGATCCATTGAAGATTGTTTATTTAGAATAGAAAGTTATAAATTAAAAGAATTGTGAATACATTTAATTATTTTTCATTCTTTTATAAAATATATTTTGTAAAAAGAAGGATTAAAATTTGTTCAATAATTTTTAGATTTATTAGTAGCAACTGATTTAAAAGATATTTTATTATATAATCATTATGTAAGAGTAAGGACTTAAGTCTCCTTATTAGATCTGACAGTTATCAGCCAGCAATTCATAAGAGAAAATTTAAGGAATTTTTGTTACAGGGATAAGAAATTTAATATAATCTTGTTTCAAAAAAAATTTATAATGATTATATTAGCATAAATTATTTTGATGAATTGATAGTGGTAAAAATATTTTTTAAATGATTAGTAAGAAAAATACATGGATTTTTTTCTTTGTTTTTTTTTAATTTTTGGCTTATAATATAGTTTTGTTTTTTTTAAAGTGTCATAGCATCGGCCAGGACGCGAACCCGCAACCCAGGCAACTGCCTGCAAGTGCAAGGCAGTCGCGCTGACCTCTCAACCACCAATGCAAAACTCATAGTTTTTGGAGTAGTTTATATTATTTCGTGTTTTGTAAGAAATTATACATTGGTGAATACAGTTTGAGTTAAATGAAAGACTAAAAGTTAGAAAAATTAAATAAATAAATATCTTAGTTCTGCATTATATATTCACTAAAAAATAACCGGCCATAAGATCTTGTTTGAGCAGGTTATTAATATTAAAAATAACTGGAATGTTAATTTAATAGATGTATGTGCATGTATTTGTGCATTATTTGTGTTCATGTTGACAACTGAGCAAACCACTATGGTAGGAAAGCTATAGGAAATGAATTTTTAATTTGATATTGTAATTTAATTTTGATTTAGTTTATTATATTGGTTAACTTAACTTTTGGCATTTAATGTTATATTTATATTGTAACACAATGCATCCCTAGTAAGTTGACTACAATCAAATAATAGTTGATGTAGTACATACATCTTGGCCTTTAGCTATGAATTGATTGTTTTTTAATTATATATTATTTTATAATCCTTCATAGAAAAATAAAAATATCCATTTTATCATTCATAAATTTTTAGCAGTTTTATAAAATCACATATATAAAAAAAATTTGAGGTTGTATGGCTTCTCCCCCTCCCTCTTCATTATAAATCACAAAGGAATTGAGGTAAAATTATTGCAAATTTAGTTAAGTGAATAATATAGAGCTGTGTTTGATTAGTATACCAGGATTATTATGTAAGAAAAATTGTCAAGTTCCTACTATGAGAAACATGTCTGAAAAAGAACTATTTAGTATCAAAATTTTAAAACCGTATAAGACATTCTTTCTAGCTAATAGTACTAGTAATATACAAAATCCATAAAATAAATTTTCTTTTTTTTATAAAGGGGGGGAATTCGTTTCTGTTATTCTAGAAAGAAATACTAAAATTGTTATAGAATAAATATGTCTATTAAAAAAAATTAACCACAGTGAAAAATACATTTTTAGAATGTAAATGCCTAATTGAATAATGAATTATAGTATAACCTTTTTTTTTAAAAAAAAACCCAGTGTCAATAAAATTTACTTAATTTACTATAGGATCTATTTCTTTAAAAAAACTATATCAGCTCATCATACTCAAAACAAAATATTCAAATGATTATGTATCAGTCTGCATTAAAGTAAAAAATATAATAATTATGTAAACCAAGAAAGCTTACATTGAAATACACTGTGAAAAAAAAAAGTAATAAAAACATGAAGGAGCTTCCAGCAATTTTTTTAATAATTCTTCAGACTAAAAGAATAAATATTTGGAAATAACCTCACTTAAATAAATATTTCATTGATAGTTATCTACAATAAAAAATCTTCATAGTCCATTGGACACTTAAAAAAGATATTGAACATTTAAAGTATTGCTTATGTTTAAGAGGAAAGTTTAATATTTATGTGTATTATTTTATAAAGTAATTATGTAATTTAATTTGAAATCATATCTATGTTTGCGTTTTTAAAAAATAATAATGCAATACTTTAAAAAATATTATTAATTTATATAAAGATTCGCAAATTAAATATGTGTATAAAAGAAAATATGTCTATGTGTTTGAAAAGGAAGGTTTTAAATATATGTGTTTTACTAGTTCTTATGTATGGATATGAGACCTGGGCATTTAATAAAAGAACAATACAGAGACTTTACATCACTCAAAGAAATATGAATATATGCATGTTAGAAGTTATAAGAAGAGATCAAAAATGCAATGTGTAAGTAGAGAACAAACAGGTATTACTGACATTGTTGAAAGAATTAAAAGACTGATGTGGAGTTGGGCTGAACATATTGCTAGATATAAAAGTTGAAATCTTAAACTGCATTCCAAGAGATTGTTAAACATCCAAAAAGAGAACACAAGTGAGAATAATGGGTGGGTGAAATAAGAAAGTATGCAGGGGTGATGCGGAGAAAAGAGGCTAGAGATCAGAGAAAATGGAATTGAACTTGGAGAGACCTTCATCCTGCAATGGATTGATAATGGTTGATGATGATGATGATGATATAGATATTAATATTAAATAAATTAATATCTCTTTTAATTAATACCTTATATATATGAGCAAACTATACTTTTCCCCCTTTATTTTATTCATTTGTGGCTAGAAAGAAATAAAATAATTTATACTGTATTAAGATTATTATTAAAATTATTTTTAAAAATTGTAATTAAAGAATTATTTTTTATCTCCTTATATATAATTTATTATTTTTCTTATTCAGATGAATTGATTGTCTATTCAAATAATTTTTAATTGAAAATGGATTTTTACTTAATCTCTCTTTTAAAAGTATATTTGTATTATAAAAGTATTTTCTGAATTATTTTAAGATTCAAACAATTAGTTTTATATCCTACCTCACTCATGACATTAATTGCTATTTCTTGATGATGAGTCCATCTAGAATAGATTATTATCTAGGGAAAATTTAGGATCATCATTATTTTCGAAACTATATTTGTCAATACCTAGGAAGAGGTAACATAATGATTGTTATTTATGTTATAGCATTAAATATTTGTAAGTGGACTTTAATGGCATCAGATCTCTCAAATATATGCTTAAAACCTCATACTATTAGCTGTATTTGATTCATTTATCAAGGAATAAATTAGTTTGTAATTAATAATCAATTGTGAGAATATTAAACTTTATTCAAGGCGAATATATATAATATGATCCTGGAGAAGTCTGTGTTATATCTTCATGGTCAACTATCGTCGTTTTCTCTTTGTCTCTTTTTATACTTATATTTGTCATTTCCATTGGTGATTATATTATTATTACTCAGAAGTTATAAAAGGCATAAAAAAATATGTTTGTCATTTTGAATTAATCACATGATCACCATCTCTATACTAGCACATATGGAGAGTTTTACCTTCATTTTGAATTATTTGATTACTTATTTGGTTATTTGTTTAGGTCAGGGATATCAGTTTATGAATAAATCTATAATTGATAAATGTTGATAAATCTCTTTTAGAATCTATGCCATGATATTTCTGATGGTGATTAATTTTTATTAAATGATGTTTGATCCAGTTAAAGGCCAATCATTGGGTTTGCTGGTAATGTTTAGTTTAAATATGTTATTTTGTAGTTCTTTGCACTTGAGAAATCTGCTTGCAGCAGTGAAACTATTGGTAGGGTTTTAGAGTTTATTTTTTGGCTAGTCTGTTTGAGTTGTGAATTTGGGGTAATTTTGATTATATGTATGTATGTGTGTGTAAATTGAAAATTTTCACAAATGTCAATTAAAATAATATAAAGCAATTTAAAATATAACTTTAAAAATAAAATAATCGATTTAAAAATATTCATGCTTTCTTTCCAAACTGCTTCAGATAAACCT
The DNA here is from genome assembly GCA_028023455.1 of Epiperipatus broadwayi. Classification (NCBI taxonomy): domain Eukaryota; kingdom Metazoa; phylum Onychophora; class Udeonychophora; order Euonychophora; family Peripatidae; genus Epiperipatus; species Epiperipatus broadwayi. The sequence continues at coordinate 588,811 of JAQFVV010000256.1, forward strand.
TTATAAAAGAAAATGAGTTAAAAAGAGAAAACCGTCCATTCTTTTCTTTAAAAAGATTTGGTCTCCTGCTTTGAATTGAGATTATTACATCTACTTAATAAATCAGTAGTTTGAGTATTAATCTCCATGAATTATATTTAGTATATAGCTTATTTAAATTTTACAGAACTTTTTTTCTTGATCTATAAATCAAATATTTATACAATATTTTTAAAAGCATGGAAGACACCCAAAAGTTAGTATATAAATGTAATTATTAATCTGGTATAAACTTTTCTATGGTTTATATAAGTTTTCAAACATTTGTTATAGAAAATATCATTTCTTTAACGTAGAATTAAAATATTAGTAAAAGATAACATTTTTATGACAAGTTGATTTTATTGTTGAAATACTATAGATTTTTTCCTCTTTTATAACTAAATCAATTTTTATCACCAATTGATACCCAATACACATTATAAGAAAATGTTTATAATAGTTAGACCTGTTCTTACAAAACAATAATCAATGACTTCTTTTTCTAAATAAAAAATTAATAAATATTAAAAAGTATTGGTAAAATATTGAAAATTAAGTTTTTATAATATTATTTTACTTAAAAGTAATAATAATTTTAGATAAAAGAAATTCGTCATAGAGCATAAGTATCTAATAATGAAATAGCTTTTCATCCCCGTGATAATTTTAAGATGTTTTTTTTTATAAAAAAATAAAAAAAATAACCAGCTATATAGCCAATCCATTCTTTTAATGGATGTTTGCTATTTTTAACTGGATAAAAAAGTCCTTGAGATTTCATTCTCAAAATTTAGCATATATGTTGTAAAATTATCTAACAAAAATTCACATTTCATCAATTTCAAAATGGATGATTACTGCCAGATGAGTGAATAAAATCCCTGAAAAAGTTTTAAAAACTCTAAATGTATCTACTTATTAGAAAAATAAATCAAAAGAATAGGAATACTTTATAACCAAACAATTGGAAGATAGTTTCAATTATCAATAGAATTTTAAAGAATTATAAAACAAAACTATCATGACAAAAAAAAAATAATAACTGACTTTCATATCAGAGCATGCACAAATACAGTCTCCTATACAAATAATAATAAAAATTTATACAGAATCACATTATAAACAATAATAAAATGCACACTATTATTTTTATGCAAATACAGATATCTAAAATTTCTTCAGCAAATATAAACAATAAAAGACTATAATGAGCCAATTTAAGGAAAGAATATGTTGATGATGAACAAAAGTTTATTTTCACTCTTTGAAAAAAAAATAAAGTGATATGGTGGATTATTTATATCTGATAGAGAGAAGAGGTATCAATATCTAAAGGTTTTAATTTCATGGCTCACCTTTGTCATGAGTCAGTATTATATTAATCAATTTAAAAGTAGTGTTTTTATAACTACAATGATCTTTAAAAGTTAAAATGTCTTCTTTTTTGTCTTTTGAAATAAATTAAATGACAAATAACTTTGAGTAATAACATATTCTATCATCCCACTATTGTTGTTAACAGTTGTTTTTTATATATCATTCTTATTTTCATATTTTTTCATATTTTTATATCATTCTTATTTCAACAATTCTTACATTTTCACAATAAGTAAATCTGTAGTGTCAGTTTTTCTAATGTAGATCTGCAATAAATTTTCAATAATTTTGAACTTTTTTTCTAATTTTCAAGTTCCAAACTTTTATTATAAAACTTTCGTGAAACAGCATTAAAAACTTCCTGTTTATGTTAACCTATTGAACTTTTCTCATCCTGGTGTGATTTAAGCACGTCCGTGTTTTTTCCAGAAAAGTTTTGCTTCCCAAAGAATATTTTTAATAATCTCTCTTCAGTTGCCAAATTGAATTAAACATTTTATTGCATATAAAATGTATCTATAATATATATTCATCAATAAATAAATTTGTAGTATTTATCATATGGACAGCTGCTTAATATATTGTGTAATACTTAGAGTCTACTGAACACAATAGTTTTATTTCATTGAGAAAACTTAATTTTGTTATTTAGTATTAATCCAGGAACATCATATTTGAAGTGTAATATTCTTACTATTAGTATTAAATTTTAAAAACTTTAAAACTTGATATTTGTACTGCTAGATTAAACTTTTCAGAATATTAAATGAGTTATTTATTCATGCATTATTTTAAAAATAATCACTTAATAACTATGGATGACTGAAATGTTGGAGGGTAGTGGGGTAGATTGAAGCCTGCCCATTAAAATGTGAAGATTTTTTATCTTAATATAAACTGAACACTTATTATATATGTGTGTGGGAGATGGATATCTGGATCAACTGATGAGTCCTGTTTCAGAATGAAATCATACATATATTGGAGATCATTTATCCTTTTCTCATGTGTATGGTCAGTTGTATAAAATAGAGTGTATGGTTGAAGGGAGCTTGAAAGTCTGTATTCAAATCCTCCATATTACTAATCTTATCTAGTTAGTAGAATCTAAAATCATAACTTTAAATAGTCAAATATGCAGCTAAAGTGTTTTATTTTTTTGTAAATGAATTTTTTTAATAAATAAAAAGTCTGAAATATCTAAAAATTCAATAAGATAACTGAAATATTTTTCTTTGCTCGATTTCTTAGATGATTTTTTATAATGACAGGATAGCTTACCATTGGCATCCAAAAAAATGATTAATAATAAGCTTTTTGTCATTGACAATTTCTAATACACATTCTAAGCCTTATATCATTATCATTTGAGATACTTGTAAATATATGGGTAGTATCAAATGCTATTTAATATATATATATATATATGTGTGTGTGTGTGTGTGTGTGTGTAATAGTACATAATTGTGGATGGGTGAGAAGTTTTATTATGTGCTATGAATTGAGATGCCAAATTCTGCAATGTATGTGTGAAGCTAGCTATGATCTCTAATATAAATATAATGGGGAAAGGCTTTGCCAATTTTTATAATGGTGAGCATGATAAATGTAAAATAATAAGATTCTTTACTTCTCCAGAGTTGTTTATATGTCTATATTTATTAATAGATATGAAGGATTTAAATACTATATTCTGAAATTAAAGGGGAATTTTATTAATTTCAAAATATATCTAAATTTGATCAAACATTTTTTTTATTTTCAAGGGTAAATAAGCAGGCAAGCAGGTATGTAAATAGATAGCAGTGATGAAGCATCCATGTATTGAATGGAATGAATGCTTCCATGGAAAAAATCACTAAACCTTTCAAAAGCTTTAATTAAAATTCAATTTAAAAAATTGACTTTCAATTTTTTTTACCAATAGTTGAATTGGTTTTTATATACAGAAAGAATGATATTGACTATAGATTATAAGAAGTTCAAACAATGCTAAGATCTAATTTACAGTTAGAACTTTTGAGAATGTTAAAAGGATTTGAAAAATAAAAATATTAGTCATTATTATGTAAAAATTGTTGTGGCAATTGAAATAAACCATTATAAAAAAGAAGGGTGCTTCCATTCCTAAAAAAGTCACACTTCATCACTAATAGATAGATAGATAGATAGATAGATAGATAGATAGATAGATAGATAGATAGATAGATAGATAGATAGATAGATAGATAGATAGATAGATAGATAGATAGATAGATAGATAGATAGATAGATAGATAGATAGATAGATAGATAGGTAGGTAGGTAGGTAGGTAGGTAGGTAGGTAGGTAGGTAGGTAGGTAGGTAGGTAGGTAGGTAGGTAGGTAGGTAGGTAGGTAGGTAGGTAGGTAGGTAGGTAGGTAGGTAGGTAGGTAGGTAGGTAGGTAGGTAGGTAGGTAGGTAGGTAGGTAGGTAGGTAGGTAGGTAGGTAGGTAGGTAGGTAGGTAGGTAGGTAGGTAGGTAGGTAGGTAGGTAGGTAGGTAGGTAGGTAGGTAGGTGGGTGGGTAAGTGGGTGGGTGGGTGGGTAGGTAGGTAGGTAGGTATGTAGGTAGGTAGGTGGGTAGGTTGGTGGGTGGGTGGGGGATGGGTGGGTAGGTAGGTAGATGGTTGGGTGGATTGATTGATTGATTGATTAAATGATTAATTGATTGATTGATTGATTGATTATGTTATATACAGAAAAAATTTAACCTATGTATATATTGTACCAGTCGAAAAACCCACCACCTAAACTGCATGTTGGATCCAAACTCAGCTGGTTCAAACTGAATTCAAACCCAACTCACCAGCTCAGATTAGTAGACATCTAAATCGATGGCACAGTGCTATGTGCCAAGAAACTAGCTCAATGGTTGGTGAGGATTAGAGACCCCTGAACTGACACTAATATCGGACAATTAATTAACTTAAGATATTTTTTTAAATCAAATCATATGTTTATGTTCAGGTTTCCAACACAGACAGTGAGTATCAACATTAAAATAATTATAAAAGAATTAAGAACTAAGAAACCAAGTGTGTTTAGAAAATATTTAATAATAATAATTTGTTTTTGTTTGAATTTTAAATAATGATTATATTAATCACCTCTAGCCTTTAACATAGTTTATAATTATAATCAGAGTGGCGGTCCTTATCATATGCCAACAAGTATTACACAATATTGGAATTCTATGTCTATGCCCCCAACAAGAAAATAAAGGCAGATAAAGGTATTCATTAGTAAAGGAAATTATTACTCTAATTTTATTACGACAGAATGTGAGATTTATTTTCACATTCGCAAATTCATTCATGAAGAGCAAGATACATATTTTAGGGCATAACTTTAATCTTTGTTGGAAAACTTATTTACTGAGAATTTGTTGGACTTTAATTTAAATCACTTCATCACGAATTACGAGCATCAGAGTGGGCTTTACTGGAACAGAGAGGTAATGGTGCTGACGAATTATGAGCTATAACGTGAAATTGAAAGATGATGGCTAGTTGATAATCGAAGTCCTATGGCAGCTTGCATCTGACAAGTCTTATGCCCTTTGACTAATATGAACAGAAGAGGAAGTGCTTTCTTCCTTGATAATTTAAAATAACAGAAATATTATCACCGACCAGCCTAACAAAACGAAAGATAGCCCTATGCCAGCAACGTTGAAGATGATGACTTGCTAGTCATCATTTGAAAAATAAAACCCAGTGATAGAATGCTCTATGTGATGACTTGATCAATTTAATTAAAGTCAAGTGAGCTTTTGACTAAAACTATTTTAACGCATTATAAAATTATATTCATCATGCCCCAAATATCATGCCTTCCTGAATATTAATAAACTGTGAAAACAATCTGAATTAGAATGTATTTAATTCCTTTATCGGCTTTTTTGCAAAAATAAAAACATGTTTTAACATTATATTTGAATAAATACGCATTAGTGAAATGAGAAAATAGCTTTTTAACATTATGTGGATATATAAACATTTGTAAATTAGATAGGAGCTGGGGACATAGGTTGGAAGCAGAGCTAATAATTTATTATTAGCCAATTATAAAAATAGTAAACATGTAATAATTTCTTTTGACTCGATGATTGATAGAACTTATAAATTTAGTTCTAATGGGCAAGAACTACTATTAGAATTAATATTATATTATTTGCGTGAGGCAAATAGAACAAAGGAGCTCATTGAATCGGAAGATTATTGGCATATAATTAAAAATAAATGACATTAATAAAGCACACAAATATATATATATAATATAATAAATGAACCATCAAGTAAGAAAAGAGAAAGTTTAAAGACTAGAGGTTGAAAGAATTATGATATAAATTTACAGTAGCATGAATAAAAGGTTTTATAAAGATTATTACATTAAAGAGTAAAAGAGCTCTAAAGGGAGTGTAAAGCAAAATTCGAAACTGGCCAGAAAGTTTAAGGTTCATTTGGAAACGTATTACCCATTTCTTCCAGGGCTGGTTCTTGGTTTACACATCCAGGTTGGTAAAAATGTAGGCATGAATTTAGTTGATTACTTAAACAGTATTTTAATGAATTTTCACAATTTTGGCAGCATGATTGGTCCGGAAAAGATTCAGCAGCTTCATTGAAGATTTTTAGGGGACTTCAGGAACTGCAGCCAGATTCCTGATGTTTTAGCTCTTCGCCATGATCAAAACACTATTTAAACTTATGATTTTTAAACACATAGAGTTCACTGCACTTCTCTACAACAAAGATGGCTTTTTCTCCTCTCCAAACTTTTCAGAGCTATATATATCTGTCCTCTGATGCCTTCAGGCTAGCGCTTCTTTCATTATCAATGTTTTTAGATTTACTGGTTGTTTTTAGATACATTCCTTCGATAAGGCTTTCAAACTCATTAATTTGAATTCATTTTCTAATTAGAAAATGAATTCTTAAAATCAGAAAATGATTTTAATTAGGAAATCCTTATCTTTTTTCTAATTAATAAAACTTTAACTGTTGTTTTTGGAAAGGGAAAATCTGAAAGCTTATCGAAAGAATGTAGCTTTTAATCAATAAAACTTTAACAAATTATTTAAAAATAAAATCAAAGATTCCCGACACAATGAAACTTTTAAATAATTACATATTTAAATATTTACAAATATATACGCACAATCCACGCAGTTATAATATATAAATTCATGAATAATTCTATCATGAATTTATTAATAGAATTGGTCAATTTAAATCTGAAACTAATTAATTTTTATATGCATTTATGAAATAAGTTATTCTTTATGGAAATTAGCATGGATTGAATGTATAAAGCCCCATTGCATCGGAAATTTAAGGTTAGTATTAGGGTTTGAAGTGGGATTATGGCTAGATGTCATGAAGCTAGGATTGAACTGAGATCCAACTGCTTCCATATATAATTTCTGTTTTTGACTAATGAACCAAATACTGTTAATAAATATTTCAGCACTCTTTTACTTACTAGAATAACTAATGAGTGATAAATGTTTATTAATATTATTTGCTTTATTAGCCAAGACTGAAATTACATATAATATTGCAAAAAAAATTATATATATATTTTTTAAATATTATTCTTTTTGCAGTCCATCTTTCAGCTTAGCTCTATCATATCACAACCATCCATTAGTTCAAAAGTTAGATCAATATCTCACATTCTGAATGCTCTTTTAAAATACCCAGTTCACTGTTTTTTTTTTCAATTGAATAAGACACACATAGCTCCTATTGCAATTTTAACTTCATATACACTTTTCTATTTTGGATATACGTTTAATTTCACATAAATATATTTTTTAAACTTGTATTTCATCCCAATTATTCTGAAACATATGACCAAACACATGTGAAAAAGGCAAATGATTCTCAAGTGGCACATTTTATGCTAAACCAGCACTCATCAGTTGAAAATGGGTTTTATAGATAGCAATTTACTATAGTTTGATTACAAGTGTCAAATTTTCTGAACTTACAATTTTGCCACAAATCATTTTATTCAATTATATTAATAATTATTGTTGATCATTCATTAAAGTAAAGGTAATCTTTAGCCCAAATATATTTTTTAATTCTCATTTAATTATATATATGTACATGCATGTGTTTAATGTAATTTAACTTTAAAATTATCTATGTGCATTAAGTTGTCAACAAAAATAAAACATTCTTTTTCTTTATTTTTTTATAATGAAAATCTATGATAATAAAATTTAAAAAATTGTAGATGATTATTTATATGTACAAAAATGTCTAAAGTCATTTTCATGTGATGTTTTGCAATTTTATCACCAAGAATGTGAATTAAAAATTTTAAATATATGTTTTATTAATTTTTATTTATTTATTGTTTGTGGTTTAATAAAAAATTTTAACTGTGTGCAAGTGAATCAATAACTTTTGAGATAGCAAAGTATGGCATTCTACATAGCTGTTTTTTTTATTTTCTGCATAGCTAATTTTTAAATTAATATTATTTGCTAAAAATATGTTATAATTAAAACATAAATCTGATATTGACAAAATTACTTAATTACTAACCACCAAAAACAATCCTCATGAGATATGCCTTCTCATTATCTATAGCTAATGTATTAAAGTAACTAGTATGATTCTAATAATGTGATATTTATTATGTGTAGATGGCGGTTGCTTTATAAGAATAACAGAAATAGTAACTGCAAAAATTTAACAAAAGGAAAAAATTTGAGAGTTAAATAAAAGTAGCCTATTGTTTTATTTTTGTAATAAAAGAAAAATCAAAGATGATCACCCCTCTCTATAACCAGCTTTTACTAATTATTTGACTTTGATAATGATTAAAAATTCATTCTAAATGATAATGGGCACTTAAAAAGAAATTAATTGCCAATATTAAAAAATCTTTCTTCTAGATTTTTTAAAACATCATAATACAAATATCAAGCAGAAATAACTCAACAAAATTTTTAAAACTCTAATAAAAATTATTCTTGTAAATTTGCATGACATGTTATAACTATAGGTTTAAATATGGTTCTTTTTTATCTGATAGCAAGTAAAAGCATTTAGATATCCAAATTGCTACTCATATTTAAATTTCAAATTAGATTACAATTTTTCTTTAAATAAATATATCAGTAATGATATGTAAGTTAATTAAACTTTTTTTGGCTTAATGAATAATTTTAAAAAATGATTAAAAAAATTGACTAAATTGATTTTCGAACTTTCTCAATATCACTAATCTCATTCCTGGATAGTGGACCCTCAAGTATCATCACTTCTAATTTAATGTGAAAGCCAATGGTATACAATATCCTACTTGATATCAGAATTAATGCACAAATAAATATTGGAAAATGCAAAAAATTAAATATCAATAAATGAAAAAATGACCTTTTATAATAATATGAATGAACATAAAAAGTGAGATTTTGGCAAACACAACCCGAAGGCTATGAGTATGAGGCACGGTTCCTCGAAAACGTTCAGCCAAATTTATTACTAACTATATTTTTTCTCTAATAATTTACAATTAAGTATTTTTCATTTTTACAAATAAGGAGAAATTAAAACCACATTTATTAATAGAGAATATGTAAAATCACAGCAATTAAACATGTAGAGTGATAATAATATTCCAAATTCTCCAGGAAAAGGCACATCATTATCTGCAATTAGTTTTCTTTGGGATGACGAGTATTATTTTTTAAATTATAAAATATAAAACACCAATGGTAAGTCAATATATTTTATCATTCCTTTAAAATTAATAATTAAAAAATGTAAGTAACACAACTGTATTTTAATAAATTTTGCTTTAGAAAGATAACAGAGAAGCTTTAACCTGAGTCAAAGCAAAAACAAAATATTTCAAATTTGGTGCCATTTGTGAGAAGCAATATTCACAAGAGATATAGTTATGAAATTAAAGAAATCATTATAAGTTACATCTTACTGGTCAAGAAGAATTTAAAAATAGCTCATCTGAAAGATATATATTGTCAAATTAAACATGTTCTGAGATTTATTGCTTTATTACAATAAATTCAATTTACTTAATAGCTAAAATAAAATTTTATTCTATTTTTGTTATTTGAAATGTCTACTAAATTAATCTAATACAGATCTACTACATGAAGAGAATTGCTACTCTTTAATCTTTGTAATTCTCCAATTTATTTTAAAATTTAAAATCCAGTCATTAGCATAATATAAGTGACTTTTTTGAAAAACTAAAAAAAACTGATTGTGCAGTGAGTGAAAATGGTAACCAAAATAATAATAATGAAGGGTTACACATAGTGTGTCTTGCATTAATATTTTAGAATTCTCAATACATAGTAAAGTGTAATGATTATATCAGTTTTAAGAGAAAATCAAGTTTAAGATAGAAGGATCTAAAGTAGAAAAAAACTTTGTGTCTGGTAAGAATTATAAATTTGAAAGCAATTAGTATTAATTATTTGTTGGATTATTTCCATCATCTAATATTAACCACTGAACATCTTTAGAAACTTTTTAAACTTTATATCAATTATCAAAATACATTCAATTGTTAGCACTAGGTCACAGGTTAATATTTAACACAACATTCTGAGTGGTATTGTTCTCTCTTCTTTACTGTTACTGGCCTATATTAGCATGGACATCAAATCTGGATTTTTAGATTCTTAAATATTGAATATTACAATAATGCTCTAACTAACTGATCTATTCTTAAAATGTAATATTCAAGAATCTAAAGATCTGTATTTATTTTCCATACTAGAACTGTAAGACCAGTAACACCTGAAAAAGAGAGAATAATATCACAGAAACATGTTAAATACTAACCTGTGTGTTATTACTACCAATTAAATATATTCATAAAGTTTAAATAGAGCCCAAATTTTTTCTAAAGATTTTCAATTCTTAATATTAGATAATAGAAATAGTCCAACAAATAATTAATCCTGAAGTGCCATCATCACAAATCTTCAGACAAATTCTGGAGCAACTAGTTCATCAGTGAAGTTTATTTTTCAGAACATGGATGATTTATAGATCAACCCTAAGAGATTCATCAATTGTAGTAATATTCATCATTTTCTATGTTAAATTATATTTTATGTCACATTTTATATTTTTTATTGTTCACGACATTACTCATAATTGTTAAATCATTATTCCAAATTAAAAATTATTTTAAAACACTATTTATTTGTAAGGATTTATCACAACACAATATTTTGGCACAATATCATGTGGGATACCTAAAAAAATGTGAAAAACTAGATTAATTGATTCTTCTTTTGTAACAAATGGCTTTGGTTTTCTTGCATTTTCAGATGCCATGATGGCAATGTTTAGAAGAAAGTTCAAATGGCTAAAATTGTCAATAATTGTACTGTAATAGTTTAAACTTGTGTGTGCTGAATCTGAGCCACAGTAAAAATAACTAAGGAACTTCCTGACATAAGCTAAAGTTTTATTCTAAGACAGAATAGGGGAACAGTAACTTTTTTGAAGGCAGATAAAATTTTTGACCTTGTTTTTTGGCACTTGAGATTTTATAATATTTATTTTTTCAGTAATGCATATCAAATGCCTTTTTTTTTTCATTTTTAAAAAAAGTATTAAATTTTAAATTCTAATAATACCTGTATATGATAAGAATATTAAAATTTTTAATATTTGAATTGATTTTGGAAAATATATGATTTCATCAAATATAATAGTAAAAGTATTTAAATTATTCATATTATTAATGAACAGATGAATTCCCAAACCAGAGGAGGCACAAAAAAGTGTTATATATATATATATATATTATTGATTTCTGGGAGCTTAGCACAAAAAAGTGTTATATATATATATATATATTATTGATTTCTGGGAGCTTCCATGTAGTAAAAATATAATATCCCTATAGATGATGTTTCAGTACAATAACAAGTACTTTCCTCAGAGTTTTTTTCTTTTTCAAATCATAAGAATGTGAGTGATGAGATTTAAAATTCTTATTTCTTCCTTTGTTATTTTCTCCTCTTTCTCAAATTCTATTGGATGAGAAGTTTTAAAAAATATTTTATCCTCCAATAGCTTTTTCCAAACACTGTGATTCACACTTTTCATTTAAAACTTCTCACCCTATAGAATTTGAGAATGACAAAAAAAATAACAAAGAAAAAAATAACAGCTTTAAATCTTGCCAAACACATTCTTATGATTTAAGAAAAAAAAAGCTCTAAGTAAATTACAGGATCATCAGCTATTTAGTTATTATATTTTTACTACATAGAATCTTTCAGAAATAATATTATAAATTCATTTATCCATGAGAATATTAGATTATATATATATATATATATATATATATATATATATATATATATATATATATATATATATATATATATATATATATATATATTTAGAAATAATAAGCAAAATAGTGTCTAAAGCTAATTTGGGATAATGATATAATTAAGTTCCAACCAGTATGAAATATTGAAACATTGGAGTTTAAATAAACCTCTTTAAACATGAAATAAACATGCCACTGTAATGCAGACTAATAAATAGTCAATTAACATTACAAACTGCAATACTTTTAAATTGCCCATGTATTATTTAAAAATAATAAGTGAAATAGTGCCTAAAGCTAATCTGGGATAATGATATAATTAAGTTCCAACCAGTAACCACCTAAACATTCACAGTAAAATATAGTAATCAATATTTCTCACTGCTGTCAAGTCAACTTTCACACCTTTTAATAGCAAGAATGAATCCATTCTCACTAATGGTCCATTGAATATATATGGACACTTAAAGCTTGCAACTTGACTATAGAGTATGAAATATTGATACATTGAAGTTTAAATAAACCTCTTTAAACATGAAATAAACATGTCACTGTAATGCAGACTAATAAATAGTCAATTAACATTACAAACTGCAATACTTTTAAATTTCCCATGAATTATTTAGAAATAATAAGTGAAATAGTGCCTATAGTTAATCTGGGATAATGATTATTTCTAAATAATACATGGGCAGTTTAAAAGTATTGCAGTTTGTAATGTTAATTGACTATTTATTAGTCTGCATTACAGTGACATGTTTATTTCATGTTTAAAGAGGTTTATTTAAACTTCAATGTATCAATATTTTATACTCTGTAGTCAAGTTGCAAGCTTTAAGTGTCCATATATATTGAATGGACCATTAGTAAGAATGTATTCCATTCTCGCTATTAAAAGGTGTGAAGGTTGCCTTGACAGCAATGAGAAATATTGATTACTATATTTTACTGTGAATGTTTAGGTGGTTACTGGATGGAACTTATATATATATATATATATATATATATATATATATATATATATATATATATATATATATATATATATATATATATATATATATATCAAAACTACCCCAAATCTAAAATTAAACCAGACCAGCATAAAAATAATATTAAAACACAACCTAAGGTTTCACTGCTACAAGCAGACTTCTCAAGTGTAAAGAACTACAAAAAAAAACTACACAATATATATACTATTAAAAACTACCCACAAATCCATTCACTTTCCATCCACCCTTAATATTAAAAGAACTCTTAAATAAGTTAATTGCTTCAGAATAATAAATTTTCAATAATAAAGACTCTTTAATTCTTCTTTTGATTTCATTTCTCTCAAAGAAGACAACCTTAGCTTCATCAAAATCAATAGTGTGGCCTGTATCTTTTTCATATAAAGCAGAACTAAGATATCTATTTTTAACTCTACTTTTATGAACCTTTATTCTTTCATTTAAACTCAAACTACTCTGACCTATGTAAACCTTCTTACAAAATAAACAAGGAATAAAATATACTACACCAGGAATAGTCTTTCTATCAAAAACTTCTTTTGTATTATTTAATAAATTATTCAATGTAATACCCCTTTTCCAAGCAATTTTCTTATTTCCAAACAATTTACTATTTCTACACATAATTTTATAAGAAGACAATTTAAATGGCAAAGAAATAAAATCATATTTTTCTTTAACCATTACATCCTTACAAATATTACTATTAAATAAAATACTTTTAACAAATTTATCAGAGTATCCAACACTAAAATAATCTTTATAAAATTGATATTTCTGAAATTTGTTAAAAATATTTTATTTAATAGTAATATTTGTAAGGATGTAAAGGTTAAAGAAAAATATGATTTTATTTCTTTGCCATTTAAATTGTCTTCTTATAAAATTGTGCGTAGAAATAGTAAATTGTTTGGAAATAAGAAAATTGCTTGAAAAAGGGGTGTTACATTGAATAATTTATTAAATAATACAAAATAAGTTTTTGATAGAAAGACTATTCCTGGTGTAGTATATTTTTTTCTTTGTTTATTTTGTAAGAAGGTTTACATAGGTCAGAGTAGTTTGAGTTTAAATGAAAGAATAAAGGTTCATAAAAGTAGAGTTAAAAATAGATATCTTAGTTCTGCTTTGTATGTCCATGAAAAAGATACAGGCCACACTATTGATTTTGATGAAGCTAAGGTTGTCTTCTTTGAGAGAAATGAAATCAAAATCATCAAACATCATTTAAGGGTGTGTGATGATTTTGATGGTGGTTATTATCTTATAATGACTCACAAATGATAAACAAATACAGTGAAAACTATTATTTATCTATGACCATTAAACACACTTATCTAGATCATTGATTAAAAACATAATGATGATGATGAAAATGATGACAATAATGATACCTCCAGCCACAGTTTTAGAACTAATACCTAACATAAAATTTAGCTTTTATAAATTCATAATTATTTGCCTAACTTTATTATATTTAAATTGGGACTTAACCACTAATATTCAACAGTGATGATAAATGATCATAATTAATAAGGCAATGAATACTCTTAATAAATATATATGTCTCTTTTAGTAAAACGAATTAACATTTATTACAGCTAATAAACTATGCATACTATTCAAAGATATATATGAAAATTTATATAAATAATACTGGTGAGTTATCTATATTTAAATCATAATATTAATGATACCAAAATCTTCCCCCTTTCCCTTAAATGACAGTATCCAATGTTTACATCATAGTATGTTTGTGCATCAATTTGGGTAGTGAATAACTAAAAATTTATATCCAAACAAAAAATATTTCATTAAAAAAAAATAAACATTCTTTGCACACACATACTTTGTAACATTATAAATTTAAACATAACATATAAAACAAAATAAGTCAGATTCTAGAGAAGTAAAAGCATTTACTGAAATAAGCTTTAAATTACCTATCTCCCCCTTTGACCAATTGAGGTCACTAATCATGATTTTAACAAATCAAGCTCCTCCAATGCTACATTTCTACCACTTTCAACATTCAGGCTCCACAGCTGTACATATGAAAAGTATAATTATTACTATGTGTGTATATGTGTTGATCCCCATTATGAATAAAATATTATTAAGAAAAAACAACCTTTTAACATAAAACCACATATTTCATGATTTTGAATTAATATACAATAATACATGTCACAAAATAAAATACATTGATAAGTGGATGCGTATTATAATTTCAGAAATACATAATGTCATCAGTAAAACAATCACTATTATTACTGAAACTTCTTTTACTTGATTTTGGTTTTAAGGTTCAGAGACAAAAAAAGATAAAAAAATTGTTATTAAAAGTTTTGTTAATAGTCACTGATATAATCATATATATATATATATATATATATATATATATATATGATTATATATATATATATATATTATATATATATATATATATATATATATATATATATATATAAAATTCATATTACCAGTCCTTTTACTTTTTGAGGCACACACTTTCCAAGATTTCAAATTCAGCTTGTTGAATGTTTATAAATTTGGTAGCAGCCACAAACACCAATCTGTAATCCATGTCTATTTACCAATTTCAGTGGTTTACTGGAATCCTATTGTTTTCTTAGCTTGAGCTTGCAACTCTTTGACTACAATGATGATGGTAAAATTACTTGCTTCCATAGGAACCATTTGCTACTGGAATGATTACTTCATTTATTTTCAGCATACTTATTTATAATAGACCAGGAATATCTGCTAGTTTTTTCCAGATATTTATCATTTTGCTGAGGTTTAAACTCAATCAATGGCCTAACTGAACTAGCATGATTTGATACTTCAACATTTTACTTATTTTCATTTTAGATTTAAAATACCTGTGAGCAATCAGTTTCTTCTATCTTATTTTTCACAATCAGTCACAAGAGGTGTAATACTTTTGGCTCAAACTCTTCAGATGTGCATCAGTTAATGGATGGCTGGATTATCACAGACAAAATATATATCTACTTAGTCTGCCATTAGGCTGTAACAAAATTTCCCAAAAAAAAAAATTATATAAAAAAATAATGCTGAGCTTTTGACAGCAATTCAGTTTTATTTCTTTCCCCAATTTAGTTTGTTCTCTCAACAATTTTAATATTTCTCCTCTGAACAGGCTGATTCAGCATTTTTATACAATTTAGTCTTTTACATGACCTCACAGATAGAAACACCTGATTTTCATTTGTTAAACCATCTAATTAAAATAGACAATCTGTTTTAAATTGACTGTGAGTAAGAAACTCAGGCTAATATGATTTCTTGATGATTAACCAGTTGACTGGTTTGGAATCCATTATCTTAATAGCAGTTCCCTTTTTTTCTCAAGTCTAGGAACTTCATCTTTTTTTCAATTAACTCTGACCTAAAGAATGTCAGTTGGACTGGTCAGCTGAAATTCTAACCTTGTGAGTTTAATGAACATATCATATAATTCTTTACAAACAATATAGCTTTTCATAACAAAATTCCAAAATGATTTTAACAAAATCTTTTTTTTAATATGTGTAACTGTAAGTTTATTTAGGTAAAATATAATCACACACTCAGATATTCAGACATTCAAAAAAACCTGCCTATCCAAAATAATCTGAATGATTTTTACAAACTATAATTTAATATTCAAAACTAAATTATTAAAACTATTAGACTTAAATTATTGTTATAGAAAGAATAACAGAATTGATTAAATATAGATCAATTTTGAAGAGAGTTAATCAAAATCAGAAAATGATTAGCTGAATAGCTTGTGTCTGCAGACAACTGTTTATATGTGATCTAATTCTAACATTTAAAGACAATTATTAAATAATTCAAGGTATATATTACAAAACAAAGAACATAAATATTTCCCCCACTCTCTCTTTATTCTAGGCTTTTGGGACTTGATCATGCCAGGTTTAAACTTAGGTGCCTTACAGCTTCCTTTCCTAGGCATTTTACATCAATGGAAACATCCATGCCATTAATAGAAAGGATACTTGCTTCGAGATCTGGGCTACTTAATACTAGCTTATTTGAATATTTGTATTTGCATATTTTATTATACATTTTATAAAGGCTAAGAATATGAGGCATGGATCCTCGAAAACATTAAGCCGATAAACTTTAATACTAATTAATATCTTCTCTAATTAACAATTATATATTTTACATATAGTGAGAAGTGTAAAGCTATATTTATACATGAAAATGTGATGATCTTTTTTCTGTTTTTATTTTATGCACATTATTACAATTTAGCCACAGGCTAAATTGGAATGGTCACAATATATATATATATATATATATATTATAATATATATATATATATATATATAATTAGTTTCCAACCAGTAACCACCTAAACATTCACAGTAAATATAGCAACCAATATTTCTAACTGCTGTCAAGGCAACCTTCACATCTTTTAATAGCAAGAATGGAAATATATATATATCAAAAAGTAATTAAATAATCAAAATACTCTAGAAAAACATTATAATATTCAATATGCTTATATAATTTAAAAATAAAATCTTCACTATAGCCAGTTTATGGCATTTTATGCCATGCTGTAAGCTGGCTATAGTGAAAATTTTATTTTTATTTTATATAGGCATATTGATTATTTTAGTGTTTAGTTTAAAGTATTTTGTTTATATAAATATAATATCACATAGAATTATACTAATAATTATAATTAAAATTAAAATAAACATATAGCAACAAAGATATAAATAAAATTAAAACTTTTTGCACAAATTATCTTAACCATAATTTGCATACTAGACAAATGGATTTTCTCTAATAAAAGCACTAATAAAAACATACATATAATTATACATTTATAATTACTTTACAATTTTCCTTTAAATATTAGGGACGATTGGCATTTGTATTGAATTGGAAGAGTTACCAAAAAATTTTGTAATTTTACTAGTATTTTTATTACTATTTGCTTATTTTATTTTCACATATACTTTTATATGTGAATGTAAAGAAATAGCTAGTTATATATATATGTGTGTGTATTTGCAAAGATGAAAATATGTTTTAAGAATATGAGAGTAATGATGTATATATGAATAGCTGTATCATATATGTAAGTTGCTATAAATGTAAAGCAATTGATTTTAAAAGTATCTATGAGGATTTAAAAGTTCTCAATACTTTTTTTTCACTCTTTGGTCATTTTCAACTACTTAGTCATGCAAATAAGCCAGAAATTAAGAGATTCATGGTAGTCTTTTATTAGACAGAATTTCAATAAAAAGAAAAAAACTTGAAGTTCTTTAGGTGTTGGGCATGTATTTTATAAAAAATGATCAAAGTTTTTTAACCTATAGCATTTTATTTGGATCGTTATATAGTTTAAAGAGAAAAAATAGAAAAAGTATTGATGTTTTTTAAATTGTGATGGTGTTGAAAAACTTTTGAGAATGATATGGACTGCAAGAAAATTAAATGGATACTTAACCAGAGATTCAAGTTTTGTTTTAATATAAATGACTATGCTAAAATAAGCAAATCTAATTCTTTTAAAAATATATATAATACTCAGAACAGTTAGTTGGTATTGGAGGAATAGTGGAAGAACTAGAATAGAGTTCGGTTCCAAAATACAATAATAAATTATTCGCAGTATGATGATGAAATACCTTTCATATATTTGGTAGGAATCAGTATCAATTTAATAGTATTGCTGTCTATACACATGTGACATTTCTATTTTTTATATCTAAATAATTAAATTATTTATTCTATGAAAATCGATGTACAATATACCGGTATTTATTGTATCATACTGTTTGTTTTTCTGGAGTAAAAAATATATTTCATCCTTAAAATAGTAGCCAAAATATAATTAATCTTTGAAGTTTATCAGATGCAGAAGTTCGTTTTTAGGAGCTGCTAATCACTTTTATTCTGAGACAGCTTTATAAGACATTATTTTATATATAGACATGAGCATGTACATTATGTGCATATATATACACTCATACTAATAATTGCGTATATTAGTATATGATTAGCGTGAATAAATATGTATGTGTGTGGGTGCATTTTTTTAAATTTATAAATTAATAGATAATGAGGAAAGTCTATGTTGTAAATTGCAATCCAACTTCCATGCTTCTGGATGACAGGAAAAGGAAGTTGGTTGCTTGTAGGTTCGTAGATTCTTTTGTTATTCAAATGCTTTTTATAACCAGAAAATAGATTATCTTGCAGATTTATTCTTTTGAATTTAAATAACTATGAAGAAAGAAGTGGTGTGTCAGAAATGAAATATAGTGATTAGCAGACCAAAACTCTAATCTATATGGCTCAATTGCTTAATCCTGGAAATTGTTAAGATTTAGGCAGGATATTTGGGAGCCTGTAATTTCCTTAAAAAATAAAATAATACCGAAAATTATTCATATTAGAATAGCGCCCAATTCTTTGAATTATACGTACTGTTTATCTTTATGTGTGTGTGTCTACGGATAATTTTTATATATTCAACTTGATTATGTAAAGATTTATTAAAATTTATAATATAGTTTAAATATTGTCGCAAGACAATTATCAGCAACTGAAAGTTATTATTGATAATGATCAAATGTTATCACGTGATCATTCTATTGCATTGAAATATATTTTATTTTTAATCAGAATTTTGCTTCATATATATAATTCTTTTAAAAAAAGCAATTAGTATAAGGCAAATATGATGAAACTATGGAGATTTAATATTGTATTTGTCCTCACCCTTCTAGCAATAATTTTACTAGGTCACATAATAACCAAACTTGTTCTAAAGTTTTTCTGATCGTAACTGGTTGATTAAAACTGATAGTAATTGGTTGGTTATCTATTTAAAACCAACTAATATAAGTATTCTAAGTCATATTTCCCCTTGAGAGTATATTAAAAATTGTCATAACACTAAATGATAATAATCTTAAAAAAAAATAAGTGGAGATTTTAATTAAAACGGGACAGAGAAAGGTGAATAACTCCGTGTGTGTAAATTTTAAAAATCAGATATATTAATCTTTAACTGAGGTTTAAAGTTTATATCTGTGCTAGAAATAATCTCTAGTTTCGAAAATTATTAGTAATAATCATTAGTGTATTTATCTAAAATGGATGGCGTCAAAGTTGTGAGTGGAGGGAGTTTGACAATGGTAAATGAAAAATAGATAAATACTTTGCATATAATAGAGATATATATGAGAGATAGTGACCTGGGCCAACTGATGAGTGCTGGTTCAGCACGAAATGCATCTTGGGGGTCATTTGTCTTTTATTATATATTTATTTATATGAATTTGAAAAGAAATTGGGGAAGTGTGGAGGTGTTTATTATATTTATATCACATGTTATTTCTGTGGATTTTTTTTTTAAATCAGGGAAAGAGAGAGAACCTTTTCATAGACTCTAAACAATAAAAATTTTAATGACTTTATACATTGAATTTTTTTATTACTCATAATGAAAATTTTTTAACACTGTAGATAAACTATATATATATAATTCAGAATCATCTACATAAACATGATTAGTTAATGGTTACCACATAAAAAACGCCAAACTGATCAATAGAATATTTTCTGGTTATTGGTGTTTAACAGTAAGAAACAAAGTTTTGTTCAACATCTTTCAGATTTTACCTTTTACACTTTTTTATAATTCAAGCATAACTATCACTATAATTAAATCAGACTTTTATTACAATACATTTAATTAGCATTTAAACAGCAATCCAGTTCAGATTATCTATTTCAGAGTCAAATTTATAATTAAGTTTGCTGAAACCTGCACTTATGTTTTTATGTTTTTAAAGTATTTATATTTTAAGCCATTAGCTTATTGGTAAAAGCAAGATAATGCTTATTATTGATGAAAGTCAATAGTTAGAAACTATTGGAAATCTGTTTATTATTAATATCTAATATCTATTGCTTATTATGCATATCTTTGGAATAGAATGTTTATACCATGTTGCTGTATTCAAATTAATATTACAAAAAAAATTAAGTCAGTTGTCACATAACCTAATTTAATAAGCTTGTATTACAGGTGTTATATGTAGAGCTCACAAATAAGCTCTTAACAAGCTTTGCAGAAGTTAGATAGCTGGATTTGAAGACATATGGCTGTCTGAAAATTTCAGATTTTCTACTTAATAGTTATCCATTAAATAAAGTTCTCAGCTTTTACTGATATTTTTAATCTAATGCTTGAATATACTAGCACCTCACTGAGGATGCCTGTAGCAGAAACCTGTCTGGGGTTGGGTATATTCTGCAAAGCTTGTTAAGAGCTTATTTGCGAGCTCTATATTATAACTTATTCAAAAGGGCCAATTATAACTTATTCAAAATCTATATAAGAATTTAAACCAATTTGCTCTTACTCTTTATAGCTTCATCATCCCAGAATGTTGTTTTATTATTGTAATCATTAGCTAATAAGTTAATAGCTCTAGTGAAAAGAGTGCTATAGAAAATATTTGAACTGGATGGTAGTGTGATGAAAAATTTAGATATTCATTAGTCTGTGTAGATTTTTTGAAAAATAAAATAAATAAAAGACTATTTTTCTTGTGACAAATATATCAAAAAAAGGAAGTTTCCCATCAGTTTCTGTTTCCATTGTAAATTTAATATTGGGTGTATATTGTTTATGTGAAAAAAAATCATATAATATGTCTTTAGAATGTTGTCAGAAGATAAATGTATCATTTATGTATCTGAACCAAAGAAGAGGTTTTAAAGGTGCTGACTCTAAAGCATGAATGTCTATATATTCTATTAATAAATCAACTATTAACCTGATATTGATGAGCCCATTAGAGTACCAAAAGTCTGATTATAATATTGCCCAATATACATAAAATAAGTATTTGAAAGTCTCAATGGTTAGTTTAATTTAATAATATGTTCTGATAAATTGCTGCAACCCATGAAAATGTTTGATTTCATATATATATAGTAACCTTATATTTTACTATAAAATATATAGCTTAGTAGAACTAGTCTAAAATTTATCTATCTTCTTCCAGATGACTTGATTATCATAGCTAGCATTGTGTATATTAGACATTTATGTCCAAATTAATTGAACAATGAGATTATATAATTCCATTTATTTATTTTTTTGCCTTATTTATTATATATATTTTTTTCTTTTTCTTTCTTTTATCTATTAGTTTTGCTCTGTATCCAAACACTAAGATAGGTAAACTGTGCTTAACCTGAAAGTGAAAACCAATAGTCTATTATCTCAAATTTAGTGAGATAAATAAAAACAAACAATTATTATTTGTCTTTCTCTTTAAATAATCCTAAAGTTTATTTTAGTTTAAATAAAAGATTTATTTAATTTCTCTTTAATTGATAAATTTTTTTCATTTTTCATTTTTTAACAAACATGTAAATGAGAAGAAATTTAATTGGCTAAGAAACAAAATAGAACTGCCAGAAAGATTTTTTTTAAGGGTGGAAAAAGAAACGTAAAAATCTTTACTTTATCTTTTTTTTTTTACTGTTAAACATGTAATAAAAATGAAAGCTTCTCTTTAAAAAAAGAGAGAATTTAAAGGCAAGGAAGTTAAATTAAAACTTTTATTAAATAATTTAAATTGTAATATTATCAAGTGTTAATAGCAAAATGTGTAGCTAAGTCATAATAAATCTATTTAGGTCTTCTAACCATGAGTATAGCTGCTAATAATCTTTTAAATGTCTACAACTGAAATACTGGAATTATTGTTAACTGTGATAACAGGAATGGCAGTATTAAAGGTCAGTCTGCTTGAAAATTTATTTTGCTTATAGATTATATTTTAACCTTGGATAAAATGCTTCACTTTTATAACTTTAACACATAAGTTGTTATGTATGTGCAAAATGAAATATTATAATTAACCTTGGATAAAATGTTCTACTTCCATAACTTTAATATATAGTAGTTATACATGTGTGAAGTAAAATACTATTTTAGTTTTGGATGAATTGTTGCTTTCATGACTTTAACACATAGTGTTATGGATGTGCGGAATAAGATATTGTATTCAACCTTGGATAAAGTTTACTTTCATGAACTTTAACACATATGGGAGTGTTATATATGTGTGGAATAAAATGCTGTTTAACATTTTATGTGCCAGTGTTTGAATGATGAGGAATTAATTATAATCCAACTTTGAACTTAGATTAGAAACAACAGTGTGAGTTATCTTATTAAAACTACAATATAGTTGTTGAAAGAAATAACAGCTAACCAGGAACTATATTGACTGTTATAGCACAAGTGGGATTATTATTTGCTTAAACTATCATTCTTTGTCCTCGGTACTAATAAATGAAAGTAATAAATATTTTAATTTTGGAATAACACCTAAAATAAAGCCATGCAATTTCATTAACTTTTGAGGATAATCTAACTAACATGATACATATCCTACTTCTCAAAATATCTTGAATCTTCAGAACCTATGCGTAGATCAGCTTATTTATAAATATTTCTTATAAATGGAGATGAAGAAGCATATAATCAACTTTTAAGATTCTATGTTATAATTAAACAGATATATTTAATTTATATTTGTCATTAAGTTTGAGAAATGTGCTATTAATTCATTGGCTAATAGCCAATCGATTTCAATAATGTGCATTTGAACCTAGAGTAGTAATTTAATAAACATGAATTTTATGTTTTATTTGTATTTTATATTCTCTTGTAAGTATGTTAAATTCATGGTATATATAATCTTGTGTGTATTAAATAATTATTTCTTCACTTAGATATAGGGATTAAAGAGAGTTAATTTAGGGAACAGTGCTTGTGGAAAGATTTAATGATTAATTCCATGTATCTATAATATTATTATTTATTTATTATATATTTTTTCCTGACTAATATATTATAGCTTACAAATTAACAAAAATAAAGAAAAAATATCTGACCTCATTTTGGAAAAATAACACTGGACTGTTGTTCTTACCAAGCAGATTCATAAGTATCTACCTGATTTTTTAACTATTAGTTGACTTCCAGAATGTAAAATAGTGTGGTAACAAATGCATGTATCCATATATATTTGGAAACAGCTCATTTAAATCATTTGGCAAGATGTTATAAGAACAAATGTTACAATGTATTCCATTAATGTCTTTCTTTTTGTTTATTTTTAATCATACAAATTACATCAACTTAGGAATGACATAACAATACAGAGTACTGAACTGTAGAGAATCTAAAGAAGGCTATCACATTTGAATGGAAAAACAACAGTGACATTTTTATTTTACTTGGAAGAATTCAGAATATCATATTAACAAACAATAATATGTTTAGACAAAAGTTCAAGTCAATTTTAGTAGTTAATTGAAATGATAAATTATCTTGATTATATCAGATCTCTGAGTATTCATTTGAAGCTGAGATGACTGTGTCAAAATAAAACAATTTTCTTCATATCATCAGATGATTTGATCTGCTAAAATGCTTGGAAGCTTTGATTGAAAATAAAAAATGACCAATAGTAAACATACCTTTAAGAAGACTAAAAAGTAAATAGTAGATAGTTTGTGCTGGTGAAATGCTTTTCATATAATTGCTAAAAGTTGGTGCTGATTTGATGGCATCTAATATTAATAAAATTTGTGTGCTGCCTTTATACTTTCTATTATAAATAATCAGTCCAATGTAGAAAAAAATTCTAATTCAAAATGTTTTTGGACAGTTTTATCTAAGAAAATTGCAACATTTTAATTTAGCCACTTTTTTTTTACAGATTTATATTTTTATTGTACATCCAATCTATTTTTTGTTAATTAGAATGACTGTGTTTTCCTTTGAATTTAAGCTGAATCCAAAAACATCTAAAATAAAAAATATGCTTACATTTATTTCATCTCATTAAAGTTTATGATGTAGCTTTAAATATCGGTATGCTAAAATAAATAGTGTTAAAGAAACATCAGCCATGATCAAGTGCTATGCTTGATCATGGGATTATTAGATAGAGAACTTGCATATAATATTAAACATTACTTGATATTTATATACAGTATGATACTCTTAAAACAAGCAAAGGTAACATGAAAGCAAAGTTATGTAACACAGTAAGAAAATTCTATTTAGTAACAATGTTTAAAAATTAATGTATACTAGAATTATTCATGTAAAACATGAAGTCTAGATATAAGATGTAAAATCCAGAGATTCTGAATCAGAAAAAGATAGTTCCTTTTCTCAAATTGATTCATTATCAAAGAAAGTTACTGATTCAAAAAATTTTCCTAGACTAATCTTGTTTGTTTACAGTTTTTTTTTTTTTTTTGGTTAATTTGATTTTTTTTATTTATATGAAATATATATTTTTAAAAGCATTTGTAAGTTGTTGTTTTTTGTTTTGTTTTCATCAGTACATCTTTTATTTCAATTTTATTATGTGTCAACCATCCTCCAAGGTAAAAACCCAAACCCCATATTTTGCAAGCAATTTTGCTCAATGTTTTTTCAGTACACTTCTCCCTTATAAGCTAGGAACTGGTTTCTGTCCAATTTAAAGTTTAGGTTTTACAATAAATCATAAAAAAACAAGTTTAATTTTGTTGGTGCTTAAAATATTCTTCACAGCAATCAAAATTAACCTGATTATAGACAGTCTAATTGTGCAATTTAAAATATTTGTATATTTGTCATTGCGTGCTATTTTATTAACATATTTTTAACATCAAACAATAATATTTCTTATATCATTAATATGCATAGCAATTGAAAATATCATTAGAAGATATCAAAGTTATTCAACAAATTATTATTATTATTATCATCATCAGCGTTATTATTATTATAACCCACAACAATAAAACGTGTTATTTTTCTTACTGTTTTCATTTACAAGAGGTTTTATCACGACAAAAAAATAAAACTAATGACAGCACAAACATAACTTTAAAAAAAAAAACTAAAGTCTGATCAAAATAATTGGAATATTTAAGAGCATATTAATGTTTTTTGTTCTGTTCTAAATTATTTTTAATGAAGTAACAAAGAATTCTTAAAACAACATTTAAACAATAAGGATATAGTCAACAGATATGAAATTCCTTTGTAGCAATATCATTATTATTTATTTATAAAAGATTTTATGCATCTGAATTTCAATAATAATTAACAAAAAAAATTACCAATTCTATATTCTAAAAAAATATTAATGATAGAAATGCAAATAACAATAGTATTATTAGAAATAAAAAATCATCTTTATAAATAAAAAATATATTAAAGAGGAGAGAAAAAGTAAAAACTTAACTTAGAATATAGGAAAGTATATATGCATATATAATATTATATAATCAGTGTTTTTATTATATATAAGTAATATATTATTGAAATGTAATTTATTATTGTTATTATCATTATATTTTGTATTATATTTAAAATTAAAACAAAATGTAAATATATAAATTATTATTCAGATTAAATCCTTGGAAATGCAAACTAGGTAAGGTTTGAAAATAAAATTCTTATATAAAGCTAAAAAATAAGAACAGTCTAAAATGGGATTCTTATACTCTTGATATAGTAGAACATGCTTTCAATATCTTTATAATGATATCAAAAGCATGCTCTACTATAGTAAGAGTATAAGAATTCCATTTTATGTCATTCTTATATATTGTTTTATATATGAATTTCATTTTCAAGCTTTTTTTAATTTGTGCCTCCAAGCATTTAATCCAAATTGCAATTGCAAAAGAAAAGTTAAAATGCATAATAGAATTATAAACTGTTATAAAAATGTGTTCTTCTACATAAAAGTGTAACTAGGATTTAGTAAAAGAAAAGTGGCATTTGTATGTGTGTAAATATATTTTCATCTAAAAGAATAATGATTAGATAAATATGTGTTAACATTTCATGTCTCACATTATGTAAATTTTCAGCAATACTAATATATTTCTAAAAATTAATAGTATTTTAAAAATCTATATGTAAATATCATATGCTTATTAAAAAATAAATATGTATTAATTTAACATAAAAAGTAGACAAGTAAATATCACTGATTATGTAAACAAAATAAAATAACTGTTAAAATTAAATTATGTTGCACAGATACAGCAGTGTGTTTTTCCTGATTAGAAGTATTTTTTTCCTGATTACTTATTACTGATAACATTGCAATTTAAAAATAAAGTAATGTTAAATAGTTGAAATTTGCATAAATTATATGATAATTATCAGTTTAGATACTGCCTATGTCATATCCTTGAAGAATATATAAATTTAGATGCAGCACAGGCAATGCAATCACATAATATATACTTAAGAAGTCTCAGAAATATATATTAAAAAATAATTAAATGGGTTTATTGCTTTGGAGTTTGTAAAAAGTTTAATGAGCAGAAAAAACTGAAGATGGAACTACAATCCATAGTTTTCATCATTGTATTCTATGCTAAATAATACAAGGCAGATAAATATAGATATTGAATTTTAAAATGATTTTAAAGTGGTAACAATTTGTTAATATCAAAGATACATTTAAACTTAAAATCATTTATCATATTTTAAAATATAATGTTCTTCTTTTTGTATCCCAATAAAACTTTGGTTGGTTTGAGTTCATTGATTTACTTTTGAAGTCTTTTTATTGTATCATCTTTTTGGTTATAATGGGACAGTAGAAAATAATAAGTATTAGTTTCTTCTACTGCAGACAATTTAAAATATCCATAAATCAACTTACTGAAAAATTAGAAAATTCTTTGATGATTTGTACTTCAATAAGCTTGAATTTAAATTAATAGTAGGAAACAATAATAAATGACATATAAAAGCATAATATATTATGTACTATCAAAATTCATTTTCTAAACTTTATTATGGGATTGATATCTTTTTTAATATATCATTTAGTTATGATTATTTGATTCATTAAAAACATGTGCAATTTTTTTTTTATGTCTTTTGTTATTTTTGTGATCTTAATATTAATTCTGAAATTTATTATGAGATATAACAACCAGTTTCACCTGCTTACATGAAACCAATTAAAATCAGAAAGTACATTCAAAAACAAAAATAAGAACAAATTTATATGAAAGTAGTCGACTTTATATTACTTACCATAATGTCTGCTGTAAATACCTGCCATAAATGAAGGTATTTTAATTAATTGATTATAATAATTTTGGAAGAATTGTTTTTTATCAATTACACATTGATAAAAATATTTCTTTGATTATTGCATCACTTATCTGTACAATCTATTTGTTTTAGAGAGAATGCCTCCCCATAACTATGAATCTCTTCCAACTATTGTTTAATTTTTCAGTTTTTGCAGTGTTGATTTATTTTGGATTTGTAATCATGTTTGTTTATAAAATTAATATTAACTAAACTAAATTTAACAATACTAATCATACTTTGTTTTGTTTTTGTTTTTTTTTGCATTATGTATAACTTTATTTGTGTATATGTATAAGTTCTCCATCTAAAGAATAATTCTGCAGTACAATACTAAAAAATAATATTTAAATGTTGCTGAGAGCTTGAATTAATTTTGCCTTCTTATGCAATTTATTGTGGCATTTCTGTTTTAAACTAATCACAAGTTTAATGAGCTCTTATATTTGTAGGCAGTTTATAAAATTATTTTTTTTATAGCAGTGTAAATCTTTCTGATTGTATTACTAACATAATACACTTGACAATTATAATTGCTTTAGAATTAATCTTACTAAATTTATAGAGTATCCTGTCAAAAGCACCTAGATTTTATTGGGGTTTTTTTTGTACAATATACACAATTTATTCTGGTCGTAAATACTAGATTAATCTTTAGATCCATAAGTAGTGAAATACTGGAATTAATAACAATATTAGATGGTATTACCAGCAGTAGCTGATGTAAATAAAACTTTTTACTTGTTTATGTCAGATTTAGATGTTTGATTTTATTGTGATATAAACTGACCACTATTTATTGCAAGTAATTTCAGAAATGAATAACATCTACTTGCCCATTTTGTTTTTACAGTAACATCATAATATGGATATGCTAAAAACTTTATTATATTTAAATGATGTTTTATGTTTATAAAGCATGATTGAATTATGTAAATTTGTAGTTTTCTAAAAAAAAAATTGTCACTCATATAGATATAAAACATTCTTAAATCCATAGTAACATAGTTCACATTTGTTTTTTTAGTTGAATTTAATTCAAATAAAAATATTTTATTTGGAGTTGAATAATAGAACAGGTTACATGTAAATGAAAAAAAAAAATCAGTTAAACATAAACTTTTATGTTAACATTTATATTTATTAATTGATTAGCATTATTGATAATATACTTTTTCATGTTTATTTTTTATGTTTATTTAATAAATTTGTGAAATGGTTACTTTATTGTTTGATTACAATTTAACTTATTTGATTCTAGTATAAAAGTAAGTAATTTTTTGTTTTGTTTTGTAGATATTCTGTCTCTCAGTTAGTTGCTCTCTGCAATTTTGTACAATGGTTGAGCAACATATTCATGAGCTAAAGATTTTTGAATCAAATCTCAATTGATCACTTCTGTTGCTCAAATATTGCATGATCTCTTGAGGCACTAATTATTAAAAAAAAAAAAAAAACGGCAATTGATTGAAGATTTTGTCACCAAGTGATTAATATTTCATCCATTTTATAATAATATAAATAGATTTATAGCAATTTTGACTACTTCTAGATATTAGAATCTAGTTGTTAATCGATTTAGAATTTTATGTAAATAAATTACATTCTATTATTTTTACTTTGATTATATTGAGTATATTGACATTTCTTACATTGTGGTAATTTTGATTCTTTCTAGTAAATCAATAGAAAAAATTGTAATAATACAAAAAAAACTTAAAAACATATATTATGAAAAGGGGTGTCAAATTAATCAGGAATTGTTTATACTAGATGACATCTTTCCAAATAACTTTTCACACAAAAAGGATTTTACTAAGCTGATGTGTTCAAATGCAGCAGGTATCATACACAAATAATCCCAAATGTTTTTTTCTCTCATTTATACATTTAAACTTTACATATTTAAAAACCA
This sequence comes from Epiperipatus broadwayi, assembly GCA_028023455.1. NCBI lineage: Eukaryota > Metazoa > Onychophora > Udeonychophora > Euonychophora > Peripatidae > Epiperipatus > Epiperipatus broadwayi. The sequence goes on from JAQFVV010000256.1 coordinate 618,739, forward strand.
TTATTTTAAATTTTTAGAGAAGGCATGGATTTTTAAATCAATTTATATTTTGGTGTTCTATAAATAGTCGTCTGTTACTGTGCGTATTACTTTTTTGATTAATGATTTTAGAATGGAGATCGTTAATTTTATGAGTTTTTCTTTTAATGCTAGAGGTGATTGGCCATAGTCTTCAAATGTGTGTATACTTGTGTGCTTGTTTTGGTTCAAGTTTTCATTTGAGTAAGATCTATTTATTTAATACGCGAAACCATGGTCGCAATTAGGAAAACTTTATAAATTTTCCATTTTGCCAGTATTTTTACTGCTATTTTTTATTTTATTTAGAATCCTTCTTTTACGTGTTAAATGTTTTCAATATACAGCAAATCTATAGGGAGAGAGGGTTAAAATAAAATACTACAGGTGTTCACAATCGATTCATCCTAGTTATAATTGTCACACAAAACTAAATTAATTTTTTTAAAATTTATTGAAATTTGGACCAACTATGAAATTTCACTACTGTATATTCTTTATTAATACATATATCAATCTATACATATGTAATTTTAGAAAACGGGAAATGCATTGTATTTCTTTTTCTTTGCTTGTATTACCTCCCTAGCGTCATTAAATTATAAATGTGAATTGGAGTGGACATTATTCCGTTTTTTTTTTCCATTGAAAACATTTTTAAAACTGTAAGCACCATTTCTTTTATGCAAATATTTTCATTGGAGTAGAAATATTGTAGGAACAAAAATGATGGGGCTTAAGAAGGGAGAGGGAGTAGAAAAAGGGGCGGAGAAGCTTCAGATATTTGTTCTGTAGTTTTACTCTCTCTCCTTTGCCATCCTCTTTTGTGGCTTACAAAATTAACCTTTTTGAGTTTGAAAATTAAATCCTATTGATTTATTAGAACAAAGAAATGAGTTAGAATCTCTCCATCTACCGTTACTCCCCCTTCCCCCTTTACTTTTGTATTTTTGTATATTATTGAAAGTTCGTTTATTTTAAGTAGCTTTTAGTTGCAGCGAACTGAAAAATTAACTTTCAAATCTAAATTCAAACTGAGTTTTAAATTAGATTCTTTCTTTTTTCTTTTTTATCTATTTTTTTGGATTGCACTATAAATTTGTATTCGCGAAGTTACTACTGTTAACTGATTTTTGTATGTGTGTGCGTTCCTGATTTACTTCCTACTACCTTGCTTATGCTTTCCCAGCATTCCATAATATTAAGAAGAAAATAGAATTTAAATTTAATAGAGTTTTGAAAATAAGAAAAAGAATGTTGCAAATAAGGAAAACATTTTTTTTTTCTTAATTACAATAACATTTATACTTGTATGTGACATAATTCTCAAACATTTTCAATCGAATATAGATTGAAAGCTACTAGTCATTATGGATTCAGTCTCTTCTTTTAAGGAAACAAGAGAAGTAACTGAAAAGATAAAATTGTATATGAGGTAAATTTATACGCAAATATATCGTTATAGCATGCATCGTTATTTTGAATCGTTGCAGCTCAATTGCATATTGGGAATCTCTGGTAATTAAAATATTTTTTTTCTCTCAATACAATAAAATAGATAAGTAAAATGAGTATTAGAAAACAAATTTGATTAAGCCACATTGAAAAATATACATATAATATGTATTATCATCATTAATTATAATCAATCATATGCAGGATTTAAAAACATACTGTTTCCAGTCCAATAGAATAAAACTAATAAGACAGCAATTTAATATACTGAAAATGTATGGCATTTCTCTTTGGAACAGATAATAGAGGGGTTTATGAAGTAGGCATCAATAAACCATACAAATTGGATGAAATTTTTAATTTAATACCATTAAAAGCAGAACAGTGAATATAAGAAATATAGTGTTTGGTAGTAAATTATGATAATAACAGATTATTGTAAATTTGATAATGCATATTTATATCTGCATGCTCAATGTAATAAATAACATAAGTATTTCTAGTGGACTAATTCTCAACATTATATATTTATTTATCATTTAAAATTCTTATATATGGAGAATCTCTATTCAAATGAAATAATTGTAACTCACCTGAAATATTATCTAATCATCATAACCACTATCAACAACCACAATTGCAAAATCTTCTGTTTCAAATGTGGCAGATTAAGCATATAGACTCAAAATTTAATGCTGGTAACTGTGCCAAGTATGATAAATTAAGCTAAACTAATTATCTTTGTAATAATAATACAAAACACAAATTATTAGCAAAAGTTTTCACAAACAATATTTTAATTTTTTTTTTAATTTCTTTGATAAGCTGTTTGACATTTTTATTTTAGAACCCCAATAAGCACATAGTCAATTAAATAATGAAGCAATAAACTATATGTGCAAATAAATGATAGTAAAATCCAAAATAATATCCTAATACCTATTGACATAATTGTTTGATGTCTGACAATCTATCTTTTCTATCATTCAGTTACTTATTGGTAGTGAATTTTCCATTCTTAGAAATGATTACCTGTACATGAGATTATGTCATGATTAATATAGTAATTGTTATTGTGCATAACAATAAAAGATCAAGTCCTGGTTTTAGAGTTAAAACAATCATCATATTGTATAATTTCAATATTTTGATAATATGTGTTTTTGCTCTTAATTCTTATAGTTTCATAAAGTTTCTGATGTCATATCAGTGATTACCAAAATTAATATCTTCCTTTTAACTTCTCCAATATTTTTACTACTTCTAAACATGACCATAATACACATAGTAGTTATAATATTAATAAGTACTAATAATTTCATTTTAAAGCATAATACAATATAATTATCAATTAATTCAATTGTAATCTTATTCTTATACTTATCTAAACAATTCTGTCAAATTACCATTTATTTACCTAATAAATCAAAAACTTTTGTGATTATACAAATTATTTCTCAGCATAAATTACTGCATGCACCAACTATAACTATTTTTTGTTGTGATTTTAATTGTATCTATGAGACTCCCTCCATAATGAAATCCAAGCTAATCCATTTACTTCTTCATCGATTTTTTGCATATTTACCACTAGCATTTTACCCTGAATTTAAAATATATATATCAAATCTTCAGATATATGGTACTTTCACTTTCTACATCTTCACTTTCAGAACTTGAATTCTCATCTTCACTATTCCATAGGAGTACATCACCTTGTTAAAACAGGCAAAACTCACTATATATATATTACCACACACAGCAAGCCAGAGTAATCAATTGATGCCAGACGGCTTGTACAACAGTTATACACAAGCATAAGAGGTGGTGGTCATGTGATGTTTATTGTCTTAAAACCAATCCTGCATAATAGGATAGTGGTGACTATGGTTATTAAAGAACCAAAGACACCAAAATGTATAGCTACTGAACTGAGTTCAGACCTATATGACTATATAAGCTAATGGGCTTGGATCGAAAACATTAAAGTGTTTTCAGTTTAAGACTCATAGTTTTGTAGCTAAATGGAGATAAAAGGTGGTTGCTGGAGGGTTGCATTAGGTCCTAAGATCTAGGTGCAGTGCTCTCAGATCCAAGGCTCCTAACTGACGAAGGCCATAAGCCAGAAACTAGTCTGGGGATATTGGATGAGTAGGCACTAGATGGGGGATTTTAAGCACAAGCCTTCTGGTGTCCATTGATTACTCTAGCTTGCTGTGTGTGATAATATATATATATAGTGAGTTTTACCTGTTTTAACAACAGTTATACACAGGCATATGAGATGGCGGTCATGTAATGTTTATTGGCTTAGTACATCACCTTCAGACCTTATAAATTACAGCTGAACATTATAATTTCTCTGTCAATTTGCCTTCATATAAAAGTACATTTTTCTATTAAAATCTGAATCATTCTTCTAAAATAACTTATATTTTTACAAATATTTTCTGAAAAAAAATAAATATTTAAAAACGATTCTAAAGCATATGTTTTCAGTTTAAAAATCAAAATGAAAATATGGAACTTTTAAAATCAGCAAAATAAGGCTAAAATTCAAAAATATATATTTTCACTTTAAAAATCAAAACAAAACTATTGGAACTGTCAAAATTTTGACAGGCATTCTTTCCTGTAGAAAACAACAAACAACCAATCAGTACCTTGGATGGAAGGCTTTTATCTCATTGTTAAATTGATTTGTTAGTTGTAACAAAATTTTAAAGGTTATTTGATAGAGTTTTTTCAATAAAATAACAATAAGATTAGCAAAATAATGTTAAAAGTAGCAGTTTGAGAGAGAGTTAAAGCCATTTGCAAAATTAAACCAAAAACTATTGATTAAAAAAGATTTAACATGCTATTCTATACAAGTAATGATCCTAACACTATGTGCATGTATAGTGTAAAGCAAAGATCCACAGAAATACGATGTTAAAAATTTTCATTTTGGATTTAAAATTCACCCCTCTTTTGTGGGTCCAAAATTGGGGGGGGGGGTGCAAATTATATTCTAAGTACTGTGGTAGTTGATATATCTAACATAACTACAACTGCTACTTAGTTTTTTAACATAATTAAATTAATTTTAGTATCAACATGATAAAGTTTTAAAATATTATAAGTAATGTCTATAATATTGACATTTTGATTTTAATTCAAAAAATCTACATAAGTCACTTCTTGTCTATACCAATAACTGCTTAATACTACCTAACATTTTGAATTTATCATTTCTCTTGCTCTTAAATTATGAGATGAAGCTAACAAGTTATTTTCTTTTAACAATCAAAACAACATAATCTTAAGTCTATATAGAATTGTTTAAAATCTTTTAAAAATTATTAAAATCATAACAAATTATACTAGACCAGGGGTTTGTGACCTTTTTTTTATAAAGAGCTATTTTTAGAATTATATTTACCAAAATAATACTTATGAAACCAGAACTCAGCAACCTGAATTATGAAATATACATTTTTGAAAATTGAGCCTAGAATATGTTTTTTTGTGTTAAATGAGTTTATTTGTGCTTTGCATAAAAGTACTGTAGTAAAATACTCTGCAATTTAACTATTTATTATCAATACAATAGTGTAGTTATAAAATATTACTATTAAAGTAAAAAATAAGTGATTTTAAACATTCTTACATATAAATTAACATTTTTCTTTGGTCAAACAGTATGCTGGGATTTCAGATATTTTATAATATTTTTAACTTGCACAAATAATACAATTAAAATATGTAGTTCACAAAAAAATAAGAACAATATATAGTTTCTAATGAGATTTTTGTTGCTGAATTTCTCAAGAAAGTTTGTCAAAATTTGGTAAATATGATGTTAGTTTTATTTTCAAACAAGATGGCAGACATACTGTTCAGCTGATTTCTTAGTTGATTTTAATAAAATTCATGTTCAAAAATATCTGTTTTCAAAGTATGTCAATTCAAAAATCAACAGAAGTAAAATACATAAGTGTTTAATTGAATATAAGTATCACGCAAACTGTTCCAAGTATCAAAAACATCTTGATCTTGCCTTTTAAGATTTTCTATCTCAGACCATTTATGTGGAGCAAAAGTAGATTTCTGTCTCTTTAAATTTTCTAATTCACTTTTAAGATTTATAAATTTTGAGATCCATATTTTCTTGATTTTTAACTCTGCTAGTTTTAGTTGAAAAACTGCTTGATCAATATCAATAAAAGATGAAACACTCAAACTGGTAAAAAGAATTTTGGATGATCTCAATAAAAATCATAAGGTTGCCTTTTTTTTCTAAACTCGTTAAATCTTTCACCAAATTCTGATTTCATATTTACCATTATCTGCACAAAATATGTTAAGTCTACTGTTGACATTTCTTCAACATAGGAAAATGTAGCAATGTGTCTTTCTCTAAGTCATGATAAACAAACAATTTTTTGTTCAAAAGCAAGTATTTCTTCTAAAAGCAAAATAGCTGTATTTCACTTCCCTTGCAAGATTTTTGTTTAGTATGTTTAAATGTGAAGTCATCACTACAAAATAATTCCTTTGTAACCAATCATAATTATTGAGCTCATTGTATCCAATAACTTTTTGGTTTAAAAATAATTTTATTTCTTCAATGCAAGCAGCAAATCACATTGACTCTACTTTTCTGGAAAGCCACCTTACTTTATTGTGTAAAAGAAGATCAGAATATTGGTTGTTGACTTCGTTAAGAAGTTCACAAAATTGCTGGTGATATAGTGGTCTTGCCATTATTTTGTTTACAGTTTGTACAACCAAGTTAATTATTGTTATTTACTTTGGAAAGGTTTGTGAACAAAGTGCCTCTTGATGGATTATGCAGTGAAATGAAAAAATGTCATGCAAAATTTGTTTTTAAACATAGAAACAAAAACTTTCTTTTCACCCTTTTATACTTGATGCTTCATCAGTTGCAAGTGATACTATTTTATTAATATCAATACCTTCACTTTTTAAATAATTGGTGACAGAAGATTCTTTATTCTCATCTTGAGTTTCTCCTGTAAGTGGCAATTTATCAAGTAACTCTTCATGAAGTCCATCAGAGTTAACATATCTACAAATAAGTACAAACTGTGCAATACTATTGGCATTACAAGATTCATCACAGGCTATAGAAAATTCTGATGTTGAATTTAAATCTGTAACCTGCTGAGTAGTTACTTCTTCTGCCATATGAACAGCTTTGTCTCTTACAGTCTTAATGGATAATGATATGTCTTTTATTTTGGCAATTATTTCTGTTATATTTTTAAAATTGCAAAAAAGATATTCAGACATTTTAATAACACAGTCTTTTACGTAATCACCAACTGAAATGGGTTTCCCCATTTTACTATTTCTAAAGTGGCAACAAAACTAGCACTATTTGACTAATTGAAAACATATCTTTATTTAAGTTCATTTTATGTTGAAGTTCCACTGCCTTTCTTCTTTCTTTTCCCTCTAGATAAATGTTTGTAAATGCTTCATGCTTGTTTTAAAAATGCTTTTCTACATTTGATTTTATATTATTAGAAAAATTTTCTTGACATATTAAATACACTGGAAATCCTGTTAAGTTTGTAACAACTGCATAAGATTCAGTCCATTCATTTCTAAATTCTTAACTTTTTTGTTTTTTCCAGCCATGTTAAATATTACTCTCAATACTAGAAGAAGCTTGCATTCAATATTTTTTTTGCACACTATAATATTGAATGAACTATGTACAAATAAATAAGAATAGTATAAAACTACCTATTATATTCCAAGATGGTATGATAGTTCATGTCACCATTTTTAAATTAAATCAAACTGGGTAAACTGCATTGGAGCATTTGTGATAGTTCATGTCTCTGATTTTAAATTTGCCCTATTGTATTGAGATATCTCCACAGGTTATATTTTTAGATGAAATCATGAGGGCCATGGATGAAACTGCCTGAAGATGCTCACAAAGTAGTATGACACCATTGCCTTACGCACCATTTACTAAAGTGCTAAATTCTGCCTTCGGTAATTTTAGTTTGATGTATTTTTCTCAAGGTGATATATTCAATTATTATTACTAAGTTTTGCTTTTACTCTGATAGTGAAGTGATTAGTGAAATTACAAAGTATTTAAAAAATATTAATGATGTTTAAGAGTTATCTTTTTCTTTTATTTAAATTTAAAATTTTATTTTGTTATATTATTTATTAACTTAAAAGGATCCGTAATTATACATTAAGGAGGTTGTCAATCCCTGTGCTAGACTATAGTTCACTATGCCCCAAGAATTTCTATGTTTTTATAAATAGTAATTGTGCTCTCTCCATTGACATAGAGCTTCTAACATACTTTAAAACTAAACTTGCTGTATTTAATAATCAGGCATATTACAGCTTATTAAATTCCAGAAAGTGTTTATAAGTCTTAAACTATATTGTAATTACAATTGTACATATTTGTTATAACTATTAATGTACAGTCAGTGACCTACTGAGTCTGTTATATTTGTATAATATTCTCAAAGTTAATAATAACAAATTACAAATTATAAATTCTTTATTTTATATAATATATGATAAAACAAGAATGATATCAGATTGCAAAAGAAATAGGATATACTATTTGTTCTTCAAAGATGAATTACTGTTCTAATTCTGTTTTCTTTTCCATTGCTTTTTCCATCACTCAAGTTTATGTAGGTTCCAGTCATTATTAGTATCTCATGCTAGCAGTCATCTTCTATTTAACAATTGAACTGTGTTTGTGAAACCACATTTTCATTCTTTAACTCAACACACACCAATTTTGATTACCATTTCCTTTGTCATTTTTTATTAAGTCCTCCAAAATTAAGAAAGTAATGTTGGGAATAAGTTTAATAAACTATCAGTTCTTAGTTGTGTTCTTTGTTTAAGGCAATACAATCACTAATGAGTGAGATTGTAACTGGATTTGAGAGAAGAATTTTAGATTGGAAAAGATTGTATGTTTAGATATCTTTATTTAGAGATACCCTTTCTACCTAGCACAAAAGTGGAATATAAAAATAATTAAAAGTGGCCTATCTCATGTAGGCTGACCAGATTATCATTCCTCAGGGATAACTTTTTAATGTGATGAAATAATATTATCTATAGTAGTCATAAAATAGTAGACAATGGTAATACTAAAGGTATTACAAATTATTATTTTTTAAATATAAATAAATGGGTTGTGCAAACTTTACTTCATACAAACTTCTCAACATTTGAACTCAGAACAATATTGGTATATAAGGAGATGCCAAGATTTAACACTGATATAACTGTTTTTACTTACACTCACCTTCCAAAGAAAGAATATTTAAGAGATTAGTTTGATCGTTACAAATTATTTGGAAGAGTGGATTAACTAGTGAAAGGCAGTGCTGTTGAATTTGTTATAAAGTTGAATGTAGTATCTTCTATATTATAATCATTATAAACTCAATGCAAATGAGTGTTAAGAAAAGGTAAACTAATTTAAATTTAAAATTTATACTGCGTTAAGCATGATTTTGGAAGAACACTGTCAGAATTGTTGTATCACACAAAGTATATAGTTATAAAATTTGGTTTGCACAATGGAACCTGCATTATTTTCATTGGCAGTATGTGTTTCAATGTTAGATTTATAGAATTCAGTGAATGAAAACTTTTACTCCTTGTTAGATAACATTATTATACAGTTAAAAGATTGGGACTTTTTTGTTAGAAACATTAATGCATGTATTGATACAAATAATAAATTTGGCTAAAAGTTGTTAGAATTAATAGTTAGTAGTGAAAATACAATAATAATTCACATTATAAAGTAATTATAAGCTCACATGATTGAATGTCTCATAGACTAGTATACTCCAAGATTAACATAATACCTACATAAAATGTGGATCTTATTTCAACCATATTTCTAAAAAAAAATGTGTGTTCATTCTTTAAAAGTATCTACTATTTATGATAAATTTCAACAGTATTGTATTTGTTTACATATTATATTTGTTGAGATAAAACTTTCATACCTTTTACTCATTAAAATTGCTAATTTGTATTCAGAATTATTGTGTCACTATGGCATGAAAATTTCTTTAAGGAATGTGTTATGGATATAACTGAATCTGTTCTTGGGTTCACCAAAAAAAAAAATCATGACTTTTTCAGGCAATGATATTTTTGGTGATGTAATTTAAAAAATGTGAGGCATTTTTTGCTTAACAGAGTAATAAATTAAATGTAGAGCTTTATTATAAATCTGATGATTCAAAGACAGAATTTCAGTGAATGAAACAAAGGTTTAAACAAGATTAGTGAATTTAAACTGCAAAAAAAAAATATAGGCATTCACTAATTTATTTTGACACATTTAAAGTAACATATAGATACCACATTGTACTGCCTCTTGAGCACTATGAAATCATTTAAGATGCCATAGTATTGAGACAAGATGTACAATGAGGAGTAAAAGCAAGAAGTGCGCACGCATACAGAAAGAGTTGTGTCTAACCATCAGTCAAGCTTAGTTATAGAACTGATAAATATATATAAAGATAAAAATAAAAAGATTTGGAATTCAGGAAAGAGTAATCTGATGGCAGAAATATCTGCAATTGACTATCAAGTTGTGCATGATCGACCTGCGATCGCGTTTGCCCACTCCTGATATAGAACTAACAAATACTATTACAATTCTTTTTTATATGATGGCTATGATATTGAAATCAGATAGAAGTATTTTTATTTATTTTTTTAATAATGATACAAGAATTGAAAAGAGATTTAATGATAAATCCATTTTATCTACTGATTTGGATTTGGAGAAAGATAACCAGCTTAGATTTTGATGAGATATCTAAAATAGTTTTTAATACAACGATAATATGTTGGTTTCAACAATATGAATATTTTTAAAAGTGTCTAAACCCATAAAGTTGTGCTGCTTGGTCTTATGTTTCTATTGTTTTTACTTTTAAAAATAAAAGGAAAAAACAAGATTGCAATAATTATTATTATTATTATTATTATTATTATTATTATTATTATTATTATTATTATTATTATTATTATTATTATTATTATTATTATTATTATTATTATTATTATTATTATTATTATTATTATTATTATTATTATTATTATTATTATTATTATTATTATTATTATTATTATTATTATGATGATGATGATGATGATGTTTCAAAGCAAAACTTTATTGAGTCTAAAAAGTTACAGAGTCATATATTGATTTTTTACAAATGAAAAACAAATTACAACTTTCAGTATATAAGTCTTTATCTTTTCTGCATCCTTTTTTTTTCTTCTTGTTTTTAAATTTGGTCTTCTATCTAGTTCAGTTTATGCTTGCATTTTTTTTTTTTTAAAGTTGGAAAAAATGCTGATGTTGAAAATGTCATCATCTATCTTATTGGTCTTTATATTTCATAGACTGGATCTCTGTTTCAAGTGTGACCATGTGGCTGCAAATATATCTGGTTGAGCTAGGATGCTGTCTCTTTTTCTGAACAGTTCTAGTTTTATTGAATATGTTGCTGGGTGGCGTCGAGGGTTATTGGCAAGTGCAAAAGTGCATCTGGTGCACCAGTAGGCATAAAGGCTGTATGTTGCTGCACGAATAGCAGGGTTATTGCCTTTTTTAAATGTATTTATTATTTCATCTATTGAAATGATAGCCTTTCTGTATGTGGTAAACATTGTGCGACGTATTGTTTCTAGGGCACTGCAGGAATGAAGAAAATGATCTTGTGTCTCTTCTTCTCTATGACATAGTCCACACATGGGGTCTATATTGGTATAGAATCTACAAAATCTAAGGAAATGGGTTGTGGGTAGAGCATTGAGATTAAGCTTAAGTAGAAAATCGAATAATTTTGGTTCTAATGACCATTTTCTGAATTGTTGCAGTAGCTGCCTGTTGTCTATTCCAAGAACTGATGGATGTAGATTGGGTGTCTGGTTGGGATGTAGTATATTGTAAATGTCCCAGTATGTATACTTGTTGTCATTATTGAGTGATATTTTGTTGTATATTGGCTTGAGTTCTTCAATCAGTGTGGATAGATATCCATATGAAGGGGGTGGTCTGTCTGTGGGTATTATACTGATTACACACTCCAGGTCTGGAAATCTTTTTATGGTTGCTGTTATTAGATTTACTGATTTCTGTGTGTAAAAAACATTGATTGTATGGAGTCCAAGTCCATTGCTATGTGGTGGTCTGCTCAGATTTTTTAAAGAGATTGCCACTATCTTTCTTTTCCATATTAGTTTGTTACAGATTGACGAGATTTTAGATATGAATGTTTTTGCAAATTTGATTATAGGTGTATAGTATGTAATTTTTGTAGTTATAAGTTGATTAAATAGTGCTACCTTTGCATATATTGACAGGTATGACTTTTCAAGTGAGGCTGTGATTTTTTCAGCATCTATTTTTAATTTATTTTGAATTTTTTGCCTCATTCCATTGGTTCCAAGGTAGAATGGGAAACCAAGGAAAGCAGATGGTTTACCATTAAACATCTCTGTACAGTGCTTGCCTGTGTATATTGACCATGCAGCAGTTTTATTTGTGTTAATTTTTAAATTAAAATTTGAGGTATAATTCTTGATTATCTCTTGTAATATGGGGAGGTTCTTTTTAGAGGGGAGGAAAACGGTTACATCGTCCATATAGGCTATGCATGATATATTTAAAGCAGTGTTTGGAATTTGAATGCCTTTTATTTTTTTCTGTATCTCTATTAATAGAGGATTTATATATATTGTAAAGAGCAAGGCACTTAGGGGGATCCTTGTGGGATGGATTGACTCGGTCTGAAGGCTGGTGATTTTTTTCCATTCAATGTGATGTGAATTTCATGGCTGAGTAGCAGATTTGCTATTATATATAGTAGGGATGGAGGTGTTGTTGTTTTTTTCAGCACGTCTAATAATTTGGCTATAGGCACTGAGTCAAAAGCTGCCTCAATGTCTAGTTGAACTATAATTGGTGCATATTTCTTTCTTTTTTTTACTACTTCAATAATTGTTTTGTACATTAAGGCACCCTGGCCAATGGATGATCCTTTTTTGGCATATTGTGCTGATGATAACACAGGGAGTATGTGTTGTTCTATTTTTTCCTTTATCACTCTTTCAAGAATTTTTATTCCTAAAGGTCCCATTGAAATTGGTCGTAGATTAGATAAAGATGATATTGCTGTTGATTTTTTGTTAAATGGAACCATTGCAATTGGGTATAGACTTTGTATGTTGTAAATTTTTTGGGATATGTAATTGGCTAGATCGCACAGGTATTTTGCTGTGAAGTGACTAAGATGTTTGAACACAAATTTGGGAATTCCTTGTGGTCCTGGGTGACATGTGTTTGTTATTGTTGCAAGTTGAAATACAATGTCAGTTGTTGTTATTGGTGTGTCTGTTTCAGGGTCTCCAAATATGTCTTCATTTGGTATGTACACACTCTGTTTTTGCAGTTTTTTTTTAAAGTGTGGATATATTGGGTTTATCATGTTATGTCCAGCTGTTATAGAACCATCTATTTCAAGTGCCATAGGCACTCTGACTGTGGATGGGTATCCCAATGCCCACCGTATGTATGCTCTGGTCCAAGTATGTTGTTGTGTAAGGCATATTTTTTTCTTTTTAGATCGGAACATATTGCTTTAGTGTATTGCATGTATTGTTGTACATTTCTGTAAGTTTTTTAATTTGTGTTTGATTATCTGTAGTTGGTCTGGAAATGGTTATTCTTTTATGTAGTTCATCTGCCAATGCTAATAATCTGGTGGGGGGTGTTGAGTTGCAGGTAATATGATTGATGTTGAAAGAAAGTATATTGGTGAATGCTATATACTTTTGTACTGGATCAAGTGACATGTTTTGAAGTTTTTGGAGCATTATATATGTTTCTGAATATAGGAATTCAGTTGTTTGTGCTGGAAGAAGTATTCGCATAGTCTTTTGGAGGGCTATTGTTGTATTCTGTATTTTTGTTAGGTCGAGGGTGATGAACTGAGCAGCATGATCTGAGATTATAGATGGACAGAGTTCAAGATTAAAATAATGATGTAACATTGGTGAGTAGAAACACAAATCAATAAGTGACTTATATCTATTGTTATTAAAAGATATTGAGTTTGATGGGAGAAAACCCTCAGCACTCATAAGTGGGATTGTTATTTGATGGATCCATTTGGTGACAAAAGTTTGGTAGGTCATGTTGAAATCTCCCAGGAGTATTATGGGATTTGGTGTTGCTGTAAGCATTGAATTTATTGTTGCTATTATTCTGGAGATGATGATGGGGCCTGGTGGTATATATACAAATACTAGGTTAAGTGTGATATTTTTATGATGGAGTGTTAATATGATAAGATTAGAGTCAATATATATAATTTTAAAAGAATCAAAAGGGCAGTTGTGGGAAATAATTATGCCTGTGCCACCTGATGGTGATGATGATTGCCTTGAGCAGGCACAAAAACCTTGGCTGACTAAATATTTTGATGGATCAATTTGAGAGCTGCTGTATATTTTTGTTTCCAAAAGCCCAAGTATGTGTGGTTGTGTTGTATGTAACCATTTTTTGAGATCAAAAAGTTTTTTGGTGGCATTTAAGCCTCTAATGTTGAGAGATCCAATTTTTATCTTCATGTTTTAAATAATTTTTTAACAGGGTATTGATTTTTATTTTATTTTTAATACTAAATTTTTGTTTATATTGCAGTAGATGGATGCTGATACATATTTAAGACGTTGGGTTTATTATCAGTTTTTCTTTCATTTAATATTGCTTCAGACTCTATACAGGCAATTTGTGATGAAACCGAACAGGTGTCCATTTGTTGTTGGCTTATATCCATTTCTATTTCATCATTTTCTAAATTGTATATGTCTGATGAGTTGTGCTTTTGGTCTGTTTTTTTTGCCTTTTTGGATTCATGATTTTTACTTGGTCTGCCGGGCTTCCTTTTTCCCTCTGGTGTATTCTCTTGAATAGGTGGAAGAGGGGCTTCTATTGCATCCATTATGTTTGATGCAGTTTTGTTTATAATTGTAGTTTTTTTTATTATTGGTATCTTTATATTATCTGGATTTACTTTCTGTTTGTTGATTTTTACTTGGTACACATTTTGTTTTATTGAGATGCTGATCCTGTGATGTAATTGCTGTATTTTGTGTTGTGGTTTCTTGAGAATTATTTTCGTTTGAATCTTGGATTTCTGTGTTAGTTTTTGTGTTATTATTTTTTTGGTTGGTCTTTGGGATAGGCAATTCTGATCCATTATTATTTTTGTTTGTGGGTGTTTGAATCTGTTTTTTTCCGGTTTCTATTATTGGGTTGCCAATGGATGTAGTGTTATTATAAATTTTATTTTCATCACTGGGTTGTTCTGGGGAGAGGATTTTAGTTTGTTCACAGTGATTGCTTTTTGTGTTATCGCACTGAGTTGCTAGGTGTCCTCTCTGTCCACAGCCAAAACAAAGTGGCTTTAGACCTCTTATGTGAAGAGAGAGTGTCGCTTCTTGATCTGTAATCTGTGTTGGAATCGTTGAGGCGTCTACGTTTTTATGTAGTTTTATTTTAAATTCAAAACGATTACTACATATCGGTATAGGTGTGTCTTTTAAATATATAGGCTGTAGGGAAATTACTTTTCCAAACGGGTTTATCATTTTTTGAAAATCTTGTACGTTGTATTTAAGATAAGTATTTTTAAGCACTCCAGTAATTATATTTTTCCGGTTTTCATCTATAATTACGAGTGCGTAATTATCAAGTGCTAAAATAGTGGATTGAAACCGTTCTTTTTGCTGCTGAGTATAAAAATCAATGGTTATATATCGAGAATTTGGGTGGTCGGCGATACAAGAGATTGTTTCCCATAGTGCATTTTGCGTGATTGCTTCATATAATAAAGCTTTTGGGAAACGATATAATGAGCATTGATTATCGGTTACTACGAGTACTAACGAAGTTGGTGAAAAAAACCTGTGAAATGTTTCAAATAACGTCCGAGGCACCGTATTACTGAAACGGTCCGTCACATTTTCAAGCGTTTCTTTTGTCCAGATTGCGGCTGGGGGTTGATTTTCCTCTCGAGTGTTTAGATCAAGATTTTTAATATCATTTGTGTTTGTTCTACGGAAGCGCGGTATTTGAGTTGGTGTTGTAGTATTGCTATTACTTTTAAGTACTTTTGCATACGAAATAGGCGATGTTGAAACTAACGATGTTGTTAATTTTGTATTGGTGCTTAATTCGCTCACGCTTGACTGGGCAGTAGCCATGATTTATTCTGACTCAAGTCAGTATTTTTTTTAAAAAAAGATATTAAAACACACCGATATTTTTCAAAAAACACTATTAATCTATTATATAATTCGATTTTTCCTGTATTATGTTTATTTTTCGCATAACAAGTTGGAACAAAAGTAAAAAATAAATACTTACATCGGAGAACTTAACGATTGCTTCTTACCTCAGCAGAGATTTGCTGCGGGATTATTATTATTATTATTATTATTATTATTATTATTATTATTATTATTCCCTACAGGAAGTGTTATTATTACAGATGGAAAATCTGAAGCATTTGAAATAAAAACTATTGTTAAACAAGGATATTCATTTGCTTCAGCATTGTTTTCATTTTTTATGATTGTTTGTAAATTATTTAATGAATTATGAATAAAAAATGATACAGGTTTGATAATGAAATTTATAATTTAAAATTGATTAAAAGCAAAAACAAGAACATCATCTTTTTGAATTCTTGATTGTTCTATCTTTTCCAGATCAAATGACAATCACAAAATGTACTTAATGTTTTAAGTAAAAATATAAAGACCTTGGTTTTATAATTAATGTTGAAAAACCTGTTTTCTATCAATCAGTTATTGAAAAAAATCTGTAACTTTTAGCTTAGATGGGTATCAGTTTTAAAATGGAAGCATGTTTAAATATCTTGACAGCTTTTTAAATAGAAAAATAGATTTAGATATTAAGAAGCAGTACAAATCTTAATAAAAAGCTGCTGCTTTTAACACATTAATATACCAGAGTCTCAGTGAAACAACTATTGCAACTATCTTAGCTGCATATAGAGCTATTGTTTTATCTAATTTTATTATATGAAGTGAGATTTAAATATTCTATTAATGTAGTGTAAATCTATTAAAAAAATTTATTTACAGATATTTCATAAAATTTTAGAAATGGGATGGTAAGATTATAATACCAATCAATGTTTTTCTATTTGCAAAATGCAATACTATAAAGTTCACTATTGTGAAATCACAGCTTTGGGAACAATATAAGACTTTCTACAAAAGTACTTTATTGTGAACTCAAGCAGGAATTTTATGGGGGAGGCAGACCTTGTTTATGTTACAAAGATTAACTCAAAAACATTCTAAAAAATGTTATGCTGAGTATTTTCATTGGAAAGATGTGATAGATAATAAAATACATTGAAGTGCTATAATTAAACACAATGTTGAAATATTTGATATAAAAAACGTTTTCTTGCAGAAGATAAAAATCATCATCACAAAATATCACATAAATGCAATAAAGAATCAATGTGATCTATATGTGAAGATATTTGAGGTTCATGAATTGGTTTGTATAATTTTTATAATCATAATAAAACTCATCTCCAATATAGTATCATTATTATTTTTGTTTGTTCTTTTATTTTATTTTTTATATTTGGAGTTTCTCCACTCATTGGCTGCTAATGATCAAGATGATAGTATTTGTTTATGTTTATTCATTTAAAATATGGTGTTTTGTATCCTATTAAGCATCTATATTTTAAATTAAAAACACTTATATAAATATTTTTAATTTTATACATATATTTTAGCAACATTTTGGAATTTTATAAAATATAAATAATTAAAATTATTTATGTATTCAATAGTTAAATATATGCTTCAATTTCTTGAATAGATTTTATTAATAAATGTTTTTCCTCGTCTTTACATTTTTTTTTCATTTTCTTGTTACTTCATGAATAAACATTTTTTTAACATTATTAACTTATGTAATCAATGTGTGTTTAAATAAATTTATAATTACAACTTTATATTATCATAATAGATTTCTAACTATAAGATTTTTCCATTGACTCATTGTAAATCAAAAGATTTCACGAGTACTAATGGGTAAAAGGAATTGTGGACTTAATCAGTGAAGTATTGAATAGCTTCACGCTCTCAGATCTAACCACTTCAGCTTCACTTATTTATATAAAAAGTAGGTTGAAGTAAAGAAGGGTTCTCCTCTTTTATTTCAAAATGTAAGCTTGTGGTTAAGACCTGTAGAGGTCTCTACTATCGCATTTTTACATGCACATTCTTGAGGTTACAGCCTTAGTAAATATTACTAACTCTATTTATGCATTGTTGAGGTTTACAAATTCTTCCAATAAGGCTGCTCTTTATTCTTCTTAGTGTATTTAAATCTTCATAATAAACATTCATACTTTTATTTTAACCATTGTCACAAATACTTAACTTTTATATATTTATATATAATACTTAACTTTTATTTACTTTTTTTCATTAATATTTGGCTTTGAAAAGAATTACACTTTTTAACTATTGTCACAATAATTAACTTTTATTCCCTTCTTCATTAATATTTGGCTTTGAAAGAACTATACTTTTGCTAATAACTGTAAATAAATATATAATCCAATTTCAATAGGCCCTAATAAGTTAAGCCTTTCCCGTTCCTTTTCAATAGAAAACCCGAATTTGTATGTTCAAATCTTAAACTCTCACTACCAAGTCATAATCTTAAGATCCTTGTATATAGAATTTTAAAAAATGATTAAGCAAAAGTTGTGTCAAATTGCCAGACCCAATACAGTGAGGCTTACAAATACACACACAAAGATGATCATATTTTATACACTTATTTCTACCAAGACAATAAAGTCAATTACTCTAGATTGAGATTGTTGATAGCTTAAGGGTTGATTGCTATCATCTAATTATTTCTACATAAATAAAAACTTTTTACGTGTCAAAAATTAATTGTATCTCAAAGTACTTCATTAATACTTATAACAATTGTTTAAATAAATAAATGGGTCAGCATGTGTGTTTGAATCTATTCCATTAGTATTTATAAAATATAAAAAATTATATAAAAATTTTCAGTTAACTAAAAAATATTTGCTTTTTCATCTTCAATAGAAGAATATTATATTTATGAGAAAATATATATTTTATTGTTTTTTTTTTATTTAGAATTTTTTTATTTATTTGTTAGCTATTTACCTTGTTGAAAATTTTTAATAAAGGTTTTTTGTAATATTGTTAGCCGAGATGTCATCGCATCCGCCTTGCAAGCAAGTAGTTGGTTGCAGACGGTTGTGGGTTTGCGTCCCGGCTGATGCCATGACATATGAGAAGAAAAAAAAAACATATTTCCTACTTATGTAAATTCATCATATATAAATCTGTACTTATAATTATATAGAAAATAATCATCCCACCTCACTAGCGCCATTAAACAGTGATGTTAAAACTGCAAGATACTCTCTGCCCAGCCATAAAATATAGACTTTGAGAAAATAAGAATGATCATTTTATTTTCAAATTCAAATGCCCTTATATGTGCCAATCTTAAGTGTCTAAGAGTGAGAGCATGAATGCATAAATCATTCATTTTAAATTGATTTCTTTTTGTAATAATCTTATTAGCACTTATGAAATATTATAATTACAATCTAAACACTGTGCTAGTAAAAATTATTGATTATTACATAATTTAACATCACTAAATATTATTACTAAGTAAATTATAATATTTCATAAGATTATTAAAAAAATAAATTGATTTAAAATGAATGCTTCACATATTCACTTTCTCACATCTAAACACTTAAGATTGGTTCATATATGTGTATTTGAGTTTGAAAATAAGATGGTTATTTTCTCAAAGTCTCTATCTTGTGACTGGGGCAAGAATATTCTTGCAGCTTTAACATCACTATTTAACAGCACTAATAAGGAAAGATGACTATCTTCTATATGATTATAATCTAAACATTGCACTAGTAAAATTTATTAATTATTAAATCTGTATTTACTGTAAAAATGATAGGTCACACAGTTCTATAAGTGAAAGTGGCCTAAAGTGAAATTAAAACTAAGAAATGAAGCAATTCATTTTTAATTAATTAAACATTTATTCAGGAAATAGTTTTAAATTAATGAGTTTAAATATTAAGCCAATGCTTTCTTTTTGTTGTAAATTTTTTTTTTTTTCATATGTCATAGCATCGGCCGGGACGCGAACCCACAACCATCTGCAACCAACTACTTGCTTGCATGGCCGCTGCGATACCTCTCGGCTAACAACACAAGACTAAAAATTTTTCATTACTGTTTTTGTAAACATTTCCTTATGATTATTAAGCAAATTAATAAGATTTTTTCTATTTACATTGTTGTTAATTTTATAGATGTTCTTGTCTAGTAATACTTTGGGCATGATTTTTAAATCTATTCATATGTCTGAATGCACTAAAATGCAGTCAATTGTAAAACTAAGTACAAACTGTAGTATTAATTGGCTGAGTGCTTTCAAGACTTTTATCTTCTCATAATCCTAGCTAATGGATTGTGTGATCACAGTGAAATATGTATGTGAGGAAATATTTAAATATATGAAGGGTGAATTAGAAAGTCAATTTTTTGAAGAGGGAAAAGCATGCTTTCTTTTGTTTTATAGCATAGATATTGTTAGCTATAAACCACAAATGGAGAAAGATGTATGGGGTTTGCCATAGTATATGGCACCCCTTCAACCAATAGATTAATTAATAATTCAAAAGACCATCGACCATCTGATGACTCCTCATACAGTGTACAAGATCACATGTCCCCAAACCAGTTTCAGCATCATATACTATGGTGAATCCTGTGCATCTCTCTCCATTTGTGTCTCTCAGCACTGTTACTTATACAAAAGAGCTCTTAATAAATCTGAATACAATTTTATCTTTTTAAAATACCAAAAGTCTACTGGCCATAAGCCTGAACTGTTTTCTGGTTCCACTGCATGCATAGAATGCCTTGACTCTAAAAGTGAAATAAAAAAAGCATGGCTTATAAATAATAATCCCTATGCTATAAACAGAAAGGAAGCATGCTTTTCCCTTTCTAAAAAATTGACTTTCTAATCCACTTCACAAATATTTAAATATTTGTTGCTTACATATTCCATTGTGCCCACACAACCTATTTGTTATGATAATAAGATAAAACTTCTCAGAAGTGCTCAGTCAATTAATACTATAACTTGTACTCAGCTTCAGTATTGCCTGCATTTCAGCACATTTAAACATATTATTTGTTTAATTGGGAAGTCTACATTTCTTTTATTCTTAATTCTAATCAATAATAAAAAAGATATTTCTACAGATGCACAGAATCAATATTCCTGTTTCTGTATGCAGAAACAAACATTTTCTTCCTGTCTACAAAATTCTAATTTTTAAATTTCTATTTGATGCATTCCATAATTAAATGTTCTAATATTTCTCAATTTGTTTTCACTTCACATTGTGAATTGAAAGTTTTAAATCTAGTTAGTATCTATAGCAGATGATTTAATAATGTTTCTTATCTTTTTGAGCTTTAAACAAACTAATTAAGCATTTGCCTAAAGATTTGTAATAATAGTAAGTTAGTTTATAATGTTCTAAACATTTAACATTTTTATCACTGCCATTAGCTGTGTTTTTATTTTTGACATAAAGCTTACTGCAATCATAATCAATTGTCTAACATTAATTATTATCACCAGCCCTTCTTTATATATCTGTTACTCACAGACTTTACTTATTATCATTAGCCCTTTATATATATATATAATTAAATACGTGTATAGTATTTATATTTTAAGATAGATATAATTAGAGGGAATTTGATCCCAGACTTTCTAGTTCTTTTTAGTCATCCACTTCATTTTTAGCAACTGATACACATTACTTCATTTACGCAAAATAAAATAAATATCAAATATGCACACCATCATCAGATTTTTCAATGATATGAATGGCTGAAGAGTTGGAGAGTGGAGAAGATTGAAACCTTTCCATTAAAGTTTGAAGATTTGTTATCTTAATATAAACCAAGCACTTATTATATATGTGTGAGAGAGATGATGATCTGGATCAACTTATGAATGCTGTTTCAGCATGAAATACATTTATTAGAGATCATTTATTATTTTTACATTATGTTGTCATGTGTATAAGTTGTTTATGGTGGAGTGGATGATTAAAGAGAGTTTAAAAGTCTGGGTTCAAATCCCCTATATATATACACACACACACATTTGGTTACTCACCAACTCCACAATTTTTAAGTCATGGTTGCTATTATTGCTATACTAACTTTCATTTCTGCTTAATGTGCTAAACCAAAACATTTTTTTTACTTTTTAAATATGAGTTAAGTTGTCTGAAAATAAATGGACGAATTAAGTAATAGAATACTATAATTTATTGTCGATATGAAGTATCATTGCTTGCCAGTTCTTATTAGTTTTAAACTTTTATAGATACTGTTCTTAATTGCATCAGCATCATTATCTTACAAACTACAATTGTTTATGCATGTTATTAGTTTATTGCAATTGTAATTATTCTTATTTGATTTTTATTACTATTCTTCCCTGTATGCTTGTTTTATTTCATTTTCTCCAGTAGTTGTTTATCATATATAGACAATGCTTCTATACTTTTAATACTGTATTTTTATCATTTTACTTGAGTTAATAATACTAATAGAGAATATTGATTTCTTTGTGATAATAATTCAGATATAATAACTGAAAACTATTTTTGCTTAATTATCTATACTAAGAAGAAATGAAAAGGTTATTTTTACTCATTAGTTTAAAGTCTATTTAGCACATTCTGCTTCATTAATGCGAATTAATTAAAACTAGAAGCTCATCAGAGAGAAAAAAATCAATGGTAATCATTTCCAAAGATCATGGCTGCTTAAGAAGATTAATAAATATAGATTTGTATGTGCGGGATTTGTGGTAATATATATGTACCATTACTTATCTACTGAGAGCAGAGAACTTTTCAAGTTTATTTTTGATACTTTCAGTCAGTCCTTGGCTTGTTACCCATATCATTCCAGAAAACTTTTTTATCCATCAATCTTACATACTCAACATGCCTTGGGATTCACTTTATAGCTTACTTTGACCATCTGCTTCTATCTCTTCTAAAACATGTTTAGCCTAGATACATTTCAGCGTTTTAATTCAATCTATTATGTTACGTTTTTATTCTTTTAATCTTATTATTAATCCTAACATAAATCTGTGCTATTATTATTCATTTGTGTGTATTTTTTTAGTATTAAATTATTTCTACCCCATGTTTATGTTTAATTAGTTTTCACTTTTAACAATAATTTAACAAAAGTACATAGTTAACATATGTTCGAAAACTCATTATACTAATATTCAATATATATATATATTCTATTTACCAACTCTTATAATATTTCCTGAAGCTCTGAAAGATTGTTTTAAAATAATTTTGTTAACGTTTAAATTTAAATGACTTAGGATAGTTCAGAGTAATATATTGGATTACTTCCATTATCTATTTAAATTGTTACATATTTTTAAAAATGCAGACTTTAGTTTTCAATTTTTACTACTAATAAATTGATTAGTATAAACTGCAGCATTAAAATTAATAATATTATCTCTTTTCGTGATGTTTCCTTGATTAATGACAGTCCAGAGTGGAAATTTAACTGATGATCTTTAGATTTGTGAATACTGAATGACGTATTCAATTAGCCTATTCTGCCAAAACCGAGACAGTCAATGAAAATGGCTATCTATGAGAGTCCTGATTTTTTGATTTTTTTCCTGAGTGATTCTATAATAACCTATGTATTGAATGGATCTGAAAAAAGTACAAATAAAGTTTGGATTATAAAAAAAACATTTAACAATTCAACTACATAATGGGAATAGTTTAATATATAATTACAAGTAAATGTCATCATCAGATAACCATTGAAATATTTGATTTGATTTTTACTTCCTTTCTATTTTAATGTGCAAAAAGCCATTACTAATATACTTGTGTATACACACACATATTTTTATTTATTTGCTATATCTAAAAATTAATTGGTATAATTTTAAAATCTGTTTTATTATATTATAGTTTTCTTAGAAATAATAAATAAATATCATTGCTTAATTTATTATTACACAGAGGCTAAACTCTCCATACAGTAGATGTTTTAGTTTATTATTGTTTAATGGTCAAGTAAATTATTAGAATTCTGTACTGGAAGAAATTTTTAGTAGTAAGTAATCTTAATTTTTAATATCTATTTGATGAATATGGCATAAATATGTCCTTTAAAAACATTAAACATATGCCAAAATTAAGATGTGATATGTTGGACTATTTCTATCATTTATGAGTGAATGTTGAATGTATAGAAAATTATAAACTTTATTTAAACTTTTCAAATACAAACAACTTGTTAGTAATAACTCACAAATAGACTATAGAGGTTAGTAATTACACAATATTTTGAATAGTATTATTCCCCATTCTTCTTCAGGTGTTGCTGGCTATATGCACAGTGACAATATTTGCTTAGAAGTTGAACTCGCACCTTTAGATTCTTGTATATTGAATTTAACTTTTGAGCGAATATTGTCACTGTGCATATAGGCCAGCAACACCTGAAGAAGAGTGGAGAATACTACTACTCGAAACATTGTGTAATTACTAACCTGTATTGTCTATTTGTGTGTTATTACTAACAAGTTGTTTGTATTTGAAAAGTTTAAAATTTTCTATACATTCAACATTCACTCATAAATGATGGAAATAGTCCAACATATCACATCTTATAATATACCATCATTACAAACCTTCAGACAAATAATATGCCAAAATTGATGTATAAAAACAATGAACTAAATGTATGTCAGATTCTTTGCATAGCTTAGAGAAATATTTTGATGGTGAATGAGAAGTAATTATCACTTTTATTTTAACTTTTTAATTATATATATATTAAATGTAATAATGTTCAAGGCTAAATGGGTTTGTAAATAATCATTAAAAACCAGTCAAAATTTAGACAATAGCAATAACAATCAACAATTTCAAACAGTTGTCAATAGGAGGATGTATTGATAACTATTTGAAATTGTTGATTGTTAGGGATAATGGGATTGTCTAAGTGTTGATTGATTTTTAATGATATATATATATATATATATATATATATATATATATATATATATATATATATATATATATATATATATATATATATATATACAAAACACATACAAACTTTTTTATAAATCTTGATTTATTATATAAACTATTATAAAGTACAAAAAATACTCCAACAGTTTAAATTTGTTAATTATTGATGCTAATGATTATAATAATTTAGAAGTTATAAATTCGTTTTATATTATAAAATGTTTAGATTATTTTAAAGATAATAAAGAGATATCCTATGCTGGAACTATAAAGATTAAATTGACAATAAGCTTAAAACAACATTTAAATGATAAAAATTCTGCAGTTCATGGTCATAGGAGTAAATTTAAACATAAAGATTTTAAAATAGAATCATTGGAATGCATTAGATCATATTATGAAAGAATTGTAAAAGAAGAAATGTATATTAATGAAATGAAACCTGTAATAAATAGGTTATTAATTTAAAAAAAAAGAAAATAATAGATTGATTTAATTACATAATTACAAGGGATTATTTTAAGAAAAGTATTTAAAAAATGAATGTAATGAAAATTTAAGATTGTTTTTAGAAGAGTTTTAAGGAAAAGTTATTTGTATTTGTCAAGCGTTGGTGGCCTAGCAGTTAGCATAGCTGCTTCCAAGCAGCTAGCCTGGGTTTGCTTCCCGGTCAACGCTTTGACATATATAAAAAAAAGTTATTTGTATTTGTTATATTTATAGGATTATTGTACAATATTTGTTTTTATATTTATTTATGCATTTTTTAGTTGTTCCTTGATAAAGACTATAAAAGAATATTGTTAAAGCATTGGAGTATTTTTTGTACTTTATAATAGTTCATATAATAAATCAAGATTTATAAAGAAGTTTGCATGTGGTTTAGATGTGATAGGTTGAACTATTTTCATCATCTTTGATTGAATGTTGAATATATAGAAAATTTTAAACTTTATTTAGGCTTTCCAAATACAAACAACTTGTTAGTAATAACACACAAATAGACAACACAGGTTAGTAATAATTACACAATGATTCAAGTATTATTATTCTCCACTCTTTTTCTAGTGTTGCTGGCCTATAAGCATTGTCATATTCACTTTAGAAGCTGAACTTGCACCTTTAAATTCTTAAATATCGAATTTAAGGCAAACCCTCTAACCAACTGAACTATTCTGTCAAATGCAACATATAGTAGAAATTTGATATATTTATATATGAGGGTTGGTTCAAATCCTTCTGAGCCCTTCAATTTTTTTTTTATATAAGCAAGACTAATTAGTTATTTTATATAATAATAATAATAATTATTATTATTATTATTATTATTATTATTATTATTATTATTATTATTATTATTATTATTATTATTATTATTATTATTATTATTATTATTATTATTATTATTATTATTATTATTATTATTATTATTATTATTATTATTAATAATAATAATAATAATAATAATAATAATAATAATAGTTTAATATTTTTCCTAAGAGCAAGATTAATTAGAGACTTCCATACATTGTATATTGCCATACTGGGTTGGCTTATAGGATTATTTACCATTGTCATATGAGCAGCTTCCTTGAATTTTCTTTTATGTATTTTTTTCTCTTTATCCAATATCTTGGTATTTTCCCAATTAAACATATGGTCATTAGTACATACATGATCTGCTACAGTAGACATGTCTGTTTTTTCTCTTTTAACAATTAGTTTGTGTTCTTTCAATTGCTGTTCAACAGGATGTCAGGTCTCATCAATGTATGACCATATGTTTAATCGAAAAATCAACTTGATCATACTTTTTCTTCATGATAAATATTATATCTATATACAATCATAAATTTACCAGTACTAATAGTAATGTATAATTCATAATCATCTAAAATCTAGACAATGTGCTATTAGTAAAAAGTAATTATTTGTACATTTTTATGCTTTTTATACAGTTAATCTTATCTATGGATTGTTATCTAGAAGAAAATAAAATTGTTAATGAAATAATCAAAACACTCTTCTTTAAACCACTTAAGAGAATTATTATAATTAATTTTATGTTAAAATATTTTTTATGTTTTTCATATCAGTACTTATAAAACTTTCCAAATAATATTTTAAACTTTCTGTTTTTTAATGAACAAACATTTTTACTTTTTTTTTTTTTTTTACACAATATGCTATTAGTAAAAAGTAATTATTTGTAAATATTTATGCTTTTTATACAGTTAATCTTATCTAAGGATTGTTTTCTAGAAGAAAATCAAATTGTTACATGAAATAATCAAAATATTCTTCTTTAAACTGCATAAGAGAATTATTATAATTAATTTTATGTTAAAAATATTTTTTATGTTTTTCATATCAGCACTTATAAAACTTTCCAAATAAATATTTTAAACGTTCTGTTCTTTAAATGAACAAACATTTTTACATTTTTTTTTAAATTTACATAAAAAATACTTGTAAACAACATTTATAAACATATATGTATTTACTTTAAAAAAATTTATTTTGAATCATGCCCTTCAAATATGTGAATAAGGAAGTAAATTATTACAATTCAATTTACAAGTACTGTAATTCTTGTATGCACTCATTTGAAATAAACTTTATTTAAATTTATTAATGATTATTATTAATAAGATTTTTTAATTATTTTTATCCCCAAAATAAATTTTAAACAATGTAAGACTAGATATATTAATCTTTAATCAAATTTAAAATTTATATATGAGATAAGAGAATATTATAATAATTGTTAACCTAAAAATATAGATTGCAATTATAATAAAAAGTGATCAAGACATATAAAATGGTTTGTGATCTAAGCCATATGAAGAGTTATAGTTAAGCCAGAAATTTGCAACATGTGAAACATCTTTTTTTTCTCAATATCTTAATTTATGAAATGTGTGTGGGGGGGGGGGGTAAATTAAATTAATAATACCATGTCATTCTATATCAAATAACAGATATACCACTATAATTAAGTTTAAAGTTTAAAGTAGAAACTTCCTACATGTAATAGTGTCATCTGGGTCATCTGGGCAAGCTCCTGTTATTAAAAGATTTTAGAAGTTTGTGTATTTGATCCCTATTCAGAGCTTATTTATCCAATATTCCCAAACTAGTTTTTAGCTTATGGCTGGCAATCAAACTCTCATGAAAAATGGATGTCCATCAATTATCATTAAGAAAACCTTAAACATACAATAAGAAACATCAAATGAAAAAACAATTCTTGGTAATATAGTGTATTCTTATATACCAGGAATAACAGATTGATGAGACCAATCACTCCATTAAAAAATAATTGAAAGAGCATCAACTGATGATTAGAAAAGAAAAACAGAAATAGCTGAAATAGAGGACCTTGATGTACCAAAAAATATATGTTCAATGTGAAAAATGCAAAAATATTGGATAGAGAGAAAAAAATATAAAGAAGAAAATTCAAAGAAGTGTCTGGAAGCCACTAATTAACTTTACTCTTAAGAAAAAAGTAAAGAAATCATGAGGCTCCTTATAGATAAGTATATGAAATTTCCACTGACCATTGTCTTTTGCAAAATAGGTCAGTTAGATAGACTCTTCCTTAAAATTTATTATTCATAAATTTAAAGATTCAGATATGATTCTGATACTAGTACTGTCACTGATTAGGACAGCAACATCTGAAGATGAGAAGAAAATACTACTCAAAGCATTATGTTATATACTAATCTTCGTGCTATTGGTAATAAGTAAATGTAATTGAAAAATTAAATAGAGTTTAAAACATTTTCTAAAGATATTCACTATTTAATATTAGATGATGGAAATAGCCCAATATATAATTAATACTAAAATGTCACTATCACTAAAACAAACAAAAGGTCATTTAGTTACCAAAAACTTTTCATAAGTCAAAAAACCTTTAAAATATAATCAATTATAAAGATTTTCTGTGGTAAAATATTTAGCTCATTACCACATATACAATAAAAAATAAAACTTAAATTTAAAAAATGATTGATAAGTAATAAAGAAGCATTTTTCTAAGCATATTATTAACTTTATTCTGTACTGTGGAATGAATCCCAATTTATTTCAGAATAGCATCTATGTTTCTTACACAATATTACATTGAATAATTACAATTTAATGGTTATAAATATACAATTTACTTTTCATTTTTGTTACAATATAGCTGAAATAATTATGAAGCAAAATTAGCTTTAAAATTTAAATGCTTGTTGTACAGATCAGCAAGTTTTTACATTATATTAAACAAAAAATATGATTTATTTTTGAAACTAATTTTTTAATTTCAAATTTTTGTTTTTGGAAGATATTTTTAATAATAAACACAATATATATTTTATTTTCATTGATTAATATTTTTTGAAGCATTCAAAACTCATATTGTGAAAAAGTTAAAAAAAAAAATGGTATTGTATTAATAAAAACACAAGGTTAAATGATTTTTTTATTTTTCAAGATAACTTTAAAATATTTTACTATTTTTATTAGTTTTAAAAATGTTTTAAATATTAATTGTTTAAAAAAGTAATTTAATTTAACTATAAGCTTTATTCAAACTAAAGACTACATACAGAAAAAAATAGCCATACATTTTAAATCCCAATTAAGTTTAATTCTTAAAGAAAAATTACCAAAAAAAAAAAAGAATTTAACTTTATATTAATATGAAATAAAATAATACATGTCAATTTCTATGACTTTTTTTGTATAATGATTCTATGATCATTATTTTGAAATTATTTTGGATCAAATTAATCTCTTTGAATCATTATTTATTTAATTAAAACGAAGACAAAAAAGATACATAATGTATATTTTTTATTTACATTCGATAAATTTTATGTTACAATATTTTTCTTTTTGCAATTGTCTATCAGATAATTTTTTTGTTGTTGTTCTGAAATGCTGTTTAAAAAAATATTTTACAAAATATTTTAATTAATTAATTTTCACCTAATAATTCTATACCAGTAGAATTTTTTCTCTAGGCAAAAGTCATCATATGCATAAGCTATATCAGGAATCTAATTAAATAAAAATCATTTTAAAAAATATAATGTATAGTTGATTACTGTAATTTTAGTAATGCAGTAGAACTGTAATTTTACTAATATAAGTGAATAATTTGTAAATAAATCTTTTGTATTATATTGTTTATTATGAAAGACATCTATTTATCTTGGAAAAAAATAACGAAGTAATAGTTTGTATGATAAAAGCATTTGAGGTCTTTTTGATTTTTATGATTTATTTGAGCCTCAATTACTTTTATCATATGGATAAAATAATTATTTTGCAATTGTATTCATTTTGATTTTGGAAATGAAAAAAAAAACATATAATTCTCTAACTTCTTTTTATACATTTTTTTTTTTTTCTAAAAAATATTTATGAAATATTATTAAGTATTTACTTTTAATTAACTATGTAATTCAATATTAACAAAATTTTATTCTATAAATGTAATATTATTATTGGCTTATTTGTTAAGGAGTTTTCTTGGGGAGTGTAAAGATGTGGGTTTGATTCTAAATGGGAACTGATTTTTTTTTTCATTATTAAAAATTTAGACATCCCAACAAAAACACAGACAAGTTAATATAACAACATTTAATAAGAATATATTTTATTATGAAAATATTAAATAAAAATTAAACAAATAAATTCTATTCTAGATACTGTACACATTTTTCAATTCAATGATCTTTAGTTTTTTTATGAAATGAAAATTTATTTTCAATATGTTGAGTAAAATTTGTTTGTGATGAAAACTTTCTTTACCTGTAGAGTATCAGAAATCTTCTGGCAAACTGCATATGAGAAAACTAAATAAAAATTAAAAAGTAAAGTGTATTTTAAATTATTATAAATGTATTTTATAATTGTTTTTCATCTAAGTTTATTTTTAAACACATGAATTACATAGAACTTTTTAAAAAAATGTCAGAAATTTTCCAAGATTGCTATAGCAGTTATTTGGTTGTTTATCAAAGTATTGGATATAATTTAATGATGATTTCTATGTCACAGGCTTATATAAAGGCTTTATATAAGTTGGGGACAAAGTGTAATTGAATGATTAATTGCTAATAAGGTCATGTGATATTTAATAACAGAACTCTAGGTTGAATTTTAATCCAGTGACTTCTAACTCTCATAATAAACTATACAGAGCTTTAAATCTAGTCAATTTTTTTTTATCTGATAAAGCTAAAAGAACAAAGATTCTGGATTAAAATATTATATTTGTTTTAATAAATATACCTTCTTTGTATTCATTTTATTCTTTTTATTCCATGTTAGCCTAATTTAAAATACAAACCATGTAAAAAAAATTCCACTGGAAATTCAACATAAAAATAACTTTTTTAAATATTATAAATAATTAATTGACATTAATTTAGCTTATGAAATAAGCATTTTTCATAATTTTAAATATACTTTTAAGGTATTTACTGATTTACTTGTAGTATAATAATAAATATGTCTGACAATACAGTTAAAAGATTTTCCTCACACACCATTCAACATTAAATCTCAAATTTTATTTTAGTTGAAATGAATTTTATTTTGAATTTAAAAAAAGACAAGATTTTTGGCTAAAAAAAATTAACAATATAAATAATAGATGTTGTGATCTACAACCACCATTTTAATATTAGTTTACCATTTCTTGCTATACTTTTAACATAATAATGTATAAAAATTTAATAATATTTTGAATAATCAAAATCTGCTTGTGAGAAGCCAAGTTGTATAGTTTTGTCAAATATTGTGAAACATAATATTAGAAGTTGTTATCTTTTTTCTTATCTTGTTTATAATTATTTGCTGAATAAGTTTCTAATATTGGCTAAGGAAAAGGTTTATTCTGTGGTTTACTGTAGACAGCAATCATGCCACAATAAAAAAAAATGCAACCAACTCTAAAAAAAAATGGAATGTGTAAATAACTAATTTAAATAATTAGCATTGTAGGTATAAATACTGCAGCATACCAACCACTTTATGAATCTGGTTTCTCTAGCTGAAAGCATGCTCAACTACTGTTAATAAGTAAAAATACAGAATAAATCTTTTTCCTTAGCGAATGTTAAAAACGTTTTTGGAACTAAAACATATGTAATATAATAGTAAAATGTTAATCTCACAATTAACAGTCTGATAATGCCTTCAGGCTGGACAATATTATATGAGTAGTTTGCATTTTTTATGATTAAAAAAAAATATTATTTTAGCATGAGTTATAATTTTTGTCTTGAGTATACTTACATTTAAAAATAATTATAATGAAATAACAAATATTATTTTCTGAAAGTTCCCATAAGCCAACCTAGTGTGACTATACATAATGTATGGAAACAACTAATCAACTTTGCTCTTAGGAAAAAATGGAGAAATCAGGAGGAACCTCATAGATAAGTATATGAAATTACTACAGACTGTTGCCCTTGGCAGTATGGTTTAGTTGGTTAGAGCATTACCTTAAAATTCAAAACTCAAAATCTAAGGACCCAGGTTCGAATCCCATGCTAGTACTATCACTGGTCAGGCCAGCAACACCTGAAAAAGAGGGGAGACTAATACTTCATGAAATATTATGCATATACTAACCTGCTTGATGTGATATTATTTAACAGTTGAATGTATTTGGAATATTTAAATAAAGTTAAATTTTTCTAAAGACATTCAATACATATATTAGATGATGGAAATAATCCAATATAAAATACAACAAGTATTAGTTCTCTTGCTGGTTATTCTACTTTTGCTTTAAATTGCATGGGGTAAAAATAAAAATAATAACAAATAAGGTATAATAAAATATTGTATAGTACCACATTCTATTTCATCTCTTTTAAAAAATGTTCAACTGATTTTTTTTTTTTTTAGAAAATAGCTTTTGAATACCTTGATCATTATTTTTTTTTTTTGATATATAATACATTAAGTCATGAAATATAGCAAATGTCCAGTTACTTTTCTATAAACATTGAGTTGAATAGATTATCAGTTGATCTTGTTATAACTAAAATCATCAAATAAAATTTTTTTAGAATGGTTAAAATCATTATTGAAAGTTAAAGAAAATTGAATAATCATTTTTATTCTTAAGGTAATGGAGATATTAAGTAAAAAATAAAAGTTAAAGATAAGAGCTTTTATCCAGAATAAATGATGTGCATTTGCAATTATAATACACTCTACATTATTCAGTGTTATAACATTAAATAATCTTGTGTAACTAATGAATACTAAAGGGTTATTACAATCAAATGAGGATACTTTCAGCTAGATTGCTATGAATCTGGTTTCTCTTATCGAAAGCGCACTCAGCTACTCTTAATACATAATGAAGCAGTCAATCTTAGCTTAATATTGAGCTTCATAGTTCCATCTACTAACCTGTATTCAAACCCTATATCCCATCCCGCTCCTTTTGTCATATATATATATATATATATATATTATGTATATATTTGAGATGCATGCTTAAGTTATAAAATTTTAACGTTTCAATAACATTTTAAAATTATTATTAATTCTTTTTAAAGTACTTTTTTTTCCTATTAAAATATATATTTTATAAAATCCAAGATGAAAGATGCTACAGTAAATTGTCTAAAAATAATTAACGGGTTGGAAACACTATTGTTTTAATTTGGGGAAGGTATTTTTAATTAAAGTTTTTACTTAAAATGGGATTAAGATTAAAGATTTTCTTTGTTATAAACATTTTGTCAAATCTATTTCTAATCTGGAAGTAGATTTGAATTTATTTTTGGATGTTATCTTACTGTTGCATCTTCAAAAACAATCGATAAAGAAAAGGTAAGAATTTTAAGATCAGAGATTAGATTTTAAGCTAAAACTATGTAATTAAAAGCATTCTTCAAATACCTGGGCAAAATATAAAATGGCCAAATTTTTAATCAAGGGATTAGCTACTATTGAGAGAACAGTATTGTTAACATACTACATGTTACTGTGAAACTTAAAATGATGTAGTAGTAAGTCCACCACCCTTCTCAGCCCTGTTGGGTCATCATCTGCCACTGCTATTAGATCAAGCTCCCGTAGAATGAAGTAAACGCTCGACTGGAGAATTGTGGAATGCTGAATAAAAGCTTGCTGTTATCTAAGAACCAATTGCCATGCATGAGCAGACTTTAAAATATAGACTCTTAAAATAGTGCAAGGTAAATTTTCAAGCCGCAAGTAAAACTAGTCTAACTAATCTCAAACTCTATTATCAAGACTTCTTCTCCTAATGTATCATTTAATTTTTTTTCTAATATATAATATGTAAATTGCTCTCAAATAATTCGTAGAAATTTAATTCTCTCTCATATGCTCTCACTTTCTTTAATTTTGGTGCGGTCATTTATTTATAGTTATTTATCACTTAATTTTATATGACTATTTTAGTTATTATTAATATGCCAATTTCAAATAATCTGACAAGTTGAATTTCTAAAATCTTTTCTTCTTTTTAAGTAAACCTTCATGAATTAAGGTTTTTAACATCCATTTAAAACAATGCATTATTAATTATTTGTTTTACAAGCCAACATTTTATTTATATTTTAATATAAAAATATATATTTGTTTAACTCTGGATTTTCTATCTGGGGTGAATCCAGAACTTTAGGCTAGTTAACGCTTTGAAGCCTTATTTATTTTATAAATGTTGTTATTCAATTCTGAAAAAGTGACTGATTAGTTGTTTTCTATAACTGCTAGTTTTATTTTTACATAC
This sequence comes from Epiperipatus broadwayi, assembly GCA_028023455.1. NCBI lineage: Eukaryota > Metazoa > Onychophora > Udeonychophora > Euonychophora > Peripatidae > Epiperipatus > Epiperipatus broadwayi. Next base: position 653,338 of record JAQFVV010000256.1, read on the forward strand.
TCTTAAAATATCATATACAGTACTTATATATTCCAGTTATTGTAAAATCAATGAAGGTGGGATTGATTTATTGTAAATAGCAGAAAAGGAAGGAGGTCAATCTTAATGTTTCTTTTACTAAATAAAACCTTCATGTATATTTTATTAAATGAAATCTTCTCTCTATATATATTATAGTGGCATAGCATATTATTTATACAAATTATGGCATTCAAACTAGGGGCATTTATTTTTAAAGCAGTAAAACTTTTTCAATGTCGTTAATGACATTTATCATTACTGCATTACTGACATTTGGCCTATCTTCGTGATTATATATGTGTGCTTCTTAATCTGGGGGTTACAACAAGTTCGAACCCATAGATTTTTTCTCAAGCCTTGTCCTGAGGATAGTTGATCTTCACAAGACCATTTATTTTGTCTAAAAAGGCCTTTGGTGGTGATTCCCATAAGTTTGGCACACACTATGCCTATCCACTTATTTCATATAAAAAGGTCTCTGGCGGTGATTCCCTAAGTCTGGCACATGCTGTGCCTATCCACTTTCTTTGTACAAAAGGCCTGCACATCAGCGATAACCACGGCATGCCTATCCACTTCGTCTTTCATCCAGAAGCATGACTTTTCCTATTATTTTTGGGCTATTATGTCAGCACCGCAAACTTTTTCGTATTTATTTCTTTTGCTTCATGACCCAGTTTTAATGCTCTAATATTAAAATTGCGCTCTGCTCAAAATATATATAAATGCCAACTACTTCTAGTTTTATTAATTAAATTTATTTCAGTCATACAATCCCACCATTGTAACTTATTTCTGTTGTTAAGAGTATCTATATGCCTTGGGGGAAATAAGCGTTCTTCTTACCAGCACTAATTAACAGAATTTTCATTAAATCATATAATCAAATATGTTTTCAAATGTATTTTATTTATTTTCACAACCATAATGGCATGAAAATAGTTTGTATTATATCTGTAATGAATCTCAGAATGCTCCCCATAGTAATAATGTTAGTCACCATGTTTCAGAATCGTAATCCAAAGCGTTAATAGCAATTTTATGTAATTTCTTTCTAATAATCGATTGGCATCTTAATATTGGACCCACCAAAGATGTGTGCTTATTTATAATATATCATTTAGCTAATAAAGAGCATTTGAGAAATAATAGCATGAATTACACTATGTAATCATCTACCGCTTGCTCATTCACACACATACTAATGTTTGCAATTAATTTATAAATGTATGTAAACAATTTGTCACTATATTAAACTAATTTTTATTATCCAACTTGTCTGAGTAGTTCAAATTCCTCTTTTCTCCACTTCCAAAAGTATGGCCATGCTTATATATGTTCTAGTTTAGTCATAGTTAATAGATGTCTCATTGTCTTCTTCGCTTCACTAGTGGGTCGGATTAAAATTAATTCTCATGTGCCATCACTATTTATTCATTAGGTGTTAGATCTGGGTCTTAGAGAGTGGGTTCGAATTCAGGCTGGACTGGGTTCAAAGTACATTTTATAAGTTCCAGCTTATGTTATATGGATAAACATGTTTTGACCAGTACAATAAAGATATGGACTAAAGGGAAGGGTATACAATTACAATTTCTGGGGGGGAATAAGATTTTTAAAAAAAACACTATTTCCCCAGAAAATCTTAAATAAAATTATTCATTATTACTTTTATGAAAATTATTTGTAAATGCAAATGTATTGGCTTTTATCAATAAATGAATACTGAATTATACCTATCTATTTTAAATATATTAAGGATTGGAATTAATCTTTCTTTGGTTATACAAAAAGTGTAAGCATTTTTAATATTTTGGCAAAAGAATAGCATTTACAGTAACATTTCTCTCTTGTATTTTAAATCTGCTTACACTATACATACTATACATTCTTTAATCATATTTTAAGCTTATAATCAAAATATTGAATGCAGCACTATAATGTTGTATTTTATGAATAAAATAAATGCCATACAATTTCAACATAAAAGTTGCTACAGTAAAGCATTTTGCTTTGCATGAGGAACTGTTCTCTGACATCATCAGTGTTATAAAATGGCTGCCAAAAAAATTAAAACATTTTTACAATTGTTATAGTAAATAATAAGTTGTAAATTAAAATAGTAAATACAAATTGATGATGATAGCTATTGTGAATCCTCACAAAAAGGCCTAACACTAAGCAGAGTAAAGGTGTATGTCAATTAATTCTACAACCATCTATATTTTGTTATGTGGTATCTTTTGTCCAAAAAATGTAGTTATCATATAAAGGTAACTAGTTTCAAACCTAATGTTATTTATGTAACTGGACAAGCAAGTTGGTTTATATTCAAGATCTTGAGGTGCTTGAAATTTTCAAATATTTAACTTGAATAGCACAATTGAAGCACTGAGTGGATATTTGCAATTCACTTTTTTTCACTGAGAAAGGCCAGCAATAAAAATCTAATCTGAGAAATTGTTGGTGATGTCATCTGGTATCATTGATTGCTAGAATAAAGTAATGTGGACAGATTACTATTCTTTGAGAAAAATGTAAATATGATGAAAATAAATTCATATAATGATTTGATTCATAATTGAGGTTACTAAAATGTATGTAATTACTAATCTAAGAATCTGACTTATATAGTTTACAAACAAATTTTGGCTCAAAACCTTGGTATGTTTAGAATTATTAATTTGTTAAATCCAGAACATATCAACTCAATTGAAATGATTTTACATTCTGTTGAGAAGCTGTGAATGAAATAAGTAATAAAAAAAATTAGCAATAACTATTAATCTAGAAAATACATAAGCAAAATTTGTTTTAATTCAGTAATAGTGTACTTGTATAATATTCAGCAATCAGAAAAATATGATTTTTAAAGTTTAGATTCCATAGCATACACTTGTACATAATATGGTTAGTTTTAACAAGGATTAACATATGTTTAATATTGGATGAGCCATGTACAACATTATATATATATATGTGTGTGTGTGTGTGTATTTCTGTAAGTTCGGTTATATATCCAATCTGCATAATGGTTTATAAGCAAGATACATTAATTTTAAACCTACAGAATAAAACCTAAAAGCTTACTAAAATAAGAATAATATTGAGGCATTCCTTATATTTTCTTTTTTATCTTCACAGATCAATATCTCTGCATTCTATAACCTTTCCACGAAATCATTCTGGCAAAAGACAAACCTTTCATTATTCATGAGTTTCTATAATCTTGATATTTTGTTTATCTGGAGAGTTGCTGATTTAAGATTTTTTCTTAATCAGGAATTCACATCTGAGAAATGCTAATTATCTAACCATATAAGATTTAATTCTACACTTGCATTAAAATAGCATTAGAATAATTAACATTTTAAAATAATGACTATAATTATATATACATTAGTTTAATTATTATATCTAATTTCAACATTTTTATATTTGTTTACATTGCACTTACAACTTTATATATCTCATATATGGGCATGTACATTTCTTATTTCTGTGTAACTCTACCATTTACCTAAATGTAAGTTACAATGGAGTACCAGTTGCTTCTTGACATTAAAAATAATCCTGATCCATTTTATATCAACTTTATGCCAATAAATAAATGTCTTCAGCATAATTTACTTAAGTTTTTTAATATTGTATTTTTTGTATACTGATTTAGATTGTTTTTTCTCTTTCTTAGACTGAGACATAAGAGGCAAGTACTTTCCTCTCTTCTGCATTTTTTTAGATAAGATTAAGCAAAAAGATTTGTGACTCTATAGATCAAATAGGTGCTTGAGCTTCCTCTTAAAATTCTTCATCATGTCAAACTTGTTTCCTACAGCATTAAAAAATAGAATAGAATAATTTAATGTGAGTCACATGTAAAGATAGCTCATTTTATTTGTCACACACTGGAAAGTTTTTATTGGTAAATAATTTAATAGAAATAAATTATAAGGCTTATCATCAAAAATAAAGAAGTCAGTAAAATAATCAACCATTTGTGCGAAATAAAAGTTCTCAAAATATTGTTTTATAATAATCTTATTGAGAAGCTTAACACGTATTTTATTTAATCTTGTCTGTCTTAGCAAATTGCATAACTTTAGCTTTAAAATATTCAATAAGAAGAGGCTATTTGAGAGCATAGTGCAGCTATTCACAACCTCACTAAACAAATATATCTATAGGGATGACTTGTACATTCAAAACGTTGAGTGTTTTACAGTTTTCAGGTTTTAGTTTGAATAATTTAACTAAAGATATCAGTTGAGTAGATATCTAAATTCACACCGTTATAGAATGAAATGATATATACAGACTATTGATTTTAATTCAGATTTAAAATGTAAGTTAAGTAAAGTCATGTACTGTTTTATTTTGATGTATACTTTTTTTATGCCAACTATATAGTTTATTAAACAAATTGAATTTTGGTTCAGAATCTTGGAATATTTAAAACACTAAAGTTATTGGGTTTAATAAAATAATAAAAGTAAAAATATCTGCTAACACAACCATCTGGTGTGCCTTAACTACGCCTGATTGCGTAGTTTCTATAGAATGGATTTATTAATGCTCATTTAAATATGATGCTTTGTTTTAATAAATTATGAAAATGTATAAGTTAAGAATATACAGCATTTTTGATGTTTATTAAGTGCAACTTCTAGATTCCAGTTTAATTACAAATCATCGTTATTATTTAATTTTCCCCTCATATGATTATTTATAGAGTGAAAGCATATATATATAAGTTATAGTCTTGAATTCATACTCATATATTTACTTTTTTTTTTGTTTCTCAGTTTAATTATTGAGGTTATGCAAAGTATCATGGGATAGATCAATCTTTTTGGTCGATCTTTGTTTGGAACATTAGAATGATCTTTGCTTTTCTAGGGAATTAAACTTGTCTAATATTACTTTCTTTCCAATCCTTTCCTAATCAACCAGTAAACAAAAGATAATTTGAAAAGCAGAGTTTAATTCATCTCAAGGCTGTTGGCTGTTTTGAAAGGTGAAATAGCTTCGTGTTTCATTAAGAAAATCAGTTGAGAATATTTTCTCTCTTTTTTTTAAATTAAATGTCTATTTTTCTATTTTGCTTCTTGTGGTCAATTGATTTTCTGTTTGTTTGTTTTTTTTAATATTAACTATTCAAAGTTTAAAATTTGATTTCTAAAGTCACTAAATTGGCATTTGGCATTTAATCTTCTTCAAAATTCTTTACAAATGTTATTATAAAAAATAATCGTAAAATACTTTTACACAGAAGTTTACGTAAGGCTTATTTAAAAGTTTGTTAAGCTGTCAGTTGGAAAGCTGGTTTATGGTAATGAAAAGAATCTTGATAACGATATTATGATTACTAATGTTGGTACTTTTGTATTTATATTTTGGTTACTTCACACAAAAACATAATATTATTCTTCCACCAGCGATGAGATCTGTGTTTAAGCCACTATCATAATTTTTATTTATTGTATGTGCATCATTACTTATCGACCTAACTCAAGTTTAATTTGCAATAGCTGTTTAACCATTTATTGACAAACAGTTGGATAATTCAATTGGCAAGTTATCTATGGTCTGCTACTTAAAAAATAACTAATTATATTTGCCTGGAAATTTTCAAACCTGAATAAATGTCCAAGTTTTACTTAGATGTAAATTAAGTAATATTTACTAAGGCTGTATGTAACCTTAGGAATAAGCGTCGGAAAAATTCGAAGGTAGGGACCTCTACAGGTCTTAGCCACAAAGCGTAAGCTTGTGGCTAAGACCTGTAGAGGTCCCTACCTTCAAATTTTACAGACGCTTATTTCTAAGGTTACAGCCTTAGTAAATATTACATAATATAATAATGTGCTGTTTAATAAAATTTATAATTACAACTTTAGATGTAAATTCTAAGTCATGTATATAAAAATTTGAATTGTTGGATTTAAAAAAATCTTCTAGCAGAAGATAAAAAAATATTCAATCATCACCATCTATGGTAGTTTTTAATTCTTAAATAAGTAAACAGATGTTTTTAAATGCATGACTCAATTATGGAATTTATTTATTAAAAAGCCGAATATTCCGGAGATTTTAGGCTATAAAGATATTTTTGAAGGAATTAGTTAAATAAGGTTTTAGAAGTTAATATTTATATGGAAGAAATTTCATGGTATAATCTTTAGAATATCATTTATTTTATTCATACTTAAGACATATGTTCATGTAGGCATTTTTTTCAGACAGTTGAGGAATTTTAAGCAAACTTAGGATTTTTTTAATCAATTCACTTATTAGTTGCAAAAATGATATTTTTAGTTAGAAGATGAAAGTTTTATAATAATTTTTATTGATATAATGAGAATTAATGCCTTCACTGATCATAATGTGATGGAGATATTTTATTGTCATTACAAGTTCTTAATTGCAGTTAGCACCAAATTTTAATGCTATTAATGTATTAAATCAATGCATAATGAATTTATGAAACATTCTAATTATTTATTGAATGCACAGGTAGTATATAATTAAAAAGAGAAGGACTTTAATCTTTTTCTATATGTGTCTTAAACATTTGTATAATAGTCAAATGATGTAGTTTTTGACTATAGTAGGATCTCTCAAATCTCAATACAAGATAGGGACTTTTATAAAGATAAGAGTGGCCATCTTATCTTTAACCTAAATTCTTACTTATATATGCCAATCTGAGGCATCTTGATTTGAGAATATGAATAACTTTTAACATTAAATGAAAATCATAAATCCACAAGTTTTTAAATAGTCGTCAAAATGAGGTAAATAAAACAAAATAGAGAATAACTCTATAATAAGAAAAAATACTAAAAATCTGTGACTTTCATGGCAGTAGTTTACAGATCTTAAAAGACTTTCAAGATGGATGTTACTTTCAATTAAATTTACTTAAATAGTAAGAAAATCCTATTGTTTATACTGAGTTATAATTTAAGATTCATAATAAATTTCAAGAAGTGTATTATAAATCAAAGATTTTATTGGTTACTTCAATAAGAAATCCCAATAAAACAGCTATTATAGGTTAATGGAGAAATCATATTTAACCTCTGAAAGATGGTCAATTATTTTTTCAGCAACATTAAAGACAAAGGTTATCTCTGATTACATGGATAAAATATCCTTATTTCTATTCTTTATTAGACTAACATAACATGGAAAATATTTAATTCAATATATATAATATTGTATCTCATAAGTTAAAGCAAAAGAAATAGGAAAAAATAAAAATGTTTGTACAACTTGTATCTATTACATGAAACCATTAACATGGAAGTATAACTATAATCATCAAATGTGTAGATTATTGCACTGCAACATAATAAATATTTCAATGGACTTCATTACAGTGTTGAATATGAATGTATTAGCTATCATATTTTAATAATGCCATAAATGTGCTCATCACTACCCTGCAATTATGGGCATGAGTATTTGACCATTATACTACAATGATTTGCATAGATATTGACCACTATGCAAACAATCCTGAAATAAATAACACAAACATGAATACGTTTATTAAGATGCTACAATAATGAGAAAGTTAACTAAATGCATTATAATCATGATAATATATTTGTATATCACCATACTACAGTTAAAATATGGATGTATTAATCACTAGATTACTATCATGGTCACCACACTATAATCATAAGCATATATATATAAAGCATTATACTACAATCATGAGCTTAGTTATGTCAACTATTATACTACAATTATGAACATGATCATTAGACTGCAATCAGGGTATGGATATGCTAATCATTATACTAGAAGTGTGGGCATTGATATATTGAACTCAACCCAGTCATGGTTATAGATATGTTGACCACTATATTGGAAGATTTTTTGTATATAACTATATTCAAAATATTGCACTGCTAATTTTCCTTCAGAATATGACATCAGCATAATATATTTATAAATTTGATATGTTTATGGATTTAAAATGTTTTTATATTTTAAATTAGTTACATATTTTTTATGATTTTATTCATTTTAAAACATGATTTAAAAATAAATTTTAAAATGTAAATGTTAAATAATCAATTAAAATTAATAAATTAATTTCTTATTTTAAAAAATAATAATTATAATATTGATTTTAAAATTGTTCTTCTAGTTAACTCTTTTGAAAACTCTGTAATGGAAAGCAAATTTTATATTATTTTTGTATATTGATTTATTTTTTCTCTTGAATTAAAACTCAAATCTTATGTGTAGCTATATGTTTTTATACATTTCTTTCTAAACTTTCTGGTTTTCTAAATATTTTTTTTTCAACTTGATCATTTTCTGGACTAACTTAAGTATGTATTAAATTTTTACTTTATTAAATTTTTTTTGTTTATTTTACTTCATTGCTTAAATTATAACAACCAATCCATTTTTAATTTTCACTTATATTTTTTAACAACTATGATATTGTATAACTTCTATGTAAAATAAATAAATAGAAGTGAGAAAATCTAGAAAAAAAATGCATTAATACATATAGATACTGATAAGATTTTGTTGATAAAGTAATAATGGATCTTTTCACCACAACCAATACAAATTAAGTGTTATCACTCTTGGAATTCAGTATCCATAGCAGAAAGACTTTTAGTCCTAAGACTTAAGTGGATGAAAGCTGATTATTCAATATATTGCTTATTTTGAAAGAAATATTTTAGAATCCTATCTTGCTATTTTAGCAATTCATAGTAAATGATTCGTTTGTTTAGGATATTTAAAGCAACTGATTCCAGACTGAATCAAAGACTAATTCTATTTTTTATAATTAAAATATGTCTATCAAAAAATCTTAAAATTGTTGACAAGTATTGTAAAATTACTAACCTTATATATTTATGTTTCTGCCAATAATAAATTTATATATCAAACTTCCATTATTGACAGACACATAAACATGAATTTTTAAGAAACTCAACTCCAAGTTGCTTTGAGTTTCTAAGAGGCTTTGGTATTCAACCTAAAGCAATGTTTGGCAAAATAATTGATTAATGTTATTCATACATAAACAATGTTCATAGTTTGATATAAAAATAAACTATAATAGTCTTAAAACCTAATAAATATAAAAAAGATATAAAAAGTATTACTCAATATAAAAGCACCATCTGCTTTTAGAGTGGGATAAATTTAAACAAATCTGGAGGTACTATGAACAACTTATGACTTTAATACCCTATAGGTCATTGCTATCTTTATTAACTAATAAAATCTTAGACACTATAAGGAAAAATGGTATTTTTCTAAAAACTATAGTATTGTTTTTAACACAGGAAATACATTAATTTATAAGATAAAATACTAGCCAATAAAAGGTTTCAAGTGATTTTAAATGATAATCTCAGCAAATACAAAAATTTGAAGAATGGCATCCAATAGGGTTTAGTTTTTTATCTAAATTATTTTGCATGTTCATCAATGGTCTTTCAAAAACAGCATTCAAGAAATTCATCAATGATGATAGCATTGCTTTGATATCATACAAAAATAAGATTTTCCTGATAAAAAAAATTCAAAAAGGATATAAAAAATACATAAATCTCTTTCTAAGATTAGAGACATTTTCCAGTCATGTAAAGGTTATTGATTCATAAGCAACCTTGAACGATAACCTAAACTTTCTTTTCTCTTCTATCAATAACACTAGCTAAATAATTTTTCCAAAACCAATCTTTTTTATAAAAAACTGTGAGGTATTGTTTGGTGTTATAATGCAAATATATCAAGAAAACTTTTAAACACTTTCATAAAATGCTGAATATTGTTTTTAGCTGTAGAGAAAGTTTCCATATTTGATATTTACTTGAATACTATAATGAGAAATATTTTTGCTTCACCCAATTCTGCTCTTCCATTGGGTTTATATTCTGTCTCATATTTCTTCATTATATATTAGGACATATTACCTGATAGAAAACATATGAAAAATTATTTAGTCTGGCCATTCACTCAAAGTATAGTTTATCACCCATCAAATCAACATCTCTTTTCTATATGTTCACCAAACTTTGAATAACAAAATGATAATGGCATGTGAAAAAGACTTTTTGTGAGACTTCAACCATACTCAAACCTAACAAGAGTTGTGGGGTATTCAAAATCATTATACTTATGTACTTCAGAAATAAATCCAATGGCCTCTTATTAATCTAATTGTGACAAAACATAAATTATCAAAAATCACATATTAAATGATTGCAAATTTGAGAAACAAAATAGAACTACAAGTATATATATATATAATTATAATTGAAATAATATTTTAACGGTTTATAAATAATTACAAACAATCTTAAAATCCGCAGAAGTACTTTCGGTTACTTTCTAACCTGCCTCAACTGCCATTAAATTCAAAAACCAAAAGCGGAAGCAAACGTCATCAATTCAAATTCCACGAATCTCGTATTTTAATGTTAGAAGCTTGTCGATTTATTAAATGCATTTTATTCCTGTTTATAAAAATTGCCTCTTTAATTTTTCTTTTACTATGGTTTCTCTCTTCATGAAGAATTTTCACATTTTCAAAATTAAATTTAAATTTATATTTACATGTTTTTTCGTGATCAAAGAAAACTGAAGAAGATATTAAATCACCATTATTTTTATTTTTTACACACTTATATAACAATTCATGTTCCTTCAATCTTTTCTCAATACTGCACCTAGATTCACCTATATATGATAGCATACAATCACAAAAAATTTTATATATGATATTACTTTTTTGCTTGAAAGGTATGACATCCTTAGAATTATTGACTAATTTATTAATATTGTTTTGAACGTAGAATGAAACATTGAACACATTCTTATATAAACTCTTAAAAAATTTTACTTGTGGATTTGAAATAAATGGAATAGATATCCATTTTTTATTATTAATCTTCATTTCTTTTAAATTATCATAATTTTTTTTAAATTGATATAAAGCATTGTTTATTTGTTCCATTTTATAACCGACATCAATCAATTCCTTGGCAAATATCTCAATATTTTTTTAGTTTATCACTTTGGATGATGTTTGTTTGTGGAAATATTAATAGTATAAATTTTCTTATAGAAGAATTAAATAAGTTGAATGGCTTGAAATGGACTATTGAAAAAGAACAGGACAATAAGATTAACTATTTAGATTTAATAATCACAAGAGATAACAGTATATTAAATTATAAACTAATAATTAAGCCACTGCAAAAAAGAGGATATATAAATTGTAATCAAAAGTACCAATGATGCATAAGATGGCAAGTTTTAAATCTTTTTTATTTCGTAATGAAAAATTATGTCGTTACCAAAGTGATAAACTAAAAAATATTGAGATATTTGCCAAGGAATTGATTGATGTCGGTTATAAAATGGAACAAATAAACAATGCTTTATATCAATTTAAAAAAAATTATGATAATTTAAAAGAAATGAAGATTAATAATAAAAAATGGATATCTATTCCATTTATTTCAAATCCACAAGTAAAATTTTTTAAGAGTTTATATAAGAATATGTTCAATGTTTCATTCTACGTTCCAAACAATATTAATAAATTAGTCAATAATTCTAAGGATGTCATACCTTTCAAGCAAAAAAGTAATATCATATATAAAAAATTTTGTGATTGTATGCTATCATATATAGGTGAATCTAGGTGCAGTATTGAGAAAAGATTGAAGGAACATGAATTGTTATATAAGCGTGTAAAAAATAAAAATAATGGTGATTTAATATCTTCTTCAGTTTTCTTTGATCACGAAAAAACATGTAAATATAAATTTAAATTTAATTTTGAAAATGTGAAAATTCTTCATGAAGAGAGAAACCATAGTAAAAGAAAAATTAAAGAGGCAATTTTTATAAACAGGAATAAAATGCATTTAATAAATCGACAAGCTTCTAACATTAAAATACGAGATTCGTGGAATTTGAATTGATGACGTTTGCTTCCGCTTTTGATTTTTGAATTTAATGGCAGTTGAGGCAGGTTAGAAAGTAACCGAAAGTACTTCTGCAGATTTTAAGATTGTTTGTAATTATTTATAAACCGTTAAAATATTATTTCAATTATAATTACAATATTGTTTTTAATTAACGGATATTTATATATATATATCTTGGTTGGAATCAACAATTTCTTTTATATTGATAATAAATATCAAGTTGTTGTTTTTAAGAGGATAAAAACTCTATCTTATCATCTTAAATAAATATTTAATTATGATGATATTCTGAATTTTTTTTTTTTTAATTAAAAGCTCATAATTTTGTTTAATAAGATTTTGAAACATATTTTTATTCAAATATTATTACCTTTATTTTTCTTTTATTTATTTACAGATATCTGCTTTTTAAATTAATATATATCTCAGAATAAATATATTTAAAACACCAACGATATATATATATATATGTCATATTATTATTACTATTTGCAGGATATTCCGTGTAATGAAAAAGCTAAATGCTGACGTTTCAGTACAATACCAAGTACCTTCCTCAGAGCGTCCTCTTTCTCAAATCATATATATAATATATATATAAGAATAAAAAATTACTCTATTGAAAATATATGAAATGATAAAAATATTCTCTTAAAATGTCTATTATTATAAATAATTAAGCTGCCTTCTAGCTATCTTATATATATATATATATATATAAAGACTATCGGTTGTCTATAAACCTATTTTTAATGTTTCAATCAGAGGATTGTGGTTTTCATTAGAAAGTTGCGCCAAATGATTTTTTTAAAGAACTAAACATTAAAAATCATTTAATCATATATGCAAATTAAAATAATTTTCAATGTTTAGTTTATTAAAAGAAATCATTTGGTACTATTTTTTGATGAAAAGCAGTCCTCTGGATCAATGAGCATTACATAAATATAAAAGAAGCATATATAAATGAGAGTAAGAGCATGAAATCAGAAAACAATAAAAATACTATATATGTAGTTATACTAATAATAATCATCAGTCTTAATCAACAATCACTAGTTAACCCTGTGATTGGATTTAAGAGAAGTCCATTATAAATAGGTATAATAGCAATAATCTGGATGCATACACTTAAATGCTAATATATTACTCATAATAAAAAATAAGGCTGAGGTACTGATAGATGCTGACCATCATCAATACTCTGACCATATGGTACCATTAATGTATAGCCTAACTATAACTTAATTTCTATTGCAGAAACAAAATGCAGTAAATGAATACCATACACAGTTATCAGTTGGATCTCCAAATGCAAACATAAATTCCTACTACCATATAACTAACCATTATGCTTTCTAGAGCTATTTAGAAGATCATGAGGCTCTAGGAATTGTAACTGGTAACAAGAAATAAATAGTACAACTTACGATATTTTTAAATAATTTTACTGGTATAATTTTAAAATCCTTGAAACATTAAACTGTAATGAAGCAAAGTAACACACCCTGCCAATTCATGGAACAGATAACTGAAAAAATAGACTTTAACACTATAATATTTTTAAACAATTATTTTATAAACTAACAGCTTAATATAACTCAATTAGGTTACTTATTTCCTTAATTTGAATATAAAATAAATAGTGATGGTACTTTATGCTGAAAAGGTTATAATTTATTAGAAATTTTACAGTTTAGCACCAGGTTAGTCATATTTATAGACCTAATATATTTTTATAGAAATAGAATAATTTAAATATACCATTTACATGATAATGCAATGCATGAGTCTTTCTTGTTTATTGCATTGATATTATTTGCAATAAATCTTATATCTTTATATTTTCTTTTTGATCATTGCACTGAGAAAAATTGGCTTTAATATGAAGTAGATTAAAATTGTAGTCAGATTTTATTTCATGTTCTAAAAATATAGACATAATATCAGGGTCTGTTTTAGCATGTTTATATATATATATATATGTGTGTGTGTGTGTGTGTGTGTGTTTTGCAGTAATCTTGTTGTGCAGTTGGCATGAGACTTATCCTAGTAAATTCAGTATCACACCTGCTATTTATTAGTATAATTCATGGCATTTTATACAATGGAACATAGCTGGCCTATGAAGTTACTATTAAGTGGAATAATTTGTAGTACAATATTGAATCAATTTGAATTAGCAGTCATTCCAAAAAAGTTCACTACAAAAACATCACCTTTGTATATAAGTTATATAGATAATGTTCTTATCTATGCTGAAGAAAAACAATTATTGATCTACAGGATGAGTTATGGTATCAAAAATGAAGATACATTAAATGGTATAAGTGTTAAGATATGTATATCCAACATTCAAATGCACAAATAAATATATAAAATGATCACAAAACCCATCAACATCTGTGGTGTAATTCACTTGCATTCATATACTATAATTTCACATAAATCATCTTCAAATGTTTTTTGTATAGAAATTATAAATTATGAAAGTTTGAAGTAGACAGAAAAGACAACATTGAAAACTTTATAAAAGATTTAATCAATTCAGGCTATAATATTAACATATTAAATAAAACTCTTAAAAAATTATATTCATCTTTAGATGTCAGGAACATTAATAACAATATTAATGCATGGATCAGCCATCCTCTTGTTCATGTATATCTAAAAAAATGAAAACAATCTTTTCAAATGAATTCAATATTTATTTTAGAACCCTTTCTCATCTTAATCAAATGTTGAACAACATTAAAGATAAATTATCTTCAGACCCAGCTCTCCAAATAATTTATAAAATTAAATGCAATGAATCGACATATAATGCAATTTACTACGGTGATTCTCATGCCAAATTTGCTACAAGATTAGCACAACATATATATATATTGAACCGTGTTCGAATATGTGTATTCGAAATACCAGCCTCTTAGGCAGAGAAGAACATACTCGGAGAGTATGTATGCCCAAACGATAGCTATAAAGTATATAACTAGCATTACATTTCCAGGACATAGCTTCTTCTTGGCTGTTGAGTTCAACACCAAGTTCAAAGCACTTTTTTTGTTTGTGTATAAACACGGGCGCCAGCTGCTTATTCTAAAAGAATACTAAAAGAATAGACAACGCACTTTGAATAGTGGCCACTAACTCAATGCCTAAATCCACGACTAGCTCAGTTGTTTGTAATCACTAATAGATTATTAGTGATTAAAAGAATTAATTAAAAGAATTTGTTAAAAAGAATTGACCGACAAATAAAGTTTACTTTTAAAGATAATTTATTAACTAACATTTATTTACTAAATTTAAACATTCTAATAAAACACGCATATTTTAAATTAACATTTCTAAATAGGTTAAATATTCCTATAGATTTAATAACAGAACACTCTAATTTAACTAATAAACATTGATATAATGATCACGCACATATTAACTCATGCACACACATACTAATGATAATAAAGGACTACATAGCATTTGAAATTTAATCACACACATATCAATAGTTCATTTATGTATAATATCGAGTTCATATAATTAGACTCTTGGAGGATTCGCACGAATTAATGAAATGCAATGGCTATTACAGTATAAACGAAAATAAGCAAATGTTTTACCTAGGATTTTGAACGTAGATTTAACACTTTGTTTTCTTCTTGTTTGTTGTTTCTTCCAGTATGAATGATTCCAATATGAATGCTTCCAGCTGGCTGGGATGTTTCCTTGCTGAGTTTCCTGATTTTCATGATTATTACCATCGGAGACAAATAGATACTGATGGAGATTTTTTAAGTTGTTACGTTGACATTATTTCACGGGCAGATCTTGCTGTTTTCATCGGATATCTGGGCTGGAGATAAATGTGCATTCCCAAGATCTTCTCAAACTGCATTTTGTTTGTTAACTGCACAATTAATTTCTGAACTGCACTCACTCAATTTGTGGAATGGCTACTGTCCGATAAAAAGAGTCTATTTATATCTGCAACGTGTTGTCGAAATATTCTCGGCAAAGATTTGTTGTCGAATTGATAATCATTTGATAAACGTGTTTTGAAAGATTGCTTAATTAATAATAGCCATGCAAAAACGTATTGTTTTATATTAATTAATATCTAATAGCCATTGCTGTGTTCTTTAACTTTCACATACATTTTATTTATTTACAAATCGCACATATATATGCACATATATTTTTAATACAATTTACTATTTAGTTTTAACATTATTTTTTCTTTAATTAAACTTGAATGAAAAGAGATTTGTACGTTTTAACTTTTTAAATTATATTTTTACGAATACTAATAAAAACTCTTTACTTCATTTTATAACCCTTAGTTTCACTCCTCAAACCAAGACTCCCCCTCCCCCCTTTTGATTTCAAAACTAATGCTAGAAAACTATTTGATTTTTATCTTTTTCAAAAACAAACTGAATAAACTCTTCAACATTTAATTTTATGTTTCTCTTTAACAAAAGATTGTTTTAATAACATAATTTTAGATAAAATTATATGTGCCTATATCAATATAGGTACATTACACCACCCTTCCTTTTGAGAGTAAAATGCATCATTTTTGACCATTTTATCTCTGACAACATTAAATCTTAATTTATTATTCTTTCTAAGTTTGCTTTTTGGTATCTTTTCCTTTCCATGCTAAGGGCAATCTCCAATTATGCTTTTCTTCTTTCTACGCTGGTAACATTGCTTACAATGTTCGTCCTGGATAGTGACCATGAGTACAAACTAATTTTGTGGCACAGGGATCTTTTATAGACGAAGCTTCGGCTGCCAATTCTCTTGATCGGACTTTGACTAAGAAAAGATGGCTGCAAATAGCAGGAATTTCAACTGTCCATTTCCGATTTACGCCCTGGAAAACGATTGCCGATTCTCTTGATCGGACTTTGACTAAGCAGCTGCAATGGCAGGAATTTCAACTGTCCATTTCCGACTTACACTTTGGAAAACGAGGTATAAGATATGGGGATTCTCCCCTGAAAAGTGACTTACAACTTACTCTGGTTGTTGCCAGTGTGCTTTTTTAAAAGAGGAATGATTCCGGCCAATCTGTTGCGGGTACTAGAATTTATCCAGTCGAGAGCTTTAAACTTAACCTTAACTAAAACACTTCTATACTACCCTCATCCCTTTAGATTCGAACCCTTATACACTCCTAATACAACTTAGATTGACTTTCATTTATATTATTTTTAAATTCATTATGAACATTATTTAAATATTATTTATTTAATCTTACAATACTATTCTAAACTATCACAGACATCAATTTACATATTTATTTATATTACGATATTACTTTTAACCCATTACTTTAACTTATATATTAACGTGCGTGTACTCAGAAAAAAAAAACTATTTTGCTTTATTATGATTCATTTATTTAATTCTACAAACATTATTTCTAAATCCTTAATTTGACCCATTTATTTAACTTGATTTTATTGATTTTTATTTATTTGAACTGTTTATTTACAAACATTTCCTTAATTAATATGTGCGTGGAGAAAAAAAAATATTTTATTTTTGCGAAGCCTACGTTATTATTATTACTTTCAACCTTTCATTTATTATTATTCATTTATTTTTAAATTTATTGTCTTAAGTTTTAAATAGAAGTTTCAGATTTAATTTATTAGATTTATTTACTTTAGCATAATCATATTTGTGCTCATTATCCATTTCCGGTCCCTTTTATTTCCGTCCACTTTAATATTCCAACCCTTAACTAACTTTTAAACTATGTCAGGTGGTTCCTTCTTTCTTTCTACAAATTCTATAATATAAACTAACTTTCCTCTCTTATCGGTTCCGTTTTTATATTTCATTACTTTATCTCTTTCCTTTCTGTTTTCGACTTCGTAACTCAGAAAACCTTTATACCTAGACAAGCTCCGAATTACTTCAATCTGGGAATATTTTTTTCTACGCTTTCTCTTTGTTTTAAATCTACGTCTACAGTGAATGCAAACGTTTACTTTAACCTTTTTAAATTTTTGTAAAAATTTTTCTACACTATCTACTACCTTGAACTTATGTTTTTCTTCTATTTCTTGATCTATATTTTCCCCTGTCTTAGCACTATCCTGTTCTGCTTTAATTTCTATTTCAGTCTTCTCTGTTTCAACACTATCTAGTTCTACCTCAATTTCTATATCTTTCATGACCTCAACTTCCTGACTTTCTTTAACTAAATCTAACTCTCTGCCTTCTTGGTTCTCCTCTACTTTCTCTATTATTTTACTCCTCATTCCTTTAATTTCACATCTTATTTCTCTCATTCCCGCAATGAATTCTTGATGACTTTGCCTGAATTCTTGACGTATTTCTTCCATCATATTTATCATCATTTTCGGCATCTGTGTCTTAGACATTTCTTTCTCCTTTTCCATTTTTAAAACAATATTTTACTTCAAACTAGCGCTTACGTTAAACTAAATTTAAATACTTGTTTATTTATTTTTCTTACTAAGATGGAAACTCACAGTAACTCCAGCCTTTTGTCCTTTTCACTACCCACTCTTAATGTTTTAACTCCGCCCATAACACCCAATTGACTCTGATTTGATAGCATAAATGTCAAAATCTCTTTTCATTTCGAAAAAAAAAAGAAAGTTTCGGTCAATTTTTTTTTTTTTTTTTTAAATTAAAACACTTTTACATATGTAATTTAACTTTTGTATAAAACAAATTTTTCAAACAAGAAACAAAGTACCTCATTACTATTGTTTCTTAAGTTCAGCCCCACAGTTGGGTCTAGCCATTTGAACCGTGTTCAAATATGTGTATTCGAAATACCGGCCTCTTAGGCAGAGAAGAACATACTCGGAGAGTGTGTATGCCCAAACGATAGCTATAAAGTATATAACTAGTGTTACATTTCCAGGACATAGCTTCTTCTCGGCTGTTGAGTTCAACACCAAGTTCAAAGCACTTTTTTTGTTTGTGTATAAACATGGGCGCCAGCTGCTTATTCTAAAAGAATACTAAAAGAATAGACAACGCACTTTGAATAGTGGCCACTAACTCAACGCCTAAATCCATGACTAGCTCAGTTGTTTGTAATCACTAATAGATTATTAGTGATTAAAAGAATTAATTAAAAGAATTTGTTAAAAAGAATTGATAAAAAGAATTGACCGACAGTTAAAGTTTAATTTTAAAGATAATTTATTAACTAACATTTATTTACTAAATTTAAACATTCTAATAAAACACACGCATATTTTAAATTAACATTTCTAAATAGTTTAAATATTCCTATAGATTTAATAACAGAACACTCTAATTTAACTAATAAACATTGATATAATGATCATGCACATATTAACTCATGCACACACATACTAATGATAATAAATGACTACATAGCATTTGAAATTTAATCACACACATATCAATAGTTCATTTATGTATGATATCGAGTTCATATAATTAGACTCTTGGAAGATTCGCATGAATTAATGAAATGCAATGGCTATTACAGTATAAACGAAAATAAGCAAATGTTTTACCTAGGATTTTAAACGTAGATTTAACACTTTGTTTTCTTCTTGTTGTTGTTTCTTCCAGTATGAATGGTTCCAATATGAATGCTTCCAGCCAGCTGGGATGTTTCCTTGCTGAGTTTCCTGATTTTCACAATTATTACCATCGGAGACAAATAGATACTGATGGAGATTTTCTAAGTTGTTACGTTGACATTATTTCACAGGCAGATCTTGTTGTTTTCATCGGACATCTGGGCTGGAGATAAACATGCATTCCCAAGATCTTCTCAACACTGCATTTTGTTTGTTAACTGCACAATTAATTTCTGAACTGCACTCACTCAATTAATTTGTGGAATGGCTACTGTCCGATAAAAAGTGTCTATTTATATCTGCAACGTGTTGTCGAAATATTCCCGGCAAAGATCTGTTGTCGAATTGATAATCATTTGATAAACGTATTTTGAAAGATTGCTTAATTAGTAATAGCCATGCAAAAACATATTGTTTTATATTAATTAATATCTAATAGCCATTGCCGTGTTCTTTAACTTTCACATACATTTTATTTATTTACAAATCGCACATATATATGCACATATATTTTTAATACAATTTACTATTTAGTTTTAACATTATTTTTTCTTTAATTAAACTTGAATGAAAAGAGATTTGTACATTTTAACTTTTTAAATTATATTTTTACCAATACTAATAAAAACTCTTTACTTCCTTTTATAACCCTTAGTTTCATTTCTCAAACCAAGACTCCCCTCCCCCTTTTTTGATTTCAAAACTAACGCTAGAAAACTATTTGATTTTTATCTTTTTCAAAAACAAACTGAATAAACTCTTCAACGTTTAATTTTATGTTTTTCTTTAACGAAAGATTGTTTTAATAATATAATTTTAGATAAAATTATATGTGCCTATATCAATATAGGTACATTATATATATATATAAACAGATTCCGATATTAAATCTATATTTTTATAATGTGAATTATGTCTGCCACAATTTTGTTTCACTTGTCATTTTCACTGAGTGCAGTGTTTGAAAAATAAAATATAAAAAAGCATAGTTGATCCCATATAACATCAACACAATAGGCAAAAAGACTCACGCATTGCATTAAAACATAAATTGTATATTTAAATTATTTAATTTATAAATTATATTTATATAAAACTATTACTTCTCAAAATATGACTGACTGTTGAAAGCAGTGCTAAGCTGTAAATTTTTCTAATAAATTATATTCCTAGTATACCTTTACTATTTATTTTAACTGATTAGAAATTTTAAAAAATAAAAAAATAAGATAATTCAAACTTATACATTTTATCAAAAAATATATATAATTTCTTATTAAAAATAGCAAACCAGCTCATTTTAGTCCTTAAATTAATTAACTTTTGTTTCCATTAAGTTATTTTCTTTTAAAAAACAAAAGTTGGAAAACAACTTTTTCACTATCAGAGAAAAAATGTAAATAAGCTTAATTCTTTATATGATTTTGGAGAGAAATAAACGAATACAACCCCCCACACACTCACATTTCAAAAGAAATGTTAAATTTAAATTATCTAATTTTTTTTTAGAATCTTGATGGGAAAAATCAAATGAATAAAAAGAAATATTTTACAAGAAATTGTTAAATTAATAAAATTATTCATTTGTATTAATTATTATTCTTATAAAATAATTATACCTTGCTTGAATGCTCTGTCAGGCTTAGCACTTTCAAGGTCTTTTAATCTCATATTCATAGCTGAAGAATTAGAAACAATGTCATGTTGTGGGTATATGCTAATATATGCAAATTAATCTTCAGGTGTAAAACAATTTTTAATATATACAGATCAATCAGCTTGTCCACTAAATAAAGATGTAATGTGACATTAAAAAATATCTTGTACCATGGTTTTAATTTTTTTAAGTCCTTCTTTGAAGTTATAATTTACAATTTTTCCATGTAGGTTTTCTTCTTGAAGACTTATTTATTAAAGGCTAATGTAGATAGTCAAATTTTCTTCATTTTGCTCTATAATTTATTCAGGATGATACACAGAAAGAATTTATCCATTTTTCTTTCTAATAATTTTCCAAGTCAGGCTAACACATAGAAACAGATACTATGCTCTTCATTGGAAACAAGGCTTGTTGCAGATAATTTCAAGAATATTTTCTTCTCTTGTACATTTTTCTAATGAGCTGGTTACATGGGATAAATAATAACAAACACTATTAAGATAAAAGGCAATAATAATAACTTAAGAAGAGGAGACTTCCCTTTCTCACTCTTTAAAATATAATGGCTTTTAATATTAAAAGCATGTCATTAAAGGGTTAGGTTGCTTTAAAATTTTCCAGTTATAACACATCTCCTACACAACCTTTTATAACTGTAATAAGTAGCTTATTGTCATGGTCAGATTTAATATTAAGTTTTATAAAATAAGAACATGTTTCTTAAGACTTTGCCACATCAATTTCTTTAAACTATTTTACTTTTAAGTAAAATTATTTCTACAATAATTCTGTATGTAAAATTAAATGAATATCTCAGGATTAATATTACTAATATTTAATAACTATAAATCTTATTAACTGAAATAAAGAGTGTGCTATTAACTCTAACAAGCATTGTCAATAAATGCCACAAGAGAAGCATGTAAAATTTCTATCTAGAAATTATCCCCAGTTCCAGACCATTTTCTAGTTATTGGCTTTCCTCAGTGAGGCACTAGAATATTCCAGACATTAGATCCAACATACCAACTCAAAGCTAGCACTTATCTAATAATTAACTTTTGAGTAGAAATCTCAAATTTTTAGCCACCTATATGGCATCAAATCCAGCCATCTAACTTAAGTAGCTATATGGGAGTGAGAAATCTTCAGCCATACAATATATTAATAGCTTTAGCAATATAATATTGCATAAGACTTAAAATCAAAACTATAATAAATAAAATAAAGTCGTACATTAAGTGACATAATTTGATAAGCTTATAATTATAAACTAAAATAAAGAGCATGCTAATAGCTCCAATAAGTTTATCAATAAATGCCACAAGAGAAAGCATTTAAAATCTCTATCTAAAAATTATCCCTAGTCTCAGACCAGTTTCTAGCTATTAGCTTTCCTTAGTGAGACATTAGAATATTTCAGACATTAAATCCAAAATACTAACTCATCAGCACTTATCTGATAACTAACTTTTAAGTAGAAAATCTGAAATGTTCAAATGCCTATATGTCTTCAAATCCAGTTATCTAACTTAAACAGCTATATGGGGCTGAGAAATCATCAGCCATACCATATATTAATAGCCTTTGCAATATAACATCACATAATACTTAAAAGCAAAACTATAATAGTAAATAAAATAAAGTCATACATCACATGACTTAATTTGATAAGCTTGAAATTATAAACTAAAATAAAGAGCATACTAATAGCTCTAATAAGCTTTATCAATAAATACCACAAGAGAAAGCATTTAAAATCTATGTAAAAATTATTCCCAGCCCTAGATCAGTTTCTAGCTATTGGCTTTCCTCAGTGAAATGCTAGGATATTTTAAACATTAAATACAAAATACAAACTCAAAGCCAGCACTTATCTGATAATTAACTTTTAATAGAAAATCTGAAATTTTCAGACATCTATATGTCTTCAAATTCAGTTATGGGGTTAGGGATAATTTCTAGATAGAGATTTTAAATGCTTTCCCTTGCAGCATTTATTGATATAGCTTGTTAGAGCTATTAGCACTCTCTTTATTTTAGTTTATAATTACAAGCTTGTCAAATTAAGCCATGTGATGTATGACTTTATTTTATTTACTATTATAGTTTTGCTTTTAATTTTTATGTGATGTTATATCGCTAAGGCTATTAATATATGGTATGGCTGAAGGTTTATCAGCCCTATATAACTACTTAAGTTAGATAACTGGATTTGAAGACATATAGATGTCTGAAAATTTTAGATTTTTACTTAAAAGTTAACTATCAGGTAAGTGCTGACTTTGAGTTGATATTTTGGATTTAATGTCTGCAATATCCTAGCACTTCACTGAGTAAAGCCAATGGCTAGAAAACAGTCTGGAGGTGTGAATAATTTCATAGACAGAGATTTTGAATGTTTTCTCTTGTGGCATTTATCAATAAAGCTTGTTAGAGCTATTTGCACCTTTTTATTTTAGTTTATAATTACAAGCTTATCAACTTAATTCATGTGATGTTCAACTTTATTTTATTTACTATAAATAATTATTCTTTTTAATTCTTGAGGATTATTAACAAAGAATGAGATTCTAGTAACAAATCAGTGAGACATATTCTTACCATTAAGATAATGTCTCCCTAATTACAATAATAGTAAATAATTTTAAAAATTAAAACAAACATGATAAACTTTTAATTTTGAATAAGATAATCTACTAGGAAAGCATTCAGGTATTTTGAGTGGATAAAGGATTTTATTGCCACTCAAATATCACACAATTAACTTATCTTTAAATATTTTCTAAAACTTGAACAAAGTGAGTCCATCATTTGAATGTATTATGGATCACTAAAATCTTGTAAATAGGATAAGCTAATCTTAAACAAGCATAGTGATGTTTTACAAATAAATCAAATTGACTAAAGTGATTTTGAATCATGAATAATTAATTATACCATTTTCTTTGATAAAATCATCTCTTTCTTACATGTTTTCTTAACATCTGAAAGACAATTCCAATAAAGTGACTTCCTATGTCAAAATTTCAATATTCATGTACTCTCAATGCATAAAATTAAAAACAATTTATGGAATGGCTTATTATATTCAGATTTCTGAAGTTTTGTGGATGATGATAAAAAACCAAGAAAATGAGCAAACCATAAAATAACATTTATGTTTTCCAATAAAGCATACAACAAATAATAACTCTGCTGTCTTACAATATCATCAAGACAAAAAATTCTCTAGATACTTTAAACAAAACATTGAAATGTCAGAAAATTGTAATTTGCAGATTTATTATAAAATAAATAAATTATATAGATGGTTAATAAAACTTTCTATAATTTTGACATTTGACTCAGTTCTCACATTTATACATAACAGTCTAGCTATTATAGTGTCCCTTATAAATGTATTTAATATCTTTCATAAATCAGAAACTTATCACTCCAATGGTGAAATGACTGCTAAAGGTGTATATCATTTATTGAAACCATATATAATTTTAAAATACTCAATATTTATCAGATTTATATCTTGATGTGCTGGCAAACCACATCAAACAAAATAATCTACATTCAGATATAATACGAGTGCAACTAGAGGTAAGGGTGGCATTTCTCATTACATATAAAAACATATTGATTGCCAGAATAAAGTCATGGTAATACACTACACATGGATTTATATAAAATACACCACAAACAAAACCCATATTTTTGAACAATAAGGTAAAGGCAAAGTAAAATTTGTGGCATGAACTTAAAAGGAAATTCACCTATGTCTGAAGGCAATAAATAACTTAAGACTTAATCTCTTGTCATATAAGTAATGAGAATGAACCAACAGAAAACAATTTAAAATGGGATTTGCCTTAAATAAAGGATTATATACTTAGATAAAGAATAAATAACAATATAATTCATTAAAAAATATCACAATTTAAAAGAGAGACTAAATTATAATCTTGATTTAAAATATGCTAGCAAGATAAGAAAGATTAATGTTAAAATTTCTTTCAAATATAAGTAACAGTAACAGTTAGAGACTAATGTTATAATCTTTATTAAAATATATTGGCAAGATAAGAATAGTCTTAAAACAAATGATAACAGTGTTACTATCTCTTAAATAAATATAATAACCAACTGGTAAGTAATACTGATAAATGGATAATTAATGCTAAATATAGTTTAATAAAATTAGGTATTAAATAAGCAATAAAAATATACAGCCACTTCTACATTGTTCAGCATTTGCATATGCTTTCAAAATAAATAATTCCATAAGAAGGGCACACATAATACTTTTTAAATATAGCATTATCAAATGATAATATACTGAAAATGTTGACAGTATTATTTATAAATACCATGTAAAATTTTGCCAAATAAGATTGCATATAAAAATAATAATAGCATTTTAAACAAAAATCATGAATATTAAAACTTAAAACTAAACTTTTTTTGCACTAATAAAAATAAAATAAAAGACCTTTATCTCGATTTCTACCATTTAACAGGATACAGTCAATAAAAAAAAAATAAAGTTATGAAGGTACTGCAAATATCCAGCTTACAATAACACAGCATAATTAAGTCTTATGAACAATACTTCACACACTAAAATTAAGCATAAAATATTTAAATATGTTGGCAGGAATATGTATTATCATTCAAGTAGATGTAAATGTTCCATAGATAAAATTAATTATAATGACACTTATTCATATTCTAATATAATGTCATTTGACTTCTATTTTTTGAACCACTTTTTATTGACGATAAGCAGGAGGAGCAATTCTTTCTTGAAATGTTATATTTTTATAGTAGAGCAAAAAAAAATTTTAAATAATAACAATGAGAGAGAGAACAGAATGTTATAATAAACATAGGATAATTTGTAATAAACTAAAATAAGGCTAATAATTCAGAAGTATTCATACTTTTTAATTAATATCTTATAAATATCATATTAAAAAATACTTAACATATAATACGTTTCATAAAACAATAAAAGTCTCTTATTCAATTTCAATGGAATGAAGAAAAATATTTTTTCTTACTCTAATTTGAAATAGACATAACAATTATATTGTAGAATGTAAAATTATTATTATGCCACTATTACAAACAATAAATGTCTACTAAAAAAGATAGCATAAACAAATATATGTCGAAAACTGAATAAATTAAATGTTTTTCTTATGGAAGTATGTATAACTTTGTGTGAGACATTTATATAATATTATTATTCTTATAATGCATGTTTTAATATCTGGAATTGAAAGTTCTTCATTTAAAAAAAAAAAATGACACAAACTTCAAAACAATTTGGTTTTGAAGGGACAAGAATTTTAAGAAAACATTTTCAAATTATTTCGTAAAACAATTAAGTAATTCAAAGTCATTATCAGTATTAATAATTTTAACATATATTAAATTAAACTGGAAATATCAGCTATTTATCATATGAATATTAGAATTAATGAAAGTTCTTATGTAGTCAGAATAACAACACTGCTGTATATTTAAGTCCAATGACGCATGAAGTTTAAAATAAAAATTGTTTTAACATTTTTGAATATTCAGTTGGCTTCATAATGTTTTCCCTGTAATATAAATCTTGAGTCCTTGAAGTTATGAACTTAGAAATTAAGCCTGGATGAAGTTAGTTTTTTAGCAACTCATTATTTAAACCTTTAAGAAACTAATATTATTTAAAAGAAATTAAAATTTAGCAAATTAAAACAATTGTGTGATTCTAAAGCAAGTGAAGAAGTGTGAGCAAATGGGTGTATGAACTATTTACAACCAAAAGCTTTTTGATTAATAAAATTAACATTTAAATTCACTCCCACTTGGATTCTATTGATTTGAGTTGCAAACTTATTAATTTCTTATACCTTCTAAAAATAAAATTCCAGAGCTATCTGGAAAATAATTACATCTAGACAGACAAATTAATTATTACATATTTTAAAAAACAAATTATTTAAAAATCCAAAAATATTATAATAAACTGAAAATATATTATGTAATAAAAATTACATTATTTTAAATAATTTTTCATTTACAATATTTTACCTTAAACATATTTTTAATACATTAAAGAACCCAAAATATTTTTAAATTGTTTTCTTAAAATAAAGATGTTAAAGAATAATTTTGACATTAACTCAAAAGGAAGTTTTAAAAAATAAACGTTTTTTACAGCCATGCAATGTATACACACACATTCCATTCTTTGCTTTTTATATTATTAGCTTTACTATTACTTCTTTAATTAATTAACTTTAAAACTATTTAACTAAAAAAATATTTTTATACTATAATTAAGATTATATAAGGCATTTTAACAGTTAATTTAAACATTAGCAACCCATTCTTAAGGGTTTAAATTTGGATTTCAAGTTTTTACACTAATATTGAATCATCAAGTCACACAAACAATTAAACTAAGATGGGTTTAATCTTATTTTTTTATCATTAGATTACTTAACATTTAGATTATTAATATCCCTAAAACTAAGCAACTAAAATTATAAAAAGTTACTTATGGGGTTCACAACATTGTAAACAGGCTATTAAGATTACTTTTAAAGTTACAAAGGTTCTTATAAATTGGCTTGTCATATATCTAAACATTATATTATTAAGCAGTGACAAAATTTAACTATCATAGAAATTAAACTACTAAAAAAATGTTTATTATTCTAGTATTCAATCTAACATTTTATTTAGCTTCAAGCAAAAGCTAAAGGTTACTATATATATATATATATATATATATATAGTAACCTATATGATATATTTAAATGTTTATATATATATATATATATATATATATATAAACAAAAATTTAAAAATATCATTTAGTAAATATCTATAAATCAATAATTCTAATTATTGTAATCTATCTGTTTTGCAGTAAAGATTTACAAATCAAAACAGCTTTGGAACCAAGATTCTCTCTCTCTCTCTCTTTATATATATATATATAAATATACAATTCATATAGTCATTTAATTCAATATATATATATATATATATATATATATTGAATTAAATGACTATATGAATTGTTATTATAATAATGAATAGTATTGAGGAGATAATATTTATTGAATAGAGATAAACTTTAACTTTGATCTTATTAATTACTACTAATTTATAATTCCTGAGGCTGAGCAAGTTTTTTTTCATAAACCTATAATAACTCTTTTTGAGGGTCTCTTAATAACATCAAAAGTTAAAGTTTATCTCTATTAAATGGATATTATCTTCTCATCTCTATTTATTATTATAATAACAATCCATATAAACATTTGATTCAACATATACAACTCTCTGAAGAAGTTAAAAATATTATTTGCAGAATGTCAAAAAAGATGCTGTTCTTTCACATATTTTCATCTATAAAAATATCTTTCTGGGTTTAAATCCATATAAGAACTTAGGGTTGAAGTAAAAGAGGGCACCTTTTACTTCACAGATCACCAACAAAAGAGCTTTTATAGGTTTATGAGAAAAACTTGTTTGATGTCAGGAATTGATTTAATAGTAATTGATAATTTCTTAGTAACATCAAAAGTTAAAGTTTATCTCTATTTAATAAATATTATCGCCTCTTTTTTATTCAGTATATAAATATATATCATCAACATCATAGTCACCATTTTCAGCCATTACTGATCCACTGCATGATGAAGGTCTCTCCAACATAATACAACTTCTCTAATTCCTAGGCTCACTATTCCACAATACCTCAGCACCCTTGTTTATTTTATCAATTAATTTTACATGTGATCTTTTTCTAGGCTTTTAAAATCTTTTAGAATTCAGTTTAAGATTTCAACTGTCCATCTATTATTATCTTTTCTAGAAATATGTTCAGCCCAATTCCAGTCTATTAATTCTTTTAATGATGTCAATAACACCTGACTTTTTCTCACCCGTGTATTTCATTTCTGATCTCTTCATGTTACTCCTAATATGCATCTCTCCATACTTTATTGATTGATCTGAAGTCTCTGTAGTGCTCTTCTTTTAAGGGTCCAAGTCTAAGATCCATAAGTAACAACTGGTAAGGCACATTTATTACAAACGTTCCTCTTCATAGGCATATTTTCTTTTAATATTAAGTTATTTCTACAAAAACAATTCAACCAAATTTAATTCTCTGATTAATTTCATCCATTATGTTTTCATCTGTAGTAATAATCTGACCAAGGTATTTGTAATTGTTAACTTCTAACTCATAATTATCAATCTTTATTTTTTTTTTTTTTAGAAAATTCGTATATACGTATTTATAAGATAAATAATAGGCTTCTGTATGTAAGTATATATATATATGTCTCCTAAGGGGTGTAGATTTCATATGATGCAATTATGATTTGGTTTTATTGCCTGCGTAAATCGCATTATACTATTCCTGACAGTCCTAAAACAGTCAGATTTAAAATAAAAACGATTAGGTACTCAGTGTATTCTTTATCAGTGACTGAAAACCAATTAGACTAACTTTCTGAAAAACATCCTAATGTTGCCTATATAGTAGTGGCTAACTTCAAATATGAGATCCCCCAAAAAATAAGTTTCAATCCAACCTTATATATAAATATTGATTTGTGCCCTAGAATCGTGGTCATTGCAAGCTGAAATGCATATATATATACATACATACATAATTATTAAAAATACTTTTTGACTGAATTATTTAAACAAAAGTTATAGTTTAAATACGTATCGCTTTTCATCTGTTGTTTATTTTGAAAATCTAAATTGTATAAAGAAAAAAAAAATCTGATTTGACACTAAATGATTATAATTTAATTTGATTTTATGTTTATACACAAAATGAAATTTGAATATAAAATTTTATTCCATTTAACTACCGCAATTTAATTTAGAAAGATGTAACAAACGATCAGTTTTCATAATTTATATTTAAAAGTATATATATTTTTTGATTTTAAATCATGCCAATTTTATATATAATGTATATACAAAGACTTTGGAGCCAATAAATCTGCATTATATATATATATATATGAAAATGATATATGAATTATATAAATTTTATCTCGAATGTGTATTTGATAGTAGTTATCCGCCAGATTAGAGATTAAATATATATTAAGACATGTTTCATTGTAGTAAGTTGCTTTTTTATATATAAGACCTACTGCAGAACAAAACATTTTAGCATTTCTTTATAAAGATAATTATGAGGGAGAAGTTATTACTTGGTGTACCATGTATCTTGATAATAAATAAAGTAATTAGTTGCTTAGAAGGTCATATAAGTTTAACTACTAAAGTAATAAGCTGAACGGAATAGTATTTCATTTATAGAATTGAAAGAAATTTTTATATCTTAAGTCTGTAACTATGATCAGAACTTGTATTTAGCTTATCTGGAGAGTAAAATAATAAAGAATATATATAATTACTCACTTGGAAGTATTTCACTAATTTAGTATTATCTTCACTTTTCCTATTTTTGATTAATAGAACATTAAAGAAATTTTTGTTCTTGAAAGGGTTTACTATAATTGTATTTGAGAGAAAGAGTTACTGCAATTTTTGTTTTTTGGTTTTCTTTTTTTATATTCTCTCATAATAAAAAATCAGAGGTTAATTCAATTGTCAAAAAATAAATATTTTGATAAAACAAGCTAAAAAATAAATATTTTACAATTTCAGAGAGAATCAGTAAAGAAAAAGATGCTACACACTGGATTAATTAATTGCCTGCCATGAAAAGCTTTTTTTGTTCCTTCCTCATTTTGGCCTTTAGCTAAAATATCTGAATAACTAATTAATTACAATGGGATAAAAGGGCTAGCTAAGCTGGCTATGGATTGAGCAGGTGGAATAAAAAAAATCCTAAGTTGTTTTTTTTAATCCTTAACTACTTGAAAAAAATTTCAACTTCTACCCACAATTAAGCTTCAAGTTGAGAGCATGTTGAATAGATATGGTGACCATTTCACAATTAGCTCAACTTTAAGTAATAGATTTTTACTTAAAGTAAGCAAATTTGTTGACATTCTTTAGAATTATCAAACTTGCTTTTCATCAAGACCCTTTTCATATAAATGGAAAATATATGCTTTAAGGTTTACCTTTACACATGTGAAATATATTTACATTTACTATATATATATATATCAAGAGGTAAGATACTCTTGACTATATGCTGCAATGTTAAATATACTGAAATACAGATGTATTCAAACAAGTAACATAAAATTTAAATTACCGATGATCTTAAATTGCTCATAAACAACCATATTATGTATACAAAGAAGAATTAATACATTAGTCATTTTAAACATTGCAATCTCCCAACATAAATACATACAAAATAGACTCAATGAAACTTTACTCTGGTTCAAACCTTTTTAAGTTGAATCTAATAAAAAAAAAATTACATAGATAAATAATAATCACTTTGAATATATTCTGTATCATCGTAAGATCATTAGTTATTGATTTGATAATTAACCCGTGACCATAATTTTTTTAGATTCATAAAAAAATATATAATTTTCCTAATTCCACAATTATACTCAGGCAATATATATATATAATGAGTCTTTAAATACACATAGAATACTATTTATATAAATAACTATAATTTGAAATTTTTTATTATCTGGATAAAAATACTATGATAATCTTTAAATTTTTACAAGTAAATAAATAAGTTCATACATAGATTTAACTTTTAAGCGCTGAAGTAAAGAAATCTCTAATAAAAACTAAATGAACAAGTTTTTCAAAATATTTTACACTTTATAAAAAGATATATATTATATTGCTAAGTGAAAAGAAAAATGAAATATCAATACCTTAATGTACAATTTAAGCAAGAAAGTAAAAAAGAATCAAATTAATCAATAACAATTGTTTTAATTTATTGTTTTAATTGCTACTATATAAAAATTTTATTCCAAACAAAAATTAGCATATGTATTATTTTAAAGTTTACCTTTTTATTAATAAAATTAAATTTATTCATATGTACACACACTCAAAAAACCTATAAATAGTAACATAAATGCCTAAAAATATTATTCATTAAGTAACATTAATGTTTATTTAATTTTCTGGCAACTTTTAAGTATTATAAAACTAGAAATTTTATTATGAGAAAGAAAGAGAAAAGTAAAATGATCTATTGTAAAAATATGTGTTATTCACAAATTCAAAAAAATTCAAGAAACAGGAATTTGGATTAATGCTATTTACTTTCATAAATTTACTTTCTTTGAGATTTATTTATTTTGTTTTTGAAATAATAAGCCATATTTGTAAATTGATTTTATGTAATTATATAAATATTGTAAACAACTTACAATTCAAAATTGTAGCTATAAATAGTTATGTATAGAGATAGAGAGCTATTATATATATATATAATATTTGTCTATACTAAACTTAATGGATTTGAACTCTGACTTCCAAGCTTCCTATCACTATCCATTTCCTCAGTTTAACAATATTTTTTTTATTTTTTATAATGGAACAGAGAATAAGTTATCACTAATTAAGTTAGTCAACTTCCATTTAGTAGTCATTTTATGGTTTGAATTTTTTTTGATATGGTAAATCTTTAATATTTATTCATTTTTCTAACATATGTACTTTATAAAATCATACAAATAAAACTGAGTACCTCTAAAAAATAATACATTTATAAGAAATGATTCATGACTAATTTCAGCCTACTTTGAACAATCAAGATTACATTTTGTAAAATATTTATATCTGTAGGTGAATAAATAACATGTGTTTTTTTTTAAAAAAAAAGACATCACTTTCTCAACTAGAAGAGCTTTGACTACATAAAATAAATTTTTGTGATTGATATAGTTCAGAAATTCGATAGAATGTTTCATAGAGTGGAGATATAAATTAATGGCATCATTTTCTATTATAATAGATTTGAAATTCATCACCAGAAAAAAAATATTTTACAAATTCTCTACCATTCAAATCCAAATTTCAGGCATTTAATTTTTCCAAACATTTTTTTTTAAAATTTGGTCATTGTAAAACTAGTCTTAACATATGTAGATATAGAGTTACATTTTAATTTCTGTCATGCATGCCATCCTTAGATTCATCTTAGTATGTCTTAGGTATTCTACTACCTACATTATTTGTGGCCTTTTTTAAATACTTTTTTGGTCTAATTTACATTATAGTTCATATTTATTTAATCTCCATGATTCCATTTCTCAAAAAAATTCTACTTTATACCCAGTAATAAATCTAAAGTATGTTTCTGTGCTTTCTTTTCTCATCAAATTAATAAAATATTTGTTACAAATAAAAAGGAAACTTAAATGCTTTTGATACACCAAGGAAAAGGCTCTTTCATTTTTACACTACTTATGCTTTTAAAAATAGTTCTTGTTGAGATCTCAAACCAAGGAATCACCACTTAAATCCAGATGAAACTGAGGCAACATTAAAGTCTGTACTAAGTTTTCTCATTTTTTGCAGCAAATCAGTGTTCCTGCATCTTTACATTTTGATAAAAAAATTTACATGTTACTTTTTTTTCCTGGATGTATCTCACATAATTATATTTCATAAAATTTTTCTTTAATTTCTTTCTCTTTTATTATATAATAACCCCATTCTTAAGGTGATTGAGAACAACCTACTCATTCATTCATTTATCTTTTGACTCAGAATATTAATCATATTTTTACATGAATGATTTTAGACTTTTTCTTTTATCTATTAAATGTAACAAATAACTAATTATTATTTTGGAAAAATACTCTGTTGAATTTACTCTCTGTATATAATAAAAGTAAGTCTTCAATGTAGCATATTCTTACAGATAAAAGAATTTGTTTCACTTGTATTGTATTATCTCATAAATTTATAAAATTTCCATTGCATCTTATTTTAATAGGTTGAGATATGTGATTCTGAACAGTCTTTTTATATCTGTGAAGAATATTATCAATTTATTGCCTAATATATATATATATATGAAAAACAAAAACAAGTTATTCATGTAACTTGCTATCACTTGTTATTTATGTTCAACAGATGGCGTTTTACCAAAACCACCGAACAAGTGTAAAATTTGTTTACATAAACGAAAAAAGAGTCAGAATTAACTACCCCTTTCATTTGCTCACCCCCAGATCAGCTGGTTTGCTCTCATCAGTGAGGGATAGAGTATAGAAACTAGATCTAAACACTGACTCTCAAGTGTTTATGCAAAACGTTTCTATCAGTTTGCAAGCGTGAATTTTTCAGACCGGTAAAGTCTTCAAACTCAGCCTAGCAAGCCAGATATTTATATGGGTCTGATCTCAGTTCAGTATCACCACATAATCAAAGTCTCTGCAATATATATCATTGCAAGAAAAATTTAAAGGTACATTTATGAAAAACAAAAACAAGTTATATAAATATCTGGCTTGCTAGGCTGAGTTTGAAGACTTTACCAGTCTGAAAAATTCATGCTTGCAAACTGATAGAAACGTTTTGCATAAACACTTGAGAGTCAGTGTTTAGATCTAGTTTCTATACTCTATCCCTCACTGATGAGAGCAAACTAGCTTGAAATCAGCTGATCTGGGGGTGAGCAAATGAAAGAGGTAGTTAATTCTGACTCTTTTTTCGTTTATGTAAACAAATTTTACACTTGTTCGGTGGTTTTGGTAAAACGCCATCTGTTGAACATAAATAACAAGTGATAGCAAGTTACGTGAATAACTTGTTTTTGTTTTTCATAAATGTACCTTTAAAGTTTTCTTGCAATGATATATATTGCAGAGACTTTGATTATGTGGTGATACTGAACTGAGATCAGACCCATATAAATATCTGGCTTGCTAGGCTGAGTTTGAAGACTCTACCGGTCTGAAAAATTCACGCTTGCAAACTGATAGAAACGTTTTGCATAAACACTTGAGAGTCAGTGTTTAGATCTAGTTTCTATACTCTATCCCTCACTGATGAGAGCAAACCAGCTTGAAATCAGCTGATCTGGGGGTGAGCAAATGAAAGAGGTAGTTAATTCTGACTCTTTTTTCGTTTATGTAAACAAATTTTACACTTGTTCGGTGGTTTTGGTAAAACGCCATCTGTTGAACATAAATAACAAGTGATAGCAAGTTACGTGAATAACTTGTTTTTGTTTTTCATAAATGTACCTTTAAAGTTTTTTTGCAATGATATATATTGCAGAAACTTTGATTATGTGGTGATACTGAACTGAGATCAGACCCATATAAATATCTGGCTTGCTGGGCTGAGTTTGAAGACTTTACCGGTCTGAAAAATTCACGCTTGCAAACTGATAGAAACGTTTTGCATAAACACTTGAGAGTCAGTGTTTAGATCTAATTTCTATACTCTATCCCTCACTGATGAGAGCAAACCAGCTTGAAATCAGCTGATCTGGGGGTGAGCAAATGAAAGAGGTAGTTAATTCTGACTCGTTTTTCGTTTATGTAAACAAATTTTACACTTGTTCGGTGGTTTTGGTAAAACGCCATCTGTTGAACATATATAATATATATATATCACCTTATTTTTTTCAAAAATCATATATTATAATCCCATAATTAAATGTACTA
Organism: Epiperipatus broadwayi; assembly: GCA_028023455.1. Lineage (NCBI taxonomy): Eukaryota > Metazoa > Onychophora > Udeonychophora > Euonychophora > Peripatidae > Epiperipatus > Epiperipatus broadwayi. The sequence continues at coordinate 689,231 of JAQFVV010000256.1, forward strand.
TCATCTTTGTCAAAAAAAATTCATTCTCATTGTACTAAATTACTATAAAATAATAATAAAAAACATTTTTATTAGTACACATAAGAAATAGAAATATTCCAAGAGTAATGATTTTTCATTACATTATAAATATTTCTGGTTACTGTTTATATAAAGTGATTATTGATAAGTTTACATTAATAATTCTCATAATTTAAAATATAAACATTTATTCCCATCACATTAACAAACATCACATCTTCAATTGCTAAAAAGATTATTAATAACATGATAAAACATTTAGTTCCATTTACACAACTGACTTTTACAAAAAATGGATATCATACAAAATTATATATGATTCTGAATCTAATACTAAACTATCACCTATATTTAACATATACTAATAAATATCTCATTAAGAAATTTATGTATGGGTATTTTAACCAAAATATTTAATTTTTTTCAAAAGTCATTAATGCTTATATATTAGCAAATAATTTCTCTAAATTTATAGTAGGAAGTTTTATATTAATTGATACTTTATTTTTATACAGGAAGATACCCAAAAATTACTGGAATTTTGTAACAAAAGTATGTATATTTATTTTATGTTGCAAATTCAATCACTTTAAAAAGTGTAGTCTACTTAATGCAATGCACTGATCTAAACCAATTTGTTATTTTATGCAGTAGTCCAGAAACATTTAAAAAATAATCAGTTTAACACCTTTATAATTTTTTCTCCCCAATTCTATGTCCACAAAGAAAAAAATGAGACATTTTTTTTTATTCAAGAGATTTTAAAAAATTGCACAAAGTGAAATTGAGTGAATATGGCTGATAGATAAGCTGGATTATGCTAGATTTAATTAAAAACTGTTTCACACTCAAGACCTTGAGAATTGATGTTTTGTTAGGGTGGAGTTTGCTCTCTTTTTTTTGTCACAAAACAGAATGTTTACATTTTACCACATCATGTAAATAATTCTGAACTAGCAGATAAAATACTTGTCCATTATGAACTAAATTTGAGAGAAAAATGTGTTTACATTTCAAAAAAAAAATCATCATTGTTTTGTCTTTGGACTTTACTTGTTACATCATTTAGGTATGTGATAAATTTAACATTTCAATTAAATTCATAAACTTGTATTTTTATAAGATCAGTTTGCTTATATTCTCTTTCAAGTTTTACAACTTCTTTCCTTGCCATTTTCTGTAAATAAAAATAGAATTTTGTATTATCAAACTTTTCAGCCATTATAAAAAAATTGACAAATATGGACATGTACATTACAAAAAAATGTGCAACATAATCCCACACTTTCATGGTAATGTTATTTGGCAGATTGATGTCAGAATGTTCTGCAGGGTATCCATAACAGCAGAAATATATACTACAGCAGGCACACAAACCAGAGAATGATTCTGGTTATTTTTGGATCCTCCCTCATATTACACAGAAGAAAATTCTGAAAAATATTTTTGTTGTATTGTAATTGTTCACAGATATATCAGTTCCTTAACTCAGAAATTTTTTCTTAACCTTTTAAATAATTAATATACATAGATGTCTTTTTCTTTTTATTACAAAATTCTACTTTCTTGACATATACTCTTTGATTTGTTAGATGCCATTTTTGTCTTTAATTTCTTAAAAATGTTCATTATTTTTAAACAAATTAAATAAAATCAAAATTAGAGGTAAAGCTTGTGCACTTACAAACATTTTTTCCCATATGTCTACAGCATTGTAAATACAAGACACATTGTTAAGAATTTAACTGTATTCATTATCTTTGTCAATGATGTCTAAACTGAAAGAATTTTGTATATCAATTTCAGCATATTATATTTTTGTGGAAATATTAATTAGGTAAATATTGGTTAAAGCATTTGAATATTCATTTCTCTATAATCTTGTTAAAATAGGTAACAAGATATTTTATGGTATAATTTACCTGTTGTTTGATTGTTGTTTAATATGAATTTAAGTACTTCCCAGTGCAGTCAATCAATAAACATTGCTTTAAAATCATATGTTGAAAGAATCATATAATGTTTTGTTCATGCATATTATCCTTTTGCAAAATCACCAAAAAATTCTGCAATTAGCATATAGTTAAGATAATAACAAATTATATTTTGTCAGATGTAGAAATGAAACAAACTAACTCCTTCTTTTTAAAACTTGTGTCAGACTTGTGTAATTCTATATAAAAAAATAGTTTAATTTTAAATCCTTAGGAAGTTTTAAACTTTTAGTCAAAGTGGATACTGTAAAGCCAATAAATAGAATGTAGTCAAGCACTATCATGTAATGTCCATTGATTGATTCCTCTTTTTTACAACTGTTGACTCATGAATAGAGGTAGAGGGAGTCATCACTTTTAATACAAATATGGAATGTTAACTGTATGATTGATTCATGTGATGCTTTATTTAACAAGATTCAGAAACAATTAATACTAGTTTAATCTTATCCAGAAATCAAAACTGTTGTTAAAAACATAGTATTTTAAATACTTAAAAATTAATATAGATATATAGATATATATATATTGAGAAAAATAAATAGTAACATATGGAATCTTTAATAATAAAGCATAGAGCCTCTATTTATATAAATTAACCATGTATAAAGAGAAAAATACTATTTTTAGACTGATATTAAAGACTGTCCACAAAAATTATAATTGAGGAGGTTTGAGAAGATTTGTAATACTATCTCCATGTTCCTCAAATTGATATTTGATTTATTATATGCTCTGTACAAATAGAAGCTTTCTCATCTTGAAAAAAAATTGATATGTTTTGGGAAGAATGTTTTCACCATGCAGTAAATCAAGCACTCAAATTTTTCAAACAGTATGACCTATTTATGAAGCATAATAATTGAATTAAGAAAGTATTATATGGAATACTTTCAAGTTTCAGAATATTCATCTTTGTGATAATTTCTTCTTCTGTGTTTTTATTTGTCTTCTCCAATGATTTCTGGCTGCAATTGGTTATAGATGTTGCCATTTCAACTATTTACTGTATCAACAATTTAATTTTTTATATGTATTGTAGTGATTCACTGATAAATTATCTGATTAAAATAACAATTTAAACACATAAATAATTAATCCTTAGAATCTGTCCAAAGAGAAAGATTCAATCAAAAGTAACATTGGAAAATCCAACTTTACATTGAAGTTTACATATGTAAATAAAAAGTGCATTTTTCAATCTTCACTTTAATTATAAGTCTAAAAAACAGTAAGTTCTAGGATACCCATATTATATTAAATCACTTGAGAAGTTGAGAATGCAGCTTAATCATCCCTGTAAATAATCACAGTAACAAAATTAGGAATCTATTAAGTGCACTAAAACTTTTGCTAATTTCCACACACTCTTATAATTATTTACCAACTTGCTGTATATTAAACTTTCTAATTAGGTATGTAACTTTTATACAAAATCTACACTATTATTACCATTATTGTAAGTATTACTAAATTGTAACTATTGTAGTTAGGTCTTTCTTTAATAACCAGATATACTGAGACTATTTGATATTTCATTTTAAAGAAATTAAAGACGCATCACTGTTTCTTAGTTACCTACTCACTTCTTTTACAGTTGTGTAGGTAAAAAAAATTTAAGTTGATATGTATTTTCATTTTTATATAACTTTATGTCAAAAATATAATGATAATTTAATAAGTGTTCCGGTTATTTTGTCTAACTTCTGTATATATGTAATAAAATAAATCAATATCAATTTTCTTCAGTTTGTCATTTAATTTATATGCTTCTTTTATAGTTGATCGATAAAATGTTACAAGATAAAAAATTCAAATACAAAATGTAATTATCTAAAAAGCTCTCCAGTGTGTGGTTTTCAGAACAGCATTTCTTGGCTATTTTATAATTAAAATAGCTGATTTTTTTTTTTTATCTTGTAGGGTGACGTTTATTTTTAAAAAAGTTAAAGGGTATGTCAGTCTATCACGTTACGTTATGATCAAAAGTAACTTCCATTAAATGTTGATATAAGAAACTCAAAGTGAAATTTTACTTACTAAACAAGTTTTCAACTTGAACCGAAATGCGTTTGATCAATTCAGTGTATTGCTCTTATCCAGCTAAGCTTCAATAAGTGATTTAAAAAAAGAATTTTTGTCATTTAAAATAAAAAATTTAAAAATGTATGTACTATAGTATAAAGATAAAAAATTATCAGTCTTAAATAACTCATTCGAGGGGTAAAATCTCTCATATTTTCACAGAGAAAGAGTAAAGAAGATAATAGTCAGTAACTGCCAAGTGAAGAGAATTGTTATATGTTTTATTCTTTATTATACTATTTAGTTAATAATAGTTATTTATCATTTATAAACTTTTTGTTTAGGCAGATTGACTATGGATAGTTATTGAAAAAATCCTAAGCTTGCATGGAAATACTCAGCTGCCTAAAAAATATTCAGTTTCTGCATTGGTTCAAACCAAAATAATGTGCAGATATATGCACTAATTACCTTCTCATTAATATTAAATACTATATTTAAACCTGTATACTGATACAAGTATATACACTGATGAAGGCCAATAACTAAGAACTAGTCTAAGAATTTATTTTGGAATAGAGTGAATTGATGCAACCTGATATCTATTTATCTATCTCTCCTATCTATCTATCTATCTGTCTATTTGTCTGGTTTTCTGCCTATATATTATAACTATTCAAAATGTGCAACTCATAGGAAAATCATTGAAGGACAATCTGCATGTACATTCCACATTCGGACTTCACAAAACAACAATGTCTTCTTTTATAGCCCACTAAAGTCATCTGGACACATGAGACTGTTATCATATTCTAATTACATTATTGATTGCAAATAATGACAAAATGCTAGAAATTTAATGTCATTACAATTTATTCACATATATACGTAAAAATAACACACACATAGCATAAATTGACTGCCTAGTCACTTTATAAGTGAGTTAGTATGATTAGTTATTTTCAGTTTCATTAATTAAGTTTATGCACAGACAATATACGATATAATATGGTAAAATATGTTTTTAACTGATTCTGAACAGTCTGAGGATACAATAAATTTATAAATTATTTAAATAATGATTACCATAAATACTTTCAGGCTGTAATGGAGGCAATTAATTAAATGCTATATAAGCCAATGTAAGAGGCATTATCAGTATTACATTATTTATTAATAGTTACATACATGTGACCTAGTAGCACACTATACAGTAGGAATTTACATCTATTGTGTATTGAGCATAAGTGTTCCACAAATGGTATCATCCACAACATGTACAAAAACAAGGCAGATAATATACATAGGAATTTCTGTCTACTGCATATTACTGCACTAAATAAAATAATGAATAATAAATCTCATGTGAATGAATTTCATGTGTAAACAAAGCAGCCTGAAATAAAGGTTACAGCAGTTCACTTACATATATAACCAATTATTCTTCCTCAAAACTTGAGAGTAGTTTGCTTAAAACTGTAATTTAATAAAAGACAATTAAAAAGATAATATTAATTTATTCTGTCTATGCAGCTTTCTTGAATTCCCTTCAGGGTTCATTAAATTACAGTTTTAAATTATTGTTTATATTTTTGAATGAAGTGGAAGTCACTGAAAACAATAATTCATTAAAAACATAGCCAGAGATTGCAATAATAAACGTAAATTGCTTTATATAAAATTATCACCAACTAAATGGTGGCAAGATAAAGAGAACAACAATATCTTGCCATACCCACTTATAAACAGATCTAACAAACAATTACTGAGATTTATAATATTCTTTTAAAGTTCAAACTTATTCCTTTCAGCAATAAAAGTTTGAGCTCATTCTTTAAATATTGGTATATTTCAGCAAACTTTATTTGTTTAACCATAGCTATGATGGTGGTAGGTTTTGATCATGGTTCAAAATTCATGAGGTTATCTCTGATAGTAGTTTATTCTTTACATGATATTTTGATGTCTGCCTGGAGTTTTGGACATTTGAAATTTATGACTATAACATACTGAACACAATGTTCAAAATGTTTCTCCATTAATTGACAATTTTTTTTCTGGACTCAGTGATGGACTATGACTTGTACTGTGTCGATTGGTATTCCTGCATGCTGTTAGAACCAAAATACATGAATAAACACAGTAGCTGGATAAGATATGCTGGATTACTTAAAGCACACAGCAGAATAATCAGAATAAAAATAAAAATGATCAAAATCAGCTTATGATCCCTATTTATATCTTTTTGACTTGGCTTATCATCAAAAATAAGATCCATTTTGTAAATGTTAATAAAAAAAAACACCTTTTATTCTAACATACTTTTAAAATATATAATTTTTATTTATTAAAAATTGTTGAAACTTTTACCTTTGAAAATTTGTCCTAATTTTTAAATTACACATATGAAGCATATATAAATATCACTTCAATATATATATAAAAACATATTTTGCAGGTTCATCCATGTTAAAAAATTTAAATATTGATATACCGAAGTTTCGACTTGATCACCCAAGTCTTCCACTGGAACTTTAACATTTTTTTCAAATCAGTGATTGTAGCACCTCTACAACTGTCTTTTTATCTTTTATCACCCAGTGGATGACTTGTGTGATCAAGTCAAAATATTGGTATATCAATATTTAAATTTTTTAACATGGACGAACCCTCAAAATATGTATTTTATATATGCAACCCGTGAAAATCTTCATATCAACATACATATATATATATATATATACTAAACCAACAACTTTTAGCCCATAGTATATGTACCACTGATTGTATGTGATTATTGTCTTTGCTAGATCTACACAAAAATCTGCAAGCTTATTGCACATCCAATATTAGTGAATCAATATGTACTTAGTTCATTCTTGGTTGTGATTCCAGTTTAATTGTGATTGGTCAGTTACATTGATTATAAAAGTAAATAAAAATGATTGATGGAGATGTCTTATACTGTGGGCTTTGAGTTGATAATTTACTTTGATTTAAACATGGCTTTTGGTGTTTATATTTGTTTTTCTTCATAATGTTTTCATTTTATAACTTCACAGGTCAATTATTGCAGCTAAATACTCTGAACTTGAAACAAATCAATATTTATTTATATGTTGAAATTTTTATGTTTCAGATAACTTCATTATGTTTAGATGAAATTTAAAACTTAATTACTATTATAATCATAAAATTAAGGTATACCAGCAGCACTCTTAAAAGAGATTAAAGTTTAAAATATTATTTCATTACTCATTATACTTCTAATTTATAAAACAACTTTTGCAAAAAAATTTCCATTTATATGAGACAAATTACATATGTTATTCAAAGTTGTTTATATATATATATATATATATATAATAACAACTTTGTATTGTTTTGAATATATATATATATATATATATATATATATTCAAAACAATACAATAATTAATACAGTAACAATACTTTAAACAAACAAATATATACCAATTTAATAGAAGTACTTTCAACTATCTATGTAGTCGTTATCAACTAGATTCAAATTGTATTAGAAAAAACCGTTACAAATGTAAACAAAAAGTAATACGTCATACATCAATTTTCCCACAATTCATTAATTTTTATATTGGCAGCCTGTCTGTTTATCAACTGTTGCTTTTCACTTTTTATTAACATAGCTTCTTTAATTTTGCATTTATTATTATTTCTTTCAATACACAAAATCTTAACTTTATTAAAATCAAAATCAAAACCATAATTACATGTTACATTATGATCAAAAAATACTGATGGTGATACATCATCATTTCTAACATTCTCTTGTCTTGATTTTTGCACTCGTTTATATAACAACAAATGCTCCTTTGATCTTTTCTCCAATGTACATCGAGATTCCCCAATATATGCCTTTCCACAAACACATTTAACTCTAAATTACTATCCACCCACATACCACCAATGTATTTAGAACCATAATTCAAAATATATTCTTGTTGAAAATCAATATCCATGTTAGATAAATTGACATAGTTACTATTTTTTCTCCTATTTACATTTTTATTATATAAAAACATAATTTTACGATCAAATTTTTTATAAATTTTTATATAGTAGTTATTAAAATAATATTGACATCAACTTTTATAATTAAACCATTCATCAACATCATGAACATTAATAAAATAATTTAAACACTTTAAATATTTACGCTGATTAAACAAAAAACATTTGCATTGACAAATTATATTCCGTAAAATAATCATTTTAATATCTTGTATTTTAGTATCTTGCAAATTGCATTCCTTATTTATTTTAACGTTGCAACAGTTTGGGAAAATATGACTCATTTTACAATTATATAAAAATTGCAATCTACCTTTTAGACATATTATTCTCATTGACACTCGCTTCCATTCTTGTAAAATCCAAATTTGATTATCCATATTAAAAATTTAATATTCCAAAGTAAACGTAACTCAATAAATAACTGTATTATATTCCAAAGTAAACGTAACTCAATACATAACCGTATTATATGTAAATTATTAATCATGTATCACCATCAGTATTTTTTGATCATAATGTAACATGTAATTATGGTTTTGATTTTGATTTTAATAAAGTTAAGATTTTGTGTATTGAAAGAAATAATAATAAACGCAAAATTAAAGAAGCTATGTTAATAAAAAGTGAAAAGCAACAGTTGATAAACAGACAGGCTGCCAATATAGAAATTAATGAATTGTGGGAAAATTGATGTATGACGTATTACTTTTTGTTTACATTTGTAACGGTTTTTTCTAATACAAGTTGAATCTAGTTGACAATGACTACATAGATAGTTGAAAGTACTTTTATTAAATTGGTATATATTTGTTTGTTTAAAATATTGTTACTGTATTAATTATTGTATTGTTTTGAATAATTATATATATTTTATTATAATTGGAATACAGACATTGATTAATAATTTACATATATATATATATATATATATATATATATATATATATATATATATATATATATATATATATATGAATGTTTTCACCAGTTACAGTTATAAAAGGTACATTGTCCAGGTTCATCTGTGTAAGATTTTAAATAGATATTCCAATGTATAGACTTGATCACACAAGCCCTCAAGTGGGAAAAAAAAACTTAGGCAGATAAACCCACAAAAAATGTCTTATATATATATATAATTGTATATTGTAATAATGCTAATTAATCAAACTGTAAATAGGTATGTAAATAGAATTTTTTATATATATTTGTACTTATCAGTGTAAAAAAAAATGTTTTTTTCTGCTAACTAACCTGACATTATATAGTCTTTTGTTCCATAGCTAGATACTCATTCAGGTGGTCCTGAAGCTAAATATCATATCCATTCAATATGGTAACTTTTCTTATCTTAAATTATACATATATATATATTAATTCTAATATTTTTACGGATAAATAATGATTTCATATTATTATTATTTTCAGGATATTCTATGTAGTAAAATAGTTAAATAGCTGACGTTTTGGTACAATAACAAGTACCTTCCTCAAAGCGTTCTCTTTCTCAAATCATAGAGATGCGTGTGAAATTTAAAACCATTTTTATCTTTTCGTTTCTCTTCATACTTAAATTTTATATCCCTAAACTAATAATATGAAATTATACAGTGTGTATAATATATATATAATATATATATAGTGTGTATGTGTGTAAATTCATTAGTAAATGGAATTTCTATTACATAAATAAAGTTAAATCCATAGCAAAGGTGTATTGATGTGCAGCAATTAATAAGATCATGTTTGTAGGCTGAATGAAAACAATAGCAAACTTGTCCAAGTTATTACTAATCAAAATAGACCTCTTTTGATCAGTCACTCACATTGTTATGAATGAGCTAGTAGCTGGAGATTATAGCTATAAAATTTGAGATCTATTGCTTTCATTCAACCTGCAGAATCGATCTTATTGGTTTCTGAACATCAATACACTTTGACTGTGAATTAACTTCATTTATATAATGGGAATCTCATTTACTAATTAATTTATATCGATATTAACTCGTAAAAATATTAAATATATATATATTATTATTATTATTAAAATCAGTCAACATTAGGCAATTTCAATATCAATACCGATCAACAATTATGGTCCTATATATTTATATAGACATTAAAAATTAACAACTTGACCACAGAGATTGAAAGTATTGATAGGAAGAAGTTTAAATAAACCTCTACAAACAGCTAGTTCTGAATGCAGACTAATAAATAGTCAATTATAACATTACAAACTATAATTATAATTTTCAAATTGTAACCAAAATATTACTTAAATAAGAAATGTAATAATTCTGAAAGCTAAATGAGTTTATAAGTAATCATTAGTATCAGTCAACACTTAAACAATATCAATAACAAACAATCAACAAGCTCAAACTGTTGTCAAGGCAACCTCCTTTTAATAATAAAGGTGCAATCCCCTTTATTTATGGTCCAATATATTTACATAGACACTAAAGATTGCAACTTGACCACAGAGATTAAAATTATTGTTACAAATAAGTTTAAATATATATATTAAAAGATTTCCTTATGTTTCTCATTCATATAGGATTTTAACGTATATATATCAAACAATGCTCATATAGTCACACCTATATATTAATTTTTTTTTATACGCATATATATATATAGTTAGTAAGTTTGCAATAACTAAATTGTGGTCTCATACAAATAACAAATTAATGAATTACTTGGAAGCCATGACTATTTTTCTTGGTTATCCAGATCCCAGGTATTAATATTACATATTCCAGTAAGTTTAATATCAAACTTTTAAACCTGAAATAGCTTTTATTTTTCAGATGACAGCATCAGAGAATTGCTCTACTAACACACTATCTCAGTATTAGTTAACTAATTTATTTTTTATTTCTTTGTAATTGGTCAATCTTTCCCAAGAAAATCACTCATGCATAAAGAAAGAATTAAGAAGATTGTTGAATTCTATTTTTAAAACAAACATTTAATAAAATCAGAAAAAATAAAGTAATACAGTTTATAGCCTAATAACATATATATAACATGCAATCACTAGTATGAATTAGTAAGAATAATACATGTATATAATATCAAATTATTAAATTACATTATAGAATGTAATAATTAATGTTCAAAAGTGTTCATTAGCAAATTTCTGTTTAATTCATTTTAAGTGTGGATATTTTAACAAAGAGTAAGTAAATAAAAAGTCTTTTATAAATAGCTATTTCTCAAATCTTACCTCATATTTTTAGTTTTAAATTAACTTTATTAGGTTTACTATATATATTGGAGATTATTTACAAGTCTTATTAAAACAAAGCGATTTCAAGTAAAAAAGCAATAAGATAAATGTTTATATAATTGAGCAATAATCAATATATATCTAATGCATATTAATTAGTATATCCAATAGCCAAGTCACTGGGTTCTTGTTAATGAGATCAGATTTTATGTAGCTGCAAAAATATTAGCAGACATATGGGTTTGATCTCTGGTCTTAATGTTATTTAATTTTGTTAGAAAGAGTGATTTAGTATTGTGAGATGTGGGATTAAAGCTTAGATAGCATCTTACAAAGTGTAAAAAAATAAATGTAGTAATAATTGTATTGGGAAAAGGATCACTTTGAATATTTTTTATGAGATTGTTGATTGTTAAGTGAGGTTGAATGAGTCATATTGGGATAAAAGTACAATAAGGAAGAAGTGAAAAACAATCGATAAAAAAGTGTTCTGATATTTCTTCATTTATATAAAAGAGGACACATGATATATCACTTGTATAAAAGAAAATAATTAGTAGGGAAGACTTTGACATCTATTTTTATTAAGAAGTCCAGATATTTCGATTCCAGGTGCCAATATCTAATTTTTTGATAATGTATTTATTCCTACATAACAAGAAAGATTGAATATTATTTGATATACTATTATGATTTTCAATTGCATATGTTTGCCAATAATTAATTTTATTTAGAAATAGATTATGTGAGAGAGTGGTGAGTTTACTTATGAGAATTATTAAGGTTTTGATAAAATTATTGTTAATGGAAAGTGGAGTGTCAGTAGAGTTAACAGGAATTATACTATTAACACTTGGAAAGAAACTAATTAATTTAGCCATTTCATTAATGACTCTCTGAAGATAAAATGTAAAAATGCCATGAAATGAGAGACCATTGAATTTAATATGTTTTTGCATATTTCTTATGCTTAGAACTACTGCTTTTTTATTCCAGATTAGTTTGATTATAAGAGAGTATATATTTATTTTTGAATGAAAAAGTAAACTTAATAGTGGGTAAAAAATAATTAAATTTTAGGAAATATTAAAATGTTGATTAGTGATACCTTAGCATATATTGAAAGATATGCTTTTGATAATAATGCATTGATGGTATATTCTACTGAAAACAACAAGCTGATTTTGAATAGCAGTTTTTATGAGAGGTGTATTGGGAAACCTAAAAATTTATGAGGAGTAGAGGAAAAATCTGAATAAATGGTCTTACCTGGAAGAATATTCCAAGTAGAAGATATATATACCTGGAATTTTGCTCTCTATTTTCAAAAGAAGTGGGTTGATATGAGTTGTGAAGAAAAGAGAGCTAGGAGGAGAGCTTTGAGAAATAGAATTAAATTGATGAAATCCAAGGAGTATTTTCCCATTGAGAGTTATGCAAACTTCCTATATTTATAAGTAGATTTGCCACTATGTAAAAATTTGATATTGGTATATTACATTCCTGAAGTAGTTGTAGTAGTTTAGGTATAGGAACTGAGTTAAATGCAGAACTCATATCCAATTGCACAGCAATAGGCTCTGCTTTTCTACTTTGCCTAATATGATCTAAAATTATTTTAAACAGAATAGGTACTGATGATGTAGCCAAACCTTTTTTTTTGCTAACTGAAATTTTGATAATGAAGGAAGTAGTAGTTGGATTTTATCATTAATAAGAGATTCCACTATTTTAATAAGGAGTTGAGTCATGGATACAAATCTAATATTGTCCAAAGAGAAAGGAATAATATTTTTTTTAAGAAAGGGAATCATAGAGATAGAATAAAGTTCTAGAATTATGTGGATTTGTTTAGGTAAATGATTAATTAAATTGTGAATTATTGAAAATGTAAAGTGTTTGAATTGGTTAAGCAGGAATTTGGGTATTGCATGAGATCTTGGTGAATATTATCAGGAATGCTGTTTAACTTGAGGGAAATATCAGATTTAGTAATTCCACGATGTTCGACATATTGTTCAAATAAAAAGGGGACAAGTTTGGGATAGGAATAGTTTGAAATTTGGATTTAAAGTGATAGTAAGTAATGGTCAAAAATGTAGAGCTGCTTTAACCTGACCTACAGACATAGGCAAAGTGGGTTCAAACCTCACCTACCCTTCAACTTCACAACTAAGCAACTTACTCTTTTGTCCTCAAGAGAGTTAATCTTTTCTTAATATAGCCTGGTGGTCAGATAGAGATGAAACTCAAAGGAATCCTAACATGTGGTGATCAGGTTTACATATATAAGTAATAATCAATATCTACAACCTCATTATAATAATGAGCAATAGTTTATTTTTAATATAAAATTGTTGTTAATGATTAAATAAGATTCTTTACAAAAAGAAAGTATCTGCAGATATATACATATATTTATAAGATCAGCTGATCCTTGTAATGGAAACAAAAAATAATAAAACACTGATATGCATCATCAATTATCCAGGTCATTTTTATTCAGTAGAGAAACAGTGATAAGATTGCTGTATGGTACAAGAACAGGGTGAAATTAGCCTGCTTAAACCAGTTAAATAAACTGTAGGCTGAATTTAAACATAGCCTCATTCATACGTAAATTTTCTACATATAAACTCCTAATGTATGTTTCCAGATTAACCGAATAATGCACTGATCATATTAAGAAAGATGTAATTGTAAATATAAATAAAGTGGTAAAACATTGTGGTACTTAGTGTGTATATATATATATATATAAATAAAGGACAGGCCTTAAAACATGATGATTTCATTATAATGCCAACTTAACTCTGGAGAGCTACTTTGCCTCTAATCTAATTGTTAAAGAATCCCATTCATCTAAGCATGACCTAAATTCGGGAACAAAGTTTTGATACCTGAAGTTCTTTTTTTTTCATCTGTTGATTGGTGGGATTCAACCTTTCAAGTGATTGAATATGCTGTAGACACGCATTAGCTAATAAAATCATTAAAAAAAAGCCAAGGGCAATAAGTAAATGTTGAGACACCAATGAACCACCATGCAACACATTATTGAGAACACGGTCAAATTACAGTAAATTTAAAGCCTTATAATGTTAATGCATCTTCTATGATCAAGTATATTACCATATTGGGAAAATTCATTACACATAAATATACACCTCCCCCTTTTATCAAGCTATCAAACTCTCTCCTATGCAGTTATTATACCAGCATTTATTGTTACTGTTTTATTAATCAAGAATTATTATTTAGCTAGTTTATGTCCATACTACAGAGATTATTTATATAAACAGTTTGCACTGTACCATCTATTACACATAACAAAATAATAATGAAGGCTTATTTATACTGCATCCCTTATAGACACATATATATTTACAACCCTTAGATTGCCTCAAAATGTGTATCAATAATAATACTAGTGGGTACTCTTTAAACATAAAATCATATATATATAAAGATAACATATATGCATGTCTATAATAGAAATGCCTTTCTTATTCTGGCTATACATTTAATATTGTGTCAATTAACTCTACAATAACCTTATTCTCTCTCTTTCTTTTGAAAAAAAAAAAAAAACTTTAATGATCCAACAACAACTGCAGGAGAAGTTGGATGGGGTCATTTTTTAAGTCAAATCCCTTTTGTAGTAATTTTTTAAATCCCCTACATTTGTTATAGCAGGTAAAGAAAAATAAAATAAAAGTTTATTCATTGAGTCCTCTTCCACCCCCTACCCACCCCACATATATATACATTCCACATTATCAAAAAAAAAAAAAAGTTCCTTTTTTCTTAAAAAAAAAAAAAAAATTCATGTATGTTAATGATCGGCTAATATAAAACTATATACATCTGAAGAAAATAAAATTAGCATTTGCCATTATACATAATCTAAACCTTCTTATTAAATCTAACGTGAAATTAGTGAACATATTTTTTAAGTACTACAGTATAAATATAATTAAGAATATAAAAGTTACCAGTAACTTGGATATGTGTGTAGATAGATTGGGCTTGTCCTGGCAATGAGTTACAAGTCCATCTTGGAGGTATTGAGGTGCAATAATCAATTCATTACAACTGTTGCAGCTTCCATCTTGGACTTCTGTGTCCCTGTTCCCTTCAGATCAGTCTTCCTTTCAGTAGCAAGTGGCAGGCATTAGTCAGACATACTTCTTTGGTTCTTCAGCTGGATTACATCTCTCAGACATTGGTCTGATGGTGAAATGGGAGAGTGGAGGAAAAATAAACAAGCATATTTGATACAAAATACATTTCACTAGGTCTGATTTTTTTACACAAGTGAATGAATGAATCACAATCAAATAAAAATCATTTAACAAAAAAAACCTCTATATTTATATCTTTTATCTTTCTTTTATGTCAAATACCTTAATTAATGTCTATCAATGCCCATATTGTTTTCAGTTTTCAAAATATCTTGCACTTTTGTCTGTACTGTTATACAAACAATTCATATTAATCACCCCTTTTAATGAATTCTTAAATTAAATTCTTGTTTAATGCATTTTGTGCATTACCCAACTTCAGTCAACTTCTTTATTTGCTGATACAATGTTTTTTTGTTTTTTTTTATAAATTTGCAAGTAAAATAATTCATTTTAAACTTTTTCTATAATTTCTACAATTGCCTATTTTTTTTATAAATTATATTTATGATTACAATTTATTTCACGTTATACACATGTGTATATCTTTAAATGTTTATTTTAATGTACATTAACTATGGGTAGGTTTAGGGTCCCTGGTTAGTATACAGTGAATGGTGATGCCCACATATATATGACTGTATAAATGTACAGATTCAGTATATAAAGGAAAACATGTTTTCTAATTTTTACATTTGAATCTTTTGAAATGGATGGTGGTATTTTGTTTTTGGTTTCTATAAATCCTTTTGACCAATTATGGGTATCTTTCATATATATTTTTGACTTTTTAATAGATAGATAATTAGCTAAGATTTGTTGTGTGTGTGTGCATATTTTTGTTTGAAAGTTATGATTAAAAGAATAGATGTAGTTGAAGATGAAATATTTTTTTAGTTTATATTTGTTTTGTAATGTAACTATGGTCATGGGCTTTAAGATTGCACCTTTTTCATTATTTTGTCCACAATTTGTTTCAGGAATTCATTTATTTATCAAGTTGTTTGGACACTAGGTGTGATATAGATTGGGAAACTTAATTTAAAGCATCATTTCAGCAGTAGAGTTCAGAAGAAAGCATCAACAGATGTATACATTGAATTTAACCATGCATCTGGATTATTTCTCTGGTATATGTAGAGACTATCATACAGTTAATTATTTTAATACCAATTACTATTTCCCTAGAATTCTCAGCAATTGGTGTGTAAGTTTATCATAAAAAGTTTAACACTCCTTGTTTGTTAATATTTTTTTTCTTTTTTTATTGATCTCCCCAAACAGTCTGAAGATCACTTTATATTGTACCGGTCAACAGATGTTATCCCCAACATGACCTAAATGCAAAGTCGGATTCAAACCCAGTTGAACCAAAGAATTTAAATCCAAGACCAAATTGAATTTAAACTCAACTCACGAACTCAGATCAAATCAATGGATAACACATGTTGATGGCACATGACTATGTGCTAAGGAACTAGCTCAATGGATGATGAATTCTGAGAGCCCTGATCTGACTCTAGCTAATGTACAATAAAATGACTATGGATATTTCTAGATCAATTCATATATGTATGTTTGGGTTGCCAATACAGACAGTGAGCATTAATATTTAAAATAATTAATAACTAATGAAGAAAGTCAAAACCAAATATGTTATATAAGATGTTTAATAATAATAAATATTTGTTCAAATGTTTATGATTAGCATGATATATTACCTCTAGTCTTTAGAGCATGAATTACAATAAATAATGGAAGTCATACTCATATGCCAATAATTAATATGCAAGTGTGGGAGAAATATATATGTCTATGCCCTGACAAGTAGACAAAGGAGAATAAAGGTATTTTACTTGGAAAGAAACTATGATTCTAATTTTATAAAAGAAAGATGTGAGATTCATTTCACACATCCATAAATCAATTCATGAAAAGCATGATGAGTATTTAGGGCATAACTTCAATATTTAACAAAGAACTTATTTAAAATTATAGATGAATATAAAGTTGTTTGATTTTAATAAAATCAATTCATTACGATTTATTAGCAGAAGAGTGGGGCTTTATTGGAAATGAGAAATAAACAGTACTAGCGACTTACAAGCATTAAAAAACAAATATGAAATATAATGGCTTGTCAGTGATTTAAGAAGTAGAAGGGCAGATTGTATTGTACAAGTCTTTTCTACCTTATAAATAATCTGTGGAATACAGGGAAAGCCAGATCAGGACACAGCCATGAACCTTTGGTGTTCCAATATAATAACAAGCAAGGGAGGAAGTAATTTCTTTCTATATTTTTAAAGTAATGATACTATCACCGATATGACAAACCTAAGGAGCAAGAGTGTGGCTCACATTAGCAATGTTCGAATAGTGATGATTCAATGATCATCATATTTAATTAAGAAAGCCCAAATTACATAAGAAATGCTTTACGTAATGACCTGATCATGTCAGATTAAAATCAAACTTACTTGGAATAAAAGTGCTTAAATGCAATTATATAATTATAATAATCATACCCTAAATATCATGCTCTCCCTGAATATTAACAACATATGAAATTTAAATTAAAATATATTGATTTTATTTCCTTTATCAACCTTTAGTAAAACATTTTAATATTATCAATATGAATAAATAAGTTTGTGACTCAAATAAAATAGCCAGGAGCATAGGTTATAAAATGAGCTAATAATAATTATCAGTCATTGGTAAAATAGCAAACATTTAATAAATCCTTCAACTCAATAATTAATAGAACGTATTAATTTAGTTCTAATGGGCAATAATTAAACTATAAAATTTAATACAATATTATTTTCATAAGGTAAGTTTAATGAAAGAGATTATTATCGAGTTGAAAGTATTATTGGCATATAATCAAAATAAATGATATTAATAATCATTCAAATAAATATATAAATAAAGTTAATTAAATTGAACCACCATCGTAAGAAAAGGAAAGATAACAAAATATTAATTTTAAGACTAGAGATAAGAATAGAGAATTACTATATAAATTAAGACATTATAAAGTGAGGAGAAATTTTAACAGCAGTTAACTTAAAATATGATTTAAGGTAAAATTCATAAACAGGCCAGAAAGTTATGGTTCAGAAAATAAAGATATTACCAGTCCTTCCATGGTTTGTTCATTAATTTACATGGCAGAGTCCAGTGGGTTTAAAAGACAACATAGGTGCACATTTAACTCATATGAATAGCATTTGTGGATTGGTTTCCTTAATATTTTGGCTGCTCATGATTGGTGTGGAAATTTCTAATTAGCAGCTACATATTGAAGATTTTATGGGAACTCCAGGGTCCAGCAATCAGATCCCCAAAGTTAGCCACATACCATGTTGAGAAGACTATAAAAATTCACAATTAAAAGTGACATAGCTTCAGGTAGCAACTCTTCTGAAAAATGTAATGGCTTCTTTCTAGAAACTTTTCTGGGCTATTTATACTTTTCCTGTGGTTTCCTGCCCATTCTGACTCTGATGCCTTCAGGCTAAAGCTTTTAAATTATTACAAGTTAAAATTTTCATTAAATGATTTCTGATCCAGTCCTCCGATAAGACTTTCAAATCCATTAACTTGGAATTCATTTTTTATTTAGAAAATGAATTTGTAAATCTGAATAAACGATTTTAATTAAGAACCATCCTTACATTTTAAATTATTATTTTAACTAATTAATAAAATTCCCCATTGTCTTTGGGAAAGGGCGATCTGAAAGCTTATCGAAAGAATGTAGCTTTTAATCACATAAATTTGAACAAAATGGTAAAAGTAAAATTAAAACATTCCAATGTAATGAAACTTTACAACGAATATATATATATTTAATTATTCATAAATATATATATGTACAATCCACGCAATTACAATGTATGTTTTTATAAATAAATTTATCACGAAGTTATTAATAATATTAGTAAGTTTAAACACAAAATAATTGGCTTTAATAAATGTTTAAATAATCCGTTTTAATCAAAACTAGCATGTATTGAAAAGTATAAAGCCCCATTACATTCGGAAATTCACTGTTAGTGATAGGGTTTGAAGTAGGCTAAAGATGGGATCTCATGAAGCTTGAATCAAACTTATATCCGACTGCTTCAATATACACTCCTACCATTCCCTATGTATATACCTTACCATATCTTCTCCTTCTTTATTTCTGTGGGTATTCAATCCCATGCAATAGTTATTACTTCTTTCTTATTATTTATTTTCAAATAAATTATAAAATCAGATATATTTTATCTGTTTCATATATAATATGCATTTGTATGTGAAATAAAATACTTTTGACCACAGAATAAAATGTGTATTTTACAAAAAAATATAATACAAAAAAAATTATTTGTATATATTTTTTACACCATTAAAACTAATTTTTTTCTCTAATTATTTTTCATTATAATCCAACATTTCTACTGGCCATCTTTAATTTTAAAAAATTGTCTTTATAAATAAGGCTTTCCTCTTATTAATTACACATAATATTTGAATATACATATAATTTATATACTTGGACTCTTTTTAGCTGTCCACTCTATCTCATATAACTGATACACATGACCACACACACACGTGTTTCAACCTGTATCTTTTAATTACACATATATTTTCTGGGTGATCAAAAAGAATAGATTTAATAATTATTAAAAGACAATATTGAATGGTAAATACATTCGTTTTCTATTACTTTATTTTTCTTTCTTTTCAACAATCTCTAACTCCCTTTTTGAATGTTAATACGCCATGTACGCATTAACGGTACAATAGATATTCATATTATTTTTAGGAGAGAAAAATAAGATTATTCTTGATTTCTTCCTATATTTTTTTCCTATATAATTCTTATCTGCATAAATAGCTATAGCAGTCTGGTTTCAAATACCACCATTCTTTATTCATTGTTAAGAAAAAAAAGTAATATACTTTATAAAAAAAAAGACTTTAAGATAGTGAAAACTTAAAACTTAATCCAAATATTATGGGATAGTTTTATTTAGATTTCTTGGAAATCTCCACTATTGATATTCTAACACAGCGGTTCTCAACTGTGGGTTGCAACCCCTTTGAGGGTCAAACAACCATTTCACAAGGGTTGCCTAATTATTGGAAAGCACATATTTTCAATTCATAACAGTAGCAAAATTACAGGTTGGGGGTCACCCCAACATAAGGAACTGTATTAAAGGGTCCGGAATTAGGAAGGTTGAGAGCCATTGTTCTAACAGATTATTAAATAAATAATAAAATGTTATTCATTAAGCTATAATTTATTTCAAATAAACAAATTGCAATAACCCAATATATGGCAGCAGAAAATAATGTTGGTGTTTAAAAGTATTGTGTATGTATGTTAAACACATTGATGGAGCTTAACACTTAATTGCTATTGGTGCTAATTTGCTATTGTTTGCCATCTTTTTAGCATTTTGATTTATAGTATCTTAATAATTAAGCCTATATTGAAAGTTTAATAAGTTCTTTTAATTATTAAAATGTATTTTATATTTACACAGGTGTTGGTCAAAATACCAGGAACTTCTTTAACTATATTTCTATTATAATAATGTATAAATGGATATATGTAGCAATGTAATATTTTTCTTTATGCAGACTAAAGTCTTCATGTTTTATAAATATTTGAAAAGAAATGTCAGAACTACCTTAGTCTGAATCCAAAAATTTTTATATAAAAAAAGTGATTACTATATTCACTAAATATTGGGGAAATAAATTCTTTTAGAATCGTTTTTTATCAGAAATCATTGGTTTATGAGGGGGGTTGATATCCATTGGAGAGAATTGCAATCAGAGAAAATCAATGCTGACATTAATATGTTTTTGGAACACTTAGGAGTTAACCCAAAAATCATCATGAGATTCATCAGAACAGATATGACCAGGTTATTATTTCAAAACTGTCTTTGCTGCTATAGTACATAAATAGTAGGGGCATGCACTTAAAAATTACACTGTGCCTGACTGGAAGTATGTCATATTGCTATTTTAACTTTTCCTAATGATATGTGTAAAAGTCACATAATAAAATAACAGTGCATCTATCAGCAGTCATCCAGGTTTAACATTTAGGATTTTTTTCATATAGTCAACCAATAGTCAATTTACCTAATAATGGTAAGAAAATGGTTATCCATTGTATTTTTTATCTAAGTTCCAACTTAATCTTAGTTGTCAGATGACTAATAATGCCTACCTGTATAAATAAAAAATAGTTGTAATATGATATGGTTTTTATTACTGATGGTGAAAGTGTCATTGTGCTAAATCCACAGTTATGTTCATTTTGACTGTGAATCACCGTAAACAAAACTGTAAATATAGATAATGATTTTCTTCTAGAACTCTTTAGAGATACATTATAGCTGATAACTTCTTGAATAGTTTGGGAAAACTGGTTTATATATATTTTTGCAAACCTACTTTACAAATGTCATTCTCGTTTTTCTCAATGTTTAATGTTCCAATCTATTTAGCCATCAAATTCAAATATAAGTTCATGGAATGTGATATAAATTTACAATAGCCTTTCCAGCCATCTAATTTAAATATGACTGGGTCGTTGTGATCTACTTTCAACAAGAGTTAGAGATCCTGTAGAGGTATTTTGTTTAATCTGAAACTTTATTTGAATGGGAACTGGTTTAAATATTCCCCTAGATTCTGTTCAAATATTGAATCAAATTTAGAAATACAAACTGTATTAATTACAAATGACAGCCTATAAGCATATTAATAACGATATCACACTTTTCTGTTATTTAATACAAATTATTATAGTCTCAAAAATGAATGTATTCAAAATTAATTATAATTCTTTTATTGTTTTCCATTTATGAAACCTAGTCATTTAAAAGTGATATTTGCTTTTATGATCTTTTTAGTTTTGTTGTTTTTTTTTTTGCTCCGTACTGTCTCACTTTAGTTTTTGCTTGAATTTTTGTAAATGTAAATGTTTCCCAGCTAATAAATGATTAATAATTGTAATTAGTTTATCATTCTGTCTTTTAGAGTTGTATCTTTTCAATTAAAAGCACAAATTGATTGTTCACTATTAATTGACAAGGGCTGCATTTATAATTATTTATTAACCCTCGCGCTGCTTAAAACTCATTTAAAGCATATACCAGTTGTCAAGCGTTGGTGGCCTAGTGGTTAACATAGTTGCCTTCCAAGTAGCTGCCCCGGGTTTGTTTCCCGGTCAACGCTATGACATATGAAAAAAAAGCATATACCAGTTGTACTTTTTTTTCACTAGTCTGAAAATCAAGGATTGAAATTTTCTTTTAAAGCATAAGCATATATTATACGTCTAATATATTTTAAACTGTATCTTATAGACTGAATGTCATATGCATTTTACCAAATAAAAATATGAACAGACTTCATTCGTTAAATTATTTTTTTTTTTTTTTCAGTTATATACACATATATATTTATATTAGAATATGAACTAAGTTTTATGTAATACTTTTTTCATTTTTTCTCAGTCAAGGTCGTATAATATCTGAGTCTACATAATTCTTAATTTATATGAGTTACACTAGGTGTTTATTGCTCAAGAGATCATGTGACGTTAGGGCACCAGAAGCAACAAATTAAGCTTTAATTAGAACACTTTTAGTTTTTGAATCTATAATTATATACTGCATCGGGTAGCCTAATAATTTAAATATTGTTAAAATTTATGATACAGTGTAAGTCGGCAAGCAATGTAAATTTCCAGTGTTTTCACTCAATTATGATATCATATTATTTAGTTATTCAATTGACTGTTCAGCAGAAATTAAAATATGCATGCTGTACTTTCCTGAGATTTTGAAGACTATAAGTTTGCTCAAATAATTACATAAAAAATTAGTGGAAATCAATTTTGTGGACCATGAGTTTGTCCCTGGGGTAAAAAAAAAACAGTTATGGAAGTTTGTTTGCATTTAACATAGTTGACTAAAAAAATAATAGAGATCTTTATTGTCTAATGAATAATTAATGTCAGCTTCCTAGCTAATTTTGTCCTTATTTTTTACATAATAAACATTTTAACAGACTAAAATAAAATAGTAAGTTTAGGATTCTAAAGGTTATGGATTTAATGCATTACCTAATCAATCATTCACAAATAACAAAGAGACTTCTTTAGTTTACCTATAATCTGTAATTAACATTAATAATTTCTCCATCTCACATTATTCTACTTGTAAAACAAGCATGTGAACTCCAATAATCATTGGATAATCAATTAATCTTTATTTAGGATAGTATTCTATATTAAAAAACTTAATGTGTAGAAACTGAATTGAAGATCCATTTGGCACTACTATTTTATATCCATTGATTACTCATGATTGCATGGATGGCTCATAAATGAAATGGTAAAAAATTGATTATCTCTCAATTTGTTTCATTAAATAATTTAATAGTCAAAATTTAATAGCTGATTGTGTCAACCATTATAAACTTTTCTTAATGCCTTTCATTCTAAAATTTGTAAGTAAATGTTTGGAGGCATCTTTTTATTTACTTTTTTAATGAGGAAAAATATATGGTTAAATTATATAATGCTTTTTTCTTTTCAAGAGAGTTGTTTATTTTGAAGAGAATATGAATAACATGTATTTTTAGCAACAAAATATTTTTTATACTTTTTTGAAAAGTCATCTAGCTTGAATGGGACAGTAATCTGTGGGTGATGTTTTTTAGTTGCAGTCCCAGAAATACAATATTTTCTCATCCTGGAAAACCATGGCAACACTATTGAAAAAACAATATGCTAGTACAATGAAGACAATGCACTTATGTTGTTCAAGTAAAATGAGTTATATTTAAAAAATCTTTTAAAACTACTTGATTTGAACTCAGATAAGCATCTTTAGTTGAGTTAACAATATTTACTTCCATAAAGTAGAAAGTTGGTCTGCTTTAAACCAAGATTTGACAGAATTTTTACTTTAAAAAGCAAGTGCATCTATTCTACTGTCTTCCAAAATCTAACTAATTATATGTAAACATTTTTGTTAATACACGAAAGCTAAATATGAGACAACCTGATCTTGAGATAGTTAAATAAATAGTCATTGTAAGTTTTCAGCTAATATATTATTTTGTGAATATTTGTTTGGATTTTTTAATATTATTTAATGAAATTTTTTAAGGGAAATATTAATTAAGTACTATGCATGGGGTGTACTATTATGTGGTTGTAAAATGTGGGCAATAAGTAGTGAAATTAGGAATAGAATGTAAGCCTTTGAGAAGTGGTCATGAAGAAGAATGGAAAAAATTAAGTGGGTGAATAAAATAACAAATGAGGAAGTTTTGAAAAGAGTTAATGAAAAAAGAAGCTTGATTGAGGAAATTACAAATAGAAAGAAAAATTGGGTTGGACAAAAATTAAGAAAAAGTATAGTTTAATTTAAAATGTTTTGGAGGGAATGATAAGTGGAAACAAGGAGAAAGAATGGAAAAGGTTACCATTATTGGATGATATAAAAGATGGGGTAAGAGTTAATGTGAAATTGAAGAGCTGGGCAATGAAGAGAATGGATTGGAAAAATTGATGAATTGATGATGTGACTACTCTCTGGACCTGTCCATGGGACAAAATACTATTGATGATAAAGGAAAATTGTATAGAATATTACTTGTTCTGTCATAAATGTTTCCTGATAAACTTTACTTATATTCTGAAAGAGAGTTCTATTATAAATTATGAAAATCCAAATAAATATATTTTTAATCTTTTCATAAAAAAGTTAGTTTATTTAATAATGTAAACAAATTACCATTAAGTAATAATTTATTTATGTTTAGTGTATAGTCTTGAACTAAAGAAGACTGATACTGAAGTATATACATATATCTTGTATATGAACACCATTCTGAAACCTCATCATCATACTTTTGCAGTGACAGCTACTTAAATAGTACTTATTTATTTATAGTGCTGGTGATGATGTCTATTCAATACTGAATACCAACAATAAGGGTCATTCATTATCATTGTGTATTTTTTTTCTTTGTCTATTTACAACGTCAAAATATAAACATAACATTTTTCTTAAAAGTTACACTTTGAAAATAATGAAAAATGTTCTGGTAATTGACAATTTTATTCTAAAAGATTAAGATTGTGTACATTCTCATGATAGAATGAATCCTTGCAGTAAGACCAGCCTCCATCTTCCTTATATCATGTTAAATTCATTCTAGTGACATTTTAAAATATATATATTTGGATTAAATTGAATACAATAATAGTCACCAGATGTACTTTCACACACTGACATCTTATAGTGAATACAATAAGACTAAGTTTTAAATCTACCAAGCATAACAGTATCAGTTGCTTAGGAAATCATATGATATTCAAAATACTAGCTGAATACATGTAGGATCATTAAATTGAATAAACTACAATTTACTTTTATTTTATTAGAAACTGACAATTTACTTTACCACTGCAACATCCCATATATTCAATCATACTATGATAAATGTTTATGGTAATCAAAAGTAAATAAATCTTAAAATTTATTGCCAATTTCTTGTAACAGAAATCAAAATATCTGCAACTGGTTTATAACAGCTTAAAAAATATATATAGTTTAGAATCTTATAGATAAATAAATAGGTTACCTCAGCTTAGATTTATGAAACATCTTATTATCTTGAACAGAATAAGTAATTAAAATTTCTACTACATAAAAACTTAATATCCAAAACATCAGTTATAGGAATTTGCAAGACTTGATTACATTACTTAGATAAAACAATAATGGCATAATTGACATTGCTATTTACAATTAAAATTCTAGTTATATTCTCCAAATCTTAAGAGGTTGATATTGGAAAGTCTGCTTTTTTATGACAAGCATGGGTGGCCTAGCAGTTAGCATAGTTGTCTTCCACACAGCTGGCCTGGGTTCGCTTCCTGGGCAACACTTTGACATATATATTCTCTTGTATTTAATTTTTTTCTGTTCAATAAAACCATCAGTGCCTTTGGTTTCTGATACTTCTCTGTCAGTCTTTAGTACAATATCCCATCAAATGATTAATACAAAAAAGTTTATCATACAAATTTAAATAAACATAAATATGTGGTATTTCCTTGTTCATTTTTAATTTGCATTCCATACTACTGATGTACTTTAGAATCAAAGTTATTTAGACAATGAGTAATCATAGACAGCTATGAAGTCAAATGCATATGTCTGGTTTCTAGATAATTGAGATTTTTTTAAAAAAAAAAAAAATATTGATCAATGGACATTAGATGACAGGAAAATAAGTTTTAGATAAGCCTTTTTTTAGATATAATAGGCTGATCAACATGTACTAAGTGACAGTGAAATCATAATCTGATATCTAGTTTTTAATCTAATTTTTCTAATAGAAAGTGTTGATAAATAAACACTTTATCATAGAGCATCAATCTCCTCTTTTGTGGCCAATTGGATAGTAAATAATGTTCAACAGACTTGTGACTGCTTTTTAATCATCTTTTTTTTTTAGTTTGCATCCTACCATATGAAGTATTAGTTAGAACCTTAATTAGATATACAGTAATCTAGTATGAGTTAGTCACTCAGTGTTTGCATAGTTTTGTTTATAAAGGAAATTGATAATTACTGCCACTGTTTATATTGATGAATATATCACATCATTTGCTTTCAATCACATGATGTTATGTACAAATCTAAAAGTATATTTCCAAAAATAATCCATTTTCAATTTTAATTTATTAAAGTCAATAATAAGTATTTCACCATTTTCTTTACATATATGGCCCATTAATTTCAATATATTTAAAAAAAAAAAAATTAAACACACTTTTTCTTTTTAAATCTTGATTTTTTTATTTTATGGCCTTTTTTTTTTATTTCATTTTTTTTCCAATATTTCAACTATACTTTATATAAACATTGTCAATGATATTCCTATAAAATATTATATATATAGCTCACACTTAAACTCTTAAGCTTTTCAGAATAGTCCCAACCCAGACCGGTTTCTGCTACTGGCATCCTCAGTAAGGCTAGGATATTCAAGCATTAGATTAAAAATACCAGGATAAGCCCAGCACTTTATATAATGTATAACTATTAAGTAGAAAATCTGAAATTTTCAGATATCTATATATCTCCAATCCAGTTATCTAACTTAAATAGCCATATGGGACTGGGACTGAACTAAGTTCAGATACACCAGTAGCAGAACCTGGTCTGGGGTTGTGAATATTCTGCAAAGCTTGTTAAGAGCTTATTTGCTGCTCTATATATAACATTTGTAATACAAGCTTATTAAATTAGGTCATGTGGCATCTGACTTGATTTCTTTTGTAATCTTATAAAATATATGTTTACAATTAATCTACAAAGTATTTCCAAAGCAGCATATTAAAAAATATTTTATCAGATATTATTTTGGCAATTTTTTGTAAACATATATTTGTATGTATATATATATAGTGAATTAAATATTTTTATAGATTGTTATTCTAATAAAGAATTGACCTAAGGAGATTGTATTCTCTTTTGATATTGCCATCAATTACTACTAATTGACAACTTTCCTGAGGCTAAACAACTTTTCTTGATTAAACTATAATAGCTCTTTTGTTAGAGTTTATATATATATATATATATATATATATATATATATATATATATAAGGAGGTTACCTTGTTATTATTGATACTGGGATTGTCTAAGTCTTCACTGGTTTTTAATGATATATATATATTATCCTTAACAATGACCATATAATATGGTTGAAACATTGGAGAAAAATTGAATTAAAAAATAGTTTACAAAATAAATTAAATAATTTTTAATATATTGAAATTTATTAAAGATATTGCCAAAACACAACCTAAATGTTTTCTAAAGTAAAATCTTTTATGATTTAATAATAATATTAGTGAAATCCATCAATGTTACAATCCATAGAAATAAAATGATTTTATATATTATGTATTAAAACTCAATTAATTTATGTAATTATATCTAAATTAAAAAGCATAAAAATATCCTGACTTATGTTTATATAAATCTGAAAAACAAAGTCTAAAGGGCACTTAAGTTTTATTTTAAAGTATACATGAATAGTCACTGAACTTATAGTGTAATGCTAAGCATACAAGCGTTGCTAATTAAGCATTCCAGGTTTAGTCAAAATGTAAATAAA
This sequence comes from Epiperipatus broadwayi, assembly GCA_028023455.1. Classification (NCBI taxonomy): domain Eukaryota; kingdom Metazoa; phylum Onychophora; class Udeonychophora; order Euonychophora; family Peripatidae; genus Epiperipatus; species Epiperipatus broadwayi. The sequence goes on from JAQFVV010000256.1 coordinate 717,985, forward strand.
TAATTTTTATATAATTTATTTGATGCTATTTGTTTGATATGATTATACTGCATCAATAAATTATTGTTGGATTAAATTATAGAATATATAAGTTTATGGATGTTGTAAGATGTTTCAGAAAGAAAAAAAACAGTAAAGAAACTAATAATCCATTTTAGAAAATAATATGAACTCTAAAAAAATTATAGATAAGCCATATTTATTTGTCAGAAGTAAAGTAATAGGTTTAAAGTGATATAAGATATTATGCATATGTAAAAAACAGGGATGAAATTAAATTAATAATCTCAAACAAACAATATTTTCCAATACCTCTTCTAAAAGAAAATGTGATGATGATTGCATCACTCTTTAGGTTTATAAGTTTGAGAAGTTTATTTTTTTTTATCTCATTTGAAATGTTGTACAGTAATATATCCTATGTAATTTCTGCAATGTTCTTCATCTTATAAAAATATTATATCAATTGTCACTTAATAATTAGAAAATGCATATTTACAATTGACAATTAATCTTACATTTAAAAGAATCATGAATTCAACTAAAATTAAGCTGCTCAATAATTTACTATAACCATGTATGATCAGGTGGGTCAGCAATATGAGATGGCATAGTCTGAGTTTGAATCCCTTGTATTACATTATGTGCAGGTGTGTGTAAGTATGTACAGTGTATTAATTTATATACCCAAGATTATTATCTAAAACTTGAACTCTTCCAAATGTATTTTTTTGCTGGAGTTAATTAGACTATAGAATACTATAACAAAGTGATGCAATTTAATCATTTGAATGATATCTTCCATTATTTCTATAACATTAGTTACTGTCAATATATAGATGCATAAATTTTAATGAATATTTATCAAAAAGAACAATAATTTTATCTTTGAAATTAACATTTTTCTTGGCTGCCTCCAACAGTTTATTTCTGTAAATGTTTGTTCTTTATTTAGAATTGCAATTATTACTCATATTGTAGTTTCTAATTTCTATTAGTAGACAATTACTATGTCATGCATGTAAACTTGGATTAACCAATAATAAATTAAATTGATTAGCCATTGATATAATTATAGAATATTCTGGATATGTCTTTCATGGGAATTTGAGATTAAAAGTAACAAATAACTTTGTACTGCAGTGTTTAATGACTTTTCCAGCAGTTCTCATAACTGGGGATTCAAATCCAGGTAACTTAGAAACCTTTTTAAATATCTGGATATTTTTGGCAAATTTGAGATTTCTTAGATAGCCAGACCATAGCTAACATAATAGTCATTCAAATATTGGTCAGTAAATGTGTACTAACTGTTCTTACTAGAGTGCAAAGATTTATGATTAAAATGAATTATTCAGATAAATTTCAATATAATGTCCATAAAATGAATGTACAATGGTAATTTGATGCTCATAGATGAAAAGGATGTCATATTTTTTATTGAAACTGAGTATATGGATTATATTCTTTGTTACCTTTAAAATTAATTTAAAACTTTCAGGATGAAAAACATTTATATAATGTATTATCTACACAATCTGACCCATTCAAAAACTAAAACAAATTAATGATTAATAACCTTTGTTTTTGGAAGCATAAATTTTAGAATAAATGAAGCTGTACCAAAGAATGCAGTAAAAAATTTGGTGGTAAAACTTTTTTCAGACAATTGTAATATTAAAAGACAAAAATATCATTATAAACAAATAAAAGTAAAATTGTCCCTTTACAAAACATTTCAAACATTAACATAATTTTCAAGAAAATTAAATTGTATATAGAAATAAAATAAAAAAGTATATGTTTTAAAACTAAGATGATAGAGAAGAAAGCTTAGAATTTTCTAAATAGCACAATCAGTTATCAAAAAATTTCAACTTTCTAAAAACTAAAATATTATGACAGAAATTATCATTTTTCAAATATGTTATGAGGACTGATGATTCAGGGGGAAAGTATTAATGCTTAGGAAAATTGAAAAAAAAGTAAAGATACTTATGGACAAGGTGCATAAACAGAATAATAGAAGCTTCATAAATGCTTCTGTAAAAGTTTTTTTATATGAAGAGAAATAAAAAGAAAATGAAGAATCTTTTATGTGAGATTATCACTAACTTAACAATAATTTGAGTGTTAAATTCTAATACTAATTTGTTTTATTGCTTTTTATTATGTGTATATTTTCCCTATTAATTTTATATTTAATTAGTTTGTATGTATGAGTAATAGTGTGTTAAATCCAATTATTACAAAACTAAATATAATCTTGATCATATGAAATTTCTGTATCCTTCATTTGGGTTTAAAACGTGGCTTTTCTTTTGAGATATATTTTATAACCACAAGCATCACATGCCACTAATTAATAAATGTATTTCTAAAAATATAGCAAATCACCATCATTTTTGAAAAGACCTATATTTTAGCCAATGTATTATCATCAGGTAAATCTATTTTCTGCCAAGAATCTCACTTCATATTATCTTACTATATTAAGAAATATTTTTTCATATTTATGCAAAATTTCAAAACTAATTATAAATGACACTATGTTTTGAAGTTTAAGCTTTAATCAACATCACAAACAAAGTATACACATACATATATAAATTAAGGGATTTGAACTTCGAATTTTTCAGACTATAATCATTCTTCATTCTTTCTTAAACACTCAACACACATGACTACATACATGTAAAAAAGATTGATGATCACCAATATATGTATGTCATGCAAAATTAGCACTCATCAGTTAAGCCAGATCATAATCTCCCACACACATATATACAATCAGTGTTCAGTTTATATTAAGATAGCAATTCCTTAAAGTATATATACATGTGATCCATTCTTTTATTATTATATGTATATTGTTAAATGCTAAAGCTAAAAGACATATTGATTATCATAATAGGAGTTACTGTAAAATTTTAATTTCAAATGTGTCACATATACATATACAGGTAGCAAAAAGTCCAAGATATATTTAAAAAGCATATTTATGCCATCAAACAAAAAACACTTTATATGATATCATGAAAAAAAAATTTTTATAAATTAATTTAGTATTTTAAATGTGTTCTTTCTCCCCTGGAACTTATAAAGTAGAAAAATATAATGTGCTGCCTCAAAACATGTTGGGCTTATAGTAATAAAACAAACGTATTAAATATTAAAACAAAAAATGATCATATTTTGCAATACATTTAAATTGTTTGCTTTAATTATTAAGATTGGAGCTCTGTATGGTCTAGCATAGTGATAAAGTTGCATTCTTGTTTGGAAGCTAATATTATTAGTATTTGTTCAGCAAATAATCTCTTATTAAGTTACTAACCATTCTGTTATTTATTTATTTTCATTACAACTGAATTAAACTTTGTTTGTTAACAAGGTCTATTTTTTTTGACATGTCATCAAAACCAAAAGCCATTTCTATTTTAGGCATAACCACAAGCTAATTGGTCAATCATTTCAAGCTGATCATAATAGTGTAATAACCATGTTCATTTCATTTTAGATAAAAATCCTGCTTGTTCTGCCCTCTAGTGGAATCGCACCCTTTACTAAAATATAAATTTTATTTCCCTAATTAAATCGTGTTTTCTTATTTCAGAAGCAAAATCAAGTTTCATATCTGTTATATAATTGAGTAGAAATAATTTCACCAGCATAAAATTAAATCCATTTTTATATTTTTAATTTAGTTATTTCCTTTTTAAAAGAAATAATTTAATGCCAACTGTTCAGTTCAAAGTAAAGGTTGAAAGCTTTTTTTTTAATCTTTGGCAAATATTCCCATTGGACTCCAAGAAGCTCATAAGTAAATTGAAAAGTAGAAAACCATTAACTAAAAATTTAAAAACGAATTGAAAGAGACAGTACAAGAAACAGAAAAGGTTGGTGACAGACAACTTTAATAACCAGAAGAAAAAAAAATCCCATATAAATTTTGATTTTTAAAAACATTTGTAAAAATTAAACAATTTACTAACAGTCATTAGTATAACTTTATAATAAAAGTATTTAAAAAGTTCTAAATATAATAATTTAATGTTTTATTGCAGTTATTCAAAGCAATAATAATTGTAGTTTATTTATTTATATATATAGCTTAAATTGTATTACACTATATAATATAAACATCACATGATCACCATTTCTTATGCTTGCTTATAACTGTTATAATACAATACGTATAGTGAGTTTTGCCTGTTTTAATAACTGTATAATATACCTATAGTATTTAGTTTTAAAAATTACAATCATTTGATTTACTGTAAATATCACGTTATAAATTATGTCAGAACATAAATAAAAAGTTTACTTAAAATAAAAAATAAACCACTTGAGTCTTAATTAAAATATCATTTGAGAATAGAATTTCCAGAGTTTCACCATCATTGAACCTCATTAAAAAGTCATTCACCAAACATAAAAGTCAAAAAAAAAAGAAGTGTTTAAAATTTCGTAGCAACAAAAAAAGACTGTGGAGCCAAATAACACAGGAAAATTAAGTAACAATTTTCTAAGGTATTACATAAAACTAAAAATGAGAGAGGTGTCTCACTTCATAAAAACAAAAATGGTAAATTAAAAACAAAATATTTAACATGCTAGCAAATAACCTTGCGCAGATTATGCTTTTGCCAACATATTTAAGTATCGTTGTAAATTGGTAATGGGGAAAAGAAATTTTCTAATGATATGTAAGAAATAAAAATTACTAATCAGTTAAGACAAACTTCTTTTAAATTGCAGAATGTGAATAGTAAGGTAGAGCAAAAGTTCAGGTTAAATTAAATATTAGGTCAATACCTCTAACATTACACCATTAACTCTCTCCTGGACAGAAAATAGAGATGTTAGGTACTAGAAATCTGTAGAGTAAAAAAAAATGCAATAAAAAAGAAACTATAAACTAATATTCTAATTTGTTGAAAACAACTAAAGATTAATATATTCATATCCAGGCTATAAACTAAAAAGTGTTGTAGAAATTTTTCTTAATAGGAATGTTCATATTAGACAAATGTTTATATTAAGCACCTTATTACAGTGATCACAAAATCCAATGGATATATTTGTATTTGTAGTGGCTTCCATCTGCTAATAAACATAAATGTAAATAAAATCTTCTAACAAGTCCCTAAAGTTTAAAACATTTTACCTAGATTCAGAAAAAAATATTTTGCAAAACATGGTTTAAATATTGCCTTTTATCAAATCCCCATTACAAAGAACTCAATTGAACTTCTGATCATTACAACGTAAAAAGTTTATTTATTACAAGTTATCATTTGGCATCACTACAGTTCCAAATATTTTTCAAATTAAAATATTTACATTTATTTCAGGGAGTTGAAGACATGGCTTCACATTTTAAAAACAGTCTGGTAATGTTCAAATTGGAATCATCAATATAAAAATGTGCTATAGATGTTTGTGATAACCTGTATACTTTCTAGTGCATCTGCAAAACAAATGAACTGGATTTTTTTAAAGCATATAATCTTGAATTGGAATATCTTTAACCCTATAGATACATATTCTAAATGGGTGAAGTATGAAATAGTAAAAAATACATAGAAAAAATGATTTTAAAAAATAAATATTTGTGATTAATGGTTTTCCTAAAACTCTGATATTCAATAATAGAACTAATTTTATCTCAACTAGATTTCAAAGTTATATGAGGCAGTCAGCAATCATATATGTGTATACTTCACCTTACCACCCAAATCACTGAACTGAATAAAAAGATCATCCAGCATTTGAAACACATTAATGACATAACATTTTTTAAAATCCATATTAATAGTATTTCTCTACGAATACCAGAATATACAAACCAAAATGCTGTTGGAAGAAAGTTATGCAATAAATTATTGTTTGAAAGCAAACCCTTGGAAATTACAGTGAGAAATGATAATTTATATTTAAAAGAAAAACTCTGTATTAGAAATAATTTTTAAAAATGTGGATAAAAGGATCTGTATTTAAATTTCTATTAGAACAAATTGCTATAGTTCACCAGAAGATCTTGAAATCAATAATCTGAAGAATGATAAGTAAAAACACAAATAATACTTTATAGGCTACTCCAGAAATAGTAAATAAGGTCAAAAAAATTGCGCAAAATCTATCTACAATAGAAGAAATATCAAATCTTTATTTCTGACTCAGAAATTGAGTCAAAGAGAGCTATTGGCATACCTTAAACATTATATAGTTAATATGTTATTCCAGATTTATCAAAATTAGAAGAAAGTTATGTTCTGTGTGTGCATATAGATATATATTGTTCACATGCATTGTACATCTTTTAATTAAAAAAATAGTTTTTCTATTGATTAATTTAAAAAATTAATCTGATTATGAAGAAATTTATAACCTGATTATTTACTAGTTCAACACAAGAGACTACAGATAGTTTAACACAATTTATGACATAAATAAGCAAGATAAGGAAACAAAACATGTGAATTCTAGAAATCAACAAAAGCTTCCAATACAAAAAATTAAATTCTCCCAAGATTGGTGATGTAGAGAAGAAAACAAGAAAGAAGAGCATCATTTGTCAGTTAACATCATTGAAGGAAGTTCCGTGAAACATACACCATAACTAAAAGTACATAGTGGACCTAGAAACTGTACAAGATACCTGGCCTTTATTATTATTTTATTAAGCTTTTGAAATTATTAACCCGATTGATATTGTAGTGGAATCCAAATAACCCACTTACATATAATTACTAGAATGTATAAGAACTTACATAATTGGATTAATGAATGTTATGAATAAACTGCACTGATTATATTTAGACTGAAAACCCTAACTAATTATGATAACCAGGCTGGTTCTCCATTAACTTTATTTATTGTTGAACACTATTAACAGCTATATTTCCTGTATGTCATTTCCACAAAATATGTTCAATCAGAGAGATGTCTATCTCTTATAAACTATAGACATTTTTTATTCATAGTAAGTCTGTCATATGCAGACTCAGGTATCATTTCTATAATGTGGAACTTCTATAAGATGGGTTCAAATCCTTACTGCACTTTTTAAATGTTAAACCCTTTCATTCATTCATAACTGGTTCAATTAAACATGGGTATACTTCACAGTGTAATTATTTTTATTGTTACAGCTAACATGAATAATCTAATAATTTGTCTCTAATTAAAAAATATTAGAAAAATTAACATCTATCTTTATGTTGCAGTTATGGAATAAGAATTAAGGGCTACATGTAAAGGATTAATAAATCATTTATTTTACTATCATAAATGGATTAGTTCTGAATATTTATGTAATATTTACACAATGTAGTAATAGTTAAACCCATAACATAATAAAAAACAATAAAAAAGATATATTAAAATAAAAACAGAAAAAGATATTGATTGATACAGATTTGTTAATGTAGAAAAAAAATAATAATTTTTACAGAAATATACGATCATTCAGTTTTAGTGGATTCTGGAATTAAAAAGTCTTACCCATTTTTTAATTATTTTGTAAACATATGTTTTATTTTTTAAGATGTTTATTTTCAGCTCATGTATTTGAAGATTTAATTTCAAGTGACTTTAAGCTTATTAAAATCATTCAGTTAGCCAGTTTTACTGGCTAACTTCAATTCATGAGAATATTAGATAATATATTTCGTTATGGTGAACTTTTCATTTTATATAACGTCAAACTACAGTCATTCAATTTTCTCAGTTTCCTGTTTTACTTTTGGTTCATATTTTTTAAAATATTTTATGGCTAAGGCTGGATTAATTTTAGATACAGTTTCAATGACAGGTAGTTGGTTATCCAATGTTACACTGCTGACATTTTTTTTATTTTACACACACACAATATATATAATCACTTATTTTAATAAATTTTCCCTTGATAGATGGATGTTGCAGATAATAGCAAAATTATTTCACTAGTAATTGGCTTACATTATATGGCAGAGGGCATTCTTACATAATGAAATCTCAGAACCAACATACACTGAAGATTTATCTGAACTTGACAAAAACATATAGATAACTGACTATATTTATCATCTTTACAGGTTATTATCATTATTTTCTGGCTAATGTATCAGAAGATATCTGTATGTTTCAGCTTTTAACAACTTTATATTGATATGCTGTTTTCTTCAAATTTTGCTGGTGTTTCCATTGCTGATATAAAGAGAAAATTCAAAAGACAAGCAAGACATTACCTTATACAAAAGGTTTTTAGTTTTTTTTATATATCTTTTGCTCATCAGTAAATTTTGAAAGATATTTTCTAACCTGACATCTGTTTGATATATAACTTTTTGGCTCGTCTTGTTTTGTTTTGTGTTTTTTTTCATTTATTTAATTAGTTTTATTTCCTTAATTACATTGTTAATTATACTTCAGGTATTTGTTAATTCTATTAATAAAATGTATACAATTAATCAAATTTTAAACAAGTATCAAATATTCAGGATTAATTAAATACGTTTCTATTTATATAATTGAATCAATGTGCTTCCTTGTTTTACTTTTATTTTATCTCAATTTTTTTTTATGTAGTTGAACTAAATCTTTTTTACAATTAAAAAAAGTCAACATTATCAACTTTTTTCTTTATTCTTTCTATTCATTCTTTTTTTTTGTACTTATATGTATATTTGTGGCCAGGTTAAATGCGCAATATATATATATTAACCTAGCTGTTGTGTGTGTATATATATATTACTAGCTGCATCCACAACTTTGCTCATGTTATTAGATGAAAAGAAGGTAAAGTAGTTGGTAACTAAATTATAGTCAAATAGTATTTACATAAAATAATAAAACGAGTTATTAACAGCAGGTAAAAATAATTATGGTAATGCATTTTTATAAATAATGTTATATATCACTTTTAACTGTTGTATTATTATTTAATGTAAATATTTTTTTAATATATTTTAATTCTCAACTAAATTACCTTGTTTTATTTTACTAACATGATGAAAGCTGATTCACAGTTGTAAGTGTTAGTACAATAATAGTAAAAATAAAATTATAAAAAAAAATAATGCAGTTGATTATTAAAATAGGCTTTTAATTTATATATATATAAGGAAGATATATTCTGAATAGTAAAATTTTTTTAATGTTTTATTATGTAAATTCCATTTTTGATGTATTGAATATCAAAGAAAAATCCCCTTGCTAATTCTCTTCATTTCTCTAGTTGTCCGGTCATTGTTAATGGAAACTTCGATAATTTAAAAATATTTGCATATTCCACTTTCAAACTGTAGCTTACATTCATGTTAAGAGAATATTTGATAATTATTTATTCCATTTTAATTTTGATGTATTGAATAGTAAATAAAATGTGTATTCACTAAATATTTTTTATTTTTCTATCTATCCTTTTGCAGTAATAGAAAGTTTGATCATTAAAATATTGTACCAGAACATTAGAGTGTATGGGCTTTGAACCCTTCAATGTTTATTTCACTCAAAATAAAAGACATTTTCTTTAATAAAAATAAAGGGAAATTTCAAATTGTATTTTTTATTGTATTTATTGTATTTAATTAATTTAAACAGGCAAAACTCACTATACGTATTGCCACACACAGCAAGCTAGAGTAATCAATGGATGCCAGATGACTTGTGCATAAAATCCCTATTTAGTGCCTACTCATCCAATATCCCCAGGCTAGTTTCTGGCTTGTGACCTTCGTCAGTGAGGGGGCCTTGGATCTGAGAGCACTGCACCTAGATCTTAGGATCTAATGCAACCCTCCAGCAGCCACCTTTTATCTCCACTTAACTACAAAACTATGAGTTCTAAACTGAAAACACCTTAATGTTTTTAATCCAAGCCCATCAGCTTACAAGCCAGAAACTAGTCTGGGGATATTGGATGAGTAGGCACTAGATAAGGATTTTATTCACAAGCCTTCTGGCATCCATTGATTACTCTAGCTTGCTGTGTGTCACAATACATATAGTGAGTTTTGCTTGTTTTAAAACAGTTATATACAAGCATTAGAAGTGGTGGTCATGTGATGGTATTTAATTAATGGCTTACAATGATATAAAATATATGTAATGTCCCACATGGTTATATGATTTAAACAAAGTATTAACATTTATTAAACTAAGAAAAGAAAGAAAAATGAAAGAGAAAAAAATAATAACTTTAATATATCTTTTTTAAAAAAATAAATATGAAATAGAAAGGAATTTTCTTTCTTTTGTGGTCATCTTTTTTTCTATAATTAGTAGATAAACAGATCTATAGATCTAGTAATTTAGTTCTTTTGTAAATAACTAAATTAGATTAAGTATACCCCCAAAATAAAGATAAGTAAAAATGTTGATAATTGGGTTTTGCATGGAGCTGGTCATGTATTCAAAAATTGTTGGCTATAAAAAGAATTTGTCTTTATTGTTCTCAGTCTTTTTCTGATTGTAACTGAACTGGAGTGAATGAAGCAAACTTATAACTAAAAAATTTTTAAAAAAGAGATTTAACCACTGCTGTAAATTTCTTTTGATGATCATACCTGAAATAAGTTTACCTGTAGTGTAAAGAGATGGAAAATAATTTGTTTTCTAAAAAGAAGTAGCTAATATGATAAGGTAAAGCACAACATTTGTAAGTGCTATTCACATTTGTTCACCAGAGATGGCTTCCTGATTATTTAGAACACCCTTATCTAATAAATGTGTTATATAAAAAGTCTGCAGAGATAAGTGAAAATGAAATCCAAGTAAAAAGAAATAACCTCTTAACCAATGCTTTCTAAAAGACCAGACCAGCCAAAAAATACAGAATCATTATAGTGCATGTGTATATTGTGGAAAAGACATTATGTAAACCAGTAAGGTGGACCACCTCCATTGTAAAAGCATCAATCACCAACTATTAACTATGAAAGTAAACTTTAAAATCACAATTGTGACAAATATGCAAAGTGACCTTGAATATATATATATATGCACATATATCAATATATCCACATATCTACAATTCTAGATGAAAGAAAAAAACATAAGTACTTTGATCTATAAACTTAAATGACTCTTGAATCTAAGGTGAGAATACACTAATTTCATTTATTGCATTAATTGAAGTAATAATTATTTATTTTTATTATTAATGTTTTAGTGGTGTGTATTTCAAGTAATTTTAAATATTTTTTTGTGATTAAATATTTTAAATAATTATTGTTAGTTTCATATAAAAAAGGAAACTTTTATTTATAGAATTTAAAGGGTGATGTTTGACAATCTTTTGTAACTATTATTATTAAATTGTTAATTTTATTATAATCTCTGTTTTCTTATTCCTAGCAACATGTCAAAATATTCTTCACATATAAGTGTGTGTGTGTGTGCTGGGTTTATATAGCTAATTATCAAACAGAACATTTAAAAACTAGCAACCAGTTTAGAAATTAAGAATTATGATAAGGGTTAAGTTATTACATGGTATTCAAATTCCATAAAAATAAAAACATATCTGGCACTCATTAATTACAAATATTTTTTTATTATATGATCCATTGGATGACTGCTGATAAAGTTATAATAAAAATATAATTAGATTCCATAAAAATTGTACATAGTTATAAATGAGATTATCAGCTTAATTAGTTGTACTTTTAGTCATTATAATTAAAGAGTGTGTATGGAACAGGTAACAAACAAATACCCATGAGCTGACTGGCATGGATATGATGAGTGGTATATCTATATATTAATGGTTAGATAATAAGTAATCAGTACAATATGTTTATGTAATATTTACATGAAATAATTACCAACAGCAGTATCACAAAACATATAACTTTTATTAAATACAATAAACAATAATTTTAAAATAATTTATTTTACATTTCTCATGTAATAATTTTTTAAATGGCCATAAAATTTTAATGTCATCATAATATATGCAAGTGATAAATTAATTATACATGTGGTCCAAACAAAGTTTAAATAATTTAAAATATGTTTATTCAGTTAAATTTTACCTGGATTCCCAAAAACTAATATCTCTTCATTTTTTTAGTATATCTTTCAATGTACAGGTCACAGCATTTTATTCTATCACATGAGAATATAATTAAAGGGAAAGAATAAAAGTTTATCAAATCCAATATTTTTCTTGCTGTACCCATGCATTTTAAATTTTACTTTAACACATGCTAAGTATATATTTAAGCTAAAATTTTAATAGTTTATCAAATTCATTATTATAACTCATATAAATTGTCATTGTTCAACTGAGAAATTAAATATGTGCTACAAACACAATTTTATTAATTTAAAATATATTTACCTTGCTTTACCAAAAACTATATTTTTTCTTTAAAAATTTTTCAAACTGTAATCTTTTAATGAGTGCTACCCTCTTTTAAATTTTAGGACATCATTTGAAAATAATTATGATACAAAATTTTGACACATTTTTATATTGCAAATTATAATTTTTTAAAAAAATAATTAAAGCAACAATTTATATGCTAGTAAAGTTCTATAATATAAAAAAGAAAATTATCAGAGTTTTTCAAGAATGGTGCAATATTTGTTGAATTATAAAGTCACAAACTAACATTCACATTTATATATAAATAAATAATAATTATAAGTTGAAGTAAATATTTCCATGGACTGTTATTAAATAAAATAATAGAAATGAGAGGAGTATATCCATGTAAACAGAGATAACTTTTAACTTTTGATGTTACCAAGAAATTATCACTTATAATTAATTGGCAATCCCTGATGCTAAACAGTTTTCTCTTTAACCTATAATCACACTTTTGTTTTCAAGAAAGAACTATTATAGATTAATGAGAAAACTTATTTAGCTTCAGTGATTATCAATTAATAGTAATTGATAGTTTCTTGGCAACATCAATAGTTAAAACTTATCTTTGTTTACATGGATATAATCTATTCATTTCTAGTCTTTATTCTAAAGATCACAATCATATAAACTTTTTACTAATATATTAATTCAATTAAAAACTTTAAAGAATTCCAATATTACTTGTTTTTTGTAATGAAATTAGACAAAGTATTATAAATTTTAAACTATGTTTATTATAACTGATGTTAAATCTTTATTTATTTAATTAGTAATTATAATAATTTTTTAAAATTATTTTCATATAAATATATTATAAAACTCATATTGTAATAACAGCATTTATATTGTTTTAAACCCATTAAGCAGGCTAGTAGTTAAAAAGAACACATCTCAATGTATGACAAAGTTGAAAAAAGTAGTCTCCACTGCATGAAAAAAATGCAATAATGAGTTGAATTTTTACATAACCATAGAAAGTATATGCTTCTAACCTTGCATTTGCATGAAGTTCCAAGCAAAAATTTTATCCCAAGACTTTAATTCATAATTGGATAATAAATTATCATTGATTACTTTTTTATTATTTTAACAGAAAATTATCTTCATAGCAATAAATAATTATTTTTGTATTTTTTAGATTAATAATCAAATCATGAATTATTGACAATCTATAAATCAATATTTGTATTTCACTGTAAATTTGAGTTTATTTTCTTTGCTCTACAAATAAATAGTTTCAGTGATATTTTTTCTTTTGTATATTTATTTTTTAAGCTTCTATTGTTAATAAATACATATTTAGTTATTCGAGCTGATGGTTATCGCAATTATAAAACAAAGAAGAAAAATCATAAAACCACCAACCATCATGTTTATAATGTTTTATTTACTATTTTTCTGAGGACTGTTTGAGTAAATAAAGGAGATTACTAATAATACTTTATCGTTACTCTTTAGGTGTTAATACTCTTTTATGTCAATAAGAATCATTATATAAGCAATGATTATTAACTTTAAAACAAGTTAATATGATCCAATAATAATTATCTCTCTGAGATAGAAATTTTTCAGCAAAAAATAAAGTATATTTATATGTATGAAATCTGCCCTAACATAGATTGATGTAATTAGACATCCACTTTCTACAAATGGTAATACTTAATCATTACGGATAATAGTTTGCAATTCCTTTAACAAAATTATTTTAGCATTTTGATTAAAAAAACTCTGACATCATAAGATTTCTAACTTACATATAACTTCTAATAATCTAATAAGCCCTGCAGTTTAAATTTTTTATATGCCTTTATGTTTTATATACTTATAAACAATTATTCATTTACCTCAGATACATAGTTTAGTTTCATGTGTGTGGTATATATATAGAGAAGTAGATAAAATGGTTTAATACTTTTATTTGCAACATCATTTTAGATTGCAAAATAAATATGTGTATTTTCTGTGTATGTGCTTGCAAATTTTATCACTATGCAGAGAATGAACGTTGAAATTAGTATTCTTCAGCTATAATAGAAATTTTCAAGTTACCTTGAGTTTTAAAAAGAAAGTAATATTTTTTGTCAATTTATGTTCAATGCCTTCAAATAAATCACAATTATTACTTTAACAAGCTCGTTTTATTAATACTTAAAATGGTTACATTGCATACTAACAAATTTTTTAAGTATAAAATTGTGCCTTTACATTGATATTTATTTGCTTGCAATAAGCTTTTTAATATATATGCTGCATTCATCTATGAGCTATTAATATGGGGTTGCTATTGTTTAACTTCTGACTTGTGTTTTGTGTGTGTGTGTGTGTTGGGAAGTATATTATAATAGTGTCTTTACATATGATGAAGGAGAGGATGAATGACAGATAAAAGAATGGTGATTTAGAAACAGCTATTTTATCTTCGAAAAGTTACCATATATTGAGTATTCTACTGCAATGGTTTTTTTTCTTTTGTACTAATTTAAAAATTTTTGCTAAATTGTTTCAATATATATCTTTTACATAATTTTGGTAGGTTTATTTTGAAGCACATATTTATTTTAAATGGCTCTACCAAAGAAAATATTCCATTTATACCCATATTCAATAGGCTATATTCAACTATCATTTTCATTTACATATTTATTTTACTAAATCATGCAAAATTTATAAAGTTAATCATCTTTTAATGATTTCAATAGGATTTAGTTCTCTAACAGGAGATAAACAAGCCTTTCTGACCTCAGGGCACATGGACTTCTATAAGGCCTTCAGCATGTTGCATATAAAAAATTGTTTTCACTCTGATATATGATATATTTATGATTGTGAAATCTATTTTCAATAAATTTTCATTAAATAAAGATTTTAAAATTTATTTTTTGGCAATTTTATGTCGTTATCCAGAAACATGTCTTTGTGTTTATGTTAGTATATGATTGAATTTTGTTCCCATGATAAAGCAAACATTTATTGTTTCTTTATATAATTTAACATTGTTATGGTAAAAAAAATTAAGTATTATACTTAGGCATGGGCCATGACCCACGCAAATCAACATCACAGGCTGTAGTTTTCTCACTCTATCTAACAAAAGGTAGATATCACACATCATACAAATGTCTAATCATTTCTATTGTTTGTTCTATTTTTTAAATATTTATAATTCTTATTATTCTTAGTCTCATTTATCAATTTCTTTTTTTTACCTTTTTTCTTTTAACTTTTCAATCCATTCCAACATTTTTTATAATTCTTTTGTCTTGAAATATATAATACTTCAATACCTCTTGCTCCTTGTAATTTTTAATATTTTTGCTTGCTTTTTTCAATACTTCTATGTTACTAACTTTTTTATTTATCTCTTTTAAGATCCTCCAAGTGTATATCTCTAATATTTTTTTTTTCCCTTCTTTTTTTATAGTCTATGTTTCTACTTCACAGAATATTGTATGCCAAAGAAAATATTAATCTCAAACAAGTCTTAAAATTCTATTTCATTGTTGTATTTTCACTGTAAATGTTTTGTCATTATTTCTTACACATGATCTAACAATCCATATATTTAAAAGCACTACTCTATTTTCGTATTCAATGTTTTTTATATATTGTTTAATTCTCAATGTTTATTTTCAATGCTTTCATTTATTTAAATTTCTTTAACCCAAAATCTTATGATTGATCTTTGATCTATCAGTTCTACATAAAATATAAAACTATTCTTGAAGTCAAAAAATTGCACATAACAATTGAACAACTTATCTAAGTAGGTATTAAATAAACCAGCACATAAGCTAGCATTCTGATTTAAATCCCCAACCTTTATTTATCTCTTCAATATGAACACCCTTTAATTTTATAATTTCTGATACATATAAAAAAAATTAATAATCCCATTTGCCTTAATCTATACATTTTTTTTTCATATATCAGATGCTAACCGGGAAGTGAATCCAGGCCAGCTGCTTGGAAGGCAGCTATGCTAACCACTAGGCCACCAACCTTGACTAATCTATATCTTTTTGCTTAAAATATTCAGCAAAGTAATTTAATTTATTTTATTAAGTGCTCTTTCTACATCAACATAATAAACATTAACCTCTCTTCTTTTGTTCTACATATAAAGAAAATATTTATTAATATTAATTTTTGCATATATTTCATACTTATCTTACTAATTTTCTCTTATAATTAATATATATGAAAACTTGTTACTTCTTATCAGTAAAACTTTTATATATTTTTCATCTTATCAATGCATTCACCAGTTTTCTGATAAATTATATATACCATCTCAATATAGTTTTTAGTAATAATAACAAGTCAGATGTCACATGACTTATATATAGCTTGCACTTACAAATATGTAAAATTAAGAGCATGCTAATAGCTCTAAACAAGCTTTTTTTTATTTATTTATGATAAATGCTACTACAAGAGAAGACATTCAAATCATTTTTATCTTGGATTGTCCCCATCCCCAGACCGGTTTCGACCTATGGGTCTCTTCAGTGAGGAGTTGGGACATTAGATTTAAAAAACCAACTCAAGCAAAGCATTTATCTAAAAGTTTTTAATAACTGAAACACACAGGCTTATTATATAATTGTGTCTATATATGTAATTTATAGGGTATATGAGCACAGACTTTCACACAAACCCACCACTCTCCATACTATCTCATAACACTAATACATTTGAACACATATATGTTGAAAAGATAAATAATCACCAATATACATATTTCAAGCTAAACCAGCAATCATCAGTTGGTCCAGCATGAAATATGTATATTGGTGATTATTTATCTTTTCAACATATATATGTTCAAGTGTATCAGTGTTATGAGATAGTGTGGAGAGTGGTGGATTTGTGTGAAAGGTCTGTGCTCATATATCATATATATTACATAATATAGTTTTTAATAATCCAATTGTATTTTTTGATTCTTTTCTAAATCCAAGTTGATCATCAGGCATAAATATGCATAGTCAATGGGAAATCTGCTATTGCATAGCTTCAACAAATCTTTAACTGAAGATAAGATAACGTTAAATTTTTATAACTTATGCTGCCTTAGTTCTTTTCTCAATGAAAATTACAATTATTAAGACGAAAATGAACAGCCATTCACCTGATTGATGGCATTAGGAATAGTAATTAATTTTCTTAATCCTTTTTTTAAACATTATTAATAATTCAACTAAAATCTAATCAATTTCTTGATCTGTGCCATTTTTTTTTGTTTCAATCCTTTATAACTCTTTTTTTTATATAATTGCAGTATCATTTTAACTTTATCAATAAGAACTTTTTTTTCAGTTAACATAAATGAAAGCTTGTTATTTTCACCATATAAATCTTGTTTATGTTTTTATCATATCATTTTATTCATTTTATTTATTAATATGTTTAAGTGTCCATCCTTTTTAAATCATAAAGTCAAATGTATCTTATTGTAATATTGCTTTGTCTTTACATTCTTCTTCTAACCACCACTTTCTTCAAGATTTAACTATTCCATCTTAATTTACTGGAATTGTTCGTCAATACATAATTTAGCTTTTTAAAGAATTTTTTTTTATTATTTCACACTCCTATTTTAGTAATCATTCTATCAAAATCTAAAGCCTTTTGTTTTATTATTTTTTATATGTAGCCTGCAGCCTCACTGCAGTATTTTTAAAACATTCCATCTTTTATTTGAACTTCTTTGTCAATTAATCTACTATTATTTATGATTATTTTATTATCCAATAAAACTAAAAACATTTCCCAAATAATTTTTAACAATTTTATATTTAACCACTAAACATCACATGATCACCACTTCCTATGCTTGCACAAGCTGTTAATACAGAGGCAAAAACTCTCTATACGGTAATGCCACCTAGTGCAATCCAGAGTAATCAATGGAAAGCCACAAGCTAGAAACTCATCTGGGGATATTTGATGAGTAGCCACTAAATAGGAATTTTATGCCCAAACCTTCTTGCATCCATTGATTACTCTGATTTACATTGGATGGCACTACTGTATGGAGAGTTTTGCATCAATTTTATATTTGTTCTTTTTTAATTTTAGTTCTTTTTATTTTTTTTTTTTACTACTATTAAATTATGATACTAAGTCAAGTCTGATCTGAATGAATACCAATTTAACATTGTTCTTACATGTAATCTGCATCAAAATAAAATCTAATTAAAATCTTTGGTTATTTTCTTAACTTTTACATAAGAAAATTTTTATTTTATATTTTATTAACCACATGTTTAATATTATCATGTTATTATTCTACTTAAAAGTAATTATTTTTACCTCTGTCATTTTTTATCTCTAATCTCTAATAACCTATCATTTTATTATCTCTTTTTGTCTTGCTATAGCATGATAAATCCCTATTATCATTATACAATTATTTTTAGATTCTTTCTTATTTTTTTATTTGCATGATGTTTATATTGGTAACAGGTAAATTGTACATTTAAGTCTTAATCTGCCATGCAAAATAGTGTTCTGCATGGTTTAATACAGTGATAGAGTGGTAATCTCTAGAGATTAAATCTTATAGATCAAAGCTTAACTCTATTATTTCTTTTGCTTGAACTTCATTGGAACTCTCAAATAATAAATCATTTGATTATTTTTAGAAAAAGGCTTTTATATAATAATTTTATAATTTGTAATCTTTGTTGCTTGTATATATGTATTTTTAAACATATTTGACTATTTTATTCATATATGTTTCATTTATAAAATGGATTTAAGACTTTGTGATCAAAACATTGCCTATTTTTTTGCTCCCAGAATAACATATTTTTATACTTCTTATACTTTTTTCATTACATTATCATACTTATACATATTTTGTATCTTATCTTTAATAGCAAATTTATTGTTTTTTCAGTTAACTTGTAATTTAAGCCAATAGCATCACATGATCACCATTTGATTTCTTATGCTTGCTTATAACTGTTATTAAAACAGGCGGTGAGTTTTGCCTATTTTATTAACTTGTAATTCTCACATTCTATGCATCTATTCTTACAAATACTTTTTAATTTAATTTTTTTTTTTAAATTTACATTAATAATTAAATCAGTGACTGCAATCCTAGGATACATTTTTTACTGGAATACTTTTCTCTTTCTTTCTCCAAACAACTTTAACTGCACTTTTAATTTCTGCTTTGAAACAAAAATTTAATAGCATTTTGCTTTTCTATGCTTTTAATCTGTCTAGTACTTATATATTTAAGAATTTTAAAATTAATTATATTAAATTATAAAAAATATTTTAATAGCATGAATGAAATTATATATATGTGTGTGTGTGTATGAAAATAACTAACATTAAACTGATTCTATATTTACTTTGTTAGAATTGAGATTTTCATGAGCTACAGATGTAAATGAAATATTATTCTAGTTCAATTATAATAAAAATATATAGCAACATTTACACTCGGTCACAAAGAGCATCAACTGGGTAATAATTATTATTAAAAAATTGTAGAAATGCTGTAAACATTGACTCATAATGAGAGAAAATAGGCTGAAATAATAAAAATCAGAAATTATTTAGATTGATGGTTTTTAAAAAAAATTATTCCAAGTAGAAAGTAATTAGTATTTATTTATCTTGTTTCTTAATACAATCTGGTATTTTAATGTTTAGAATTAAATTCAAATTAAGTTAATTTAAATTTCAATATTTACAACCATTTTTGTAATATTCATTACCCAGTTGATGGCTAATGTGATCTGTCCAAAATGTTAGTATATATATTTTACTACAATTAATTACACACAAATAGACCTGAATAATATTTTATATATATGAGGCTATATGTTTTTTATATAATTTTTGGTGACTCCAAACAAAATGAGATTCATTTTATTTGAATGTTGATTAGATATATGTATGAGTTTCTATGATATCTTCATCTTCAACATATATATATATATATATATATTATATATATATATATATATATACTTGCGATATATATATATATATATATATATATATATATATATATATATATCGCAAGTTTATCTATGTAAGATTTTAATTAGATATTCCAATGTTTTGACTTGATCATTATCAAGCCTTTTCCTAGATAAACCTTCAAAATATGTCTTTTATATCTGTAACCCATGAAAACATTTGTGTGAATATACACTGTATATATAAATGAAATATTATCTAGGTACATCCGTGTATAATTTATTTAATATATATATATATATATATATATATATATATATATTGATGTCACACTGGTCATCAATTTGGTAATGTTCAGTGTGATCTGATCTAAATGCCTTTTTATATATATATTTTAAATAAAGTATACATGGATATACCTGGATAATATTTCATTTATATCTGTAATCCATGAAAATCTTTCATTTAATATATATATATATACATATATATATATAATGCTGTCTTTAAATTATTATAATAGATTGAAGCTCATATGATGAAAAATACATAAGAAAACATACAAAACATTATAAAAATGTCAGTGCCCAAATCATTATTTATTTATTTTTCTTGTCAACAAAAGAACTCTCTTTGCTAGTCACTAGATCTTATATATAATGAAGTCAGACATCAATAATCTCTGAGAATGAAATTAATTAAATTATAGTTGTGTATATTTGCAACTTAATTAATATCTTTCTTGCAAATTTGTTATTATATATAAAATTTAGTAGTTAGCAGTAGAAGATCCCTTTTGTATGTAGAAAAAATAGTGACTTAGGCATTAACATTTTTATATAAATTCTTATAGATAGATTCCATCATATTAGCATTAATCTATTATAATATATATTATAAAGAAAAAAATTTGTTATAATTTTTTAGGTAGACCATCACAGTATTCTGGTCTGTGTATCATTTTAAGTCTAATTATTAGTACTTTATACAGCACCATAACAATAAGAATTTTTTTATTAGTATTTTACACATGTATTTTTATATAGTCATTAAATCTTTAGTGAGTGAAACTTTATTAAAGGTTGCTGTTCAACTACTTTTTTTTATTATTTTGGTTTCCATGCTATAGAAAAATTTTTTTTACTATACATTATATTGATTTATTAACGTCTTCGTCATGTTTTATCTTATCCATTATAATGTTATTATTTTATTGGCCTTACTTTGTTCCTCAAAAGTCATCTCACTTTTTAAACTTGATTCTAATATTACTTATTATTGTATATATATTTTTCTTTCTTTTAATGATCAAAATATGGTAATAAGTGCTGGTTCAGCACAAAATGTGCATCGTGGGGATCATAGACTCTTTTTCACATGTCTTTGGTCATATGATTATAATTACATTCTTCCATTAGGTGTTAAAGGTGAATAGAAACCTGCTTTTATCTTGTGTGAGAGTGGTGTAGTGAAAATTATACTAAAGAAATATTACTCATTATCGGTTAATCTTCAGTCTAATGAATGTCTAATAAAAATTATTAACATATAAGTTCTTGTTTGAATTTATATATACTATCATTCAATATTTTTACTTTTATTTGATATTTATACTTTTTTTAATATTGTATTTATTTTAATTATTTATCTAATTGTCTAACAGAATGTAATCTTTTTTTGTATTAGGATAGTAACGTTATTCATAGAATAGTATTTATTTTGTAGCTTTATTAATGAAGTAGGAGTCATTACTATTATCCTTAATTATCATAATATAAGATTATAAAAGATAGAATCAAATCAGATAATGTAGCAGTTTGTTGGAAGTGTGAACTAGTAAATTAGATGATTCTAATTTAAAATCGTAATTGTTTCCAATGATTCAATACATTTTGCACATATATAAACATAATAAAGAGATACGTGTAAATATTTTTATCTCAAAGGGGAAATTATTTTTAATTCTTAAATAGGATTTTAATTATATATGTGTGAATGCATGTCTTCAAATAGATGTTATATAAATCTTCATACTGTCTGTTAAAACGTCATTTGCGACTGAAAAAATATCGTAGATATTTACAATTCTGTAAATTCATTTATTTTTTAAAATAAAACTCTGAAAATTTTATGAAGCAGATTATCACATATTTTTAAAATAATAATTTATTGTAAATATTTAATCAAATATTAAAATCCATTTAAAATTAATGGAAAGATCTTTTGGCGGATCAATATGGACAGACCAGTATAGTAATCAATGAAAAAGAAATTAATCCAGCGTTTATTTTATTTTTTTATTTTTTTTTAAAAAAAAAAGAAAAACCCTTCTACTCTTTAATATTAACTCAGAATCGTAGATTCTAAGCACTAAACCTTATATAAATCTATCAATGATTTTATATAACTTCAGTTAAGACTGCTTGACGAGATTGAAAAAGAGGTTAAAAGAAAAATCAATGTTAAAAGATATAGGGGGACTTTATTTAGTTTATATACATAGCAATGATAAAAAATAAAAAAAAATTCGTAAATTTTATATATTATAAAATAAAATAGAAAATAATAATAAAAAATATATAAATATAAAAAGAAAAATACTTTCTTTAATTTTTTGTTTGTTTACTGAAATTAATTGGATGTTGCTATAATTTGCGGATACAACTTAATATGAATGAAGCTAGAGATTCGTGGTTTTGTGTGTGTGTGTGTGTGTGTGTGAATTACTACCAGTATTATTGTTTTTTCATTTAAGAGTACATAATTTTACCATTATCTTTAAATATTATTTTCCATCTCTATTTTCCATTTTCTGTCTTTTTTAAAGAGAAGCCCAGTTTACTTTCACATAGATTATCCTCATTCTACTCTATAATGAATTTAAACTCATATTTTTTGGCACTTTTAAACAGCTAACATGTGGTTGTAAAAAAACATACAAAGAGTACAATTCTTATAGATAAACATCAGTGAAAAATTTCAGCTGTAATTTAAAAAAAAAAATCTATTTATCCATATGCTGCATGAAATATATTGATTTCCAATTCTATGCAATACATAAAAGTAAAACATTTGCAATTCTACGTCCATAATTTATTTCCAATAAAAATGGAAGCAATCATAATATATCAGAAAATTTTAATTTCATGATAAAAAGAAAAAGTATATAGTTACATATTTTCTAAAGAAAGTTTATACCTATCCTTTAATTGTGTAAAATGTGTAACATTATATAATATCCAGAAAAAATAAATTTCTGATTTTATACTTAAAGTTTATTTTCTGCATAAATGTTTGGCACCATATTGAATTTTTAAAAAAACTGACTTGAGAGACAATTTTCACAATAACTTTAGTTTTAATAATGTTAGAGCAAAATGCTATATATTGACCGAAAATATAAAAAAAACTAAGGAAAACAATAAGATTAAAACAAATATTGATTACCATTAAAAAAGTAAAGAAAGCAAAGAAATTTCAATATCCAAAAAAATTATTACTTTATTGTTTATTCATAATTTTTAATTTATTATTAACTATGCTTAAAATTACATCTTCATTGATAATTTATTTGAATTCATTACAAAATTCTCATTCAAACCATATATAATACTTCTTGACTGGGATAATCCATAACTTCAGAATTTACAAAAGTAGTTGCATAAGAATTCTTCATTTTTTCTTGTACCCCAAAAATTAAAAAATCTCAAGGCATTTATAAAAAAAATTCATCCTAATAAAAGATACAAAAGAAATCATTTCCTGAAGGTGGACATATATTTGTAATCATTGCAAGTTGCTTCTTGTCTATCCAAAACTAGAAATTGAAGGCTATTGTCTGTATCAATAATAAAATAAGTTTCCTCTCTTCATTTTATATTTTTTGTGTACATTAGTGATGTTTATATTTTTTGTGCACACTAGTGATGCTGTTATATTTATTGTCCTACAGAGGTATAATTCATTTGCATATAGCTCATTTTCTAACTATAGACTTGAAAATGTGGCAAAACTACTGACTCCATAGCATGAGTACCAAAGCATAAACAAGAATCATGATTTGATTCTTTGCCTCCATACAATTCCATATAGTAGACATAACCATTGTGTTTATCACCACATATACTACTTGAAACCTCTCTATTGGTTTTAAGAGTTTATATTTTTACATGGTATAATGCACAGTAAATTTTGTGATTGCTTTATCAGCTGTAACTTTTCTGTACATCTGATAGTCAGTCTTAAAATTTACATCACCCTGCTCTATAATATCTTAATTTTATAAATAAAAATCATTACTTTTTATATAAACACAGACATGCAAGTACAAACACAATCACACTAATACAAATATAAACACACTAATAAATTATTAAACCTTTTGAGAATCATTATGTCTATATAATAAGGTTGCCTCAAACTTGGATCAGAACCCCAAAAGTAAATTGTACATAAATCACTACTTTTGTTATATTTGAATTTGAATACAAGTATAATTTATATACTACACAGAAACACTAATACAAACACAACACATTAATAAATTATACATTTATCAAATAATAAAAAATAATAATAATATTCAAATAATAAAAAAATTAAAATTGAATACTGCTCTATATTATGCTTATTTTCAGGATGAAGGCCTTGAAATTAAGAATCATCTAAGTATGTTGAATTCATTTTGTTAAGAACTCCAACCAATAAAAAAATTGTACTTTTGTCTTCTTTGTGCAATCTATTAAACTGAGCAAAAAAAAATTAAATGAACTTATTAATAAAAATATTAATAGCAAATCAAAATTTTGTCTAATTTTAACAGGCCATTTTAAAAAGGAACTCAAGCCTCAGAGAATGATTTTAAAAAGGAGAAAAAAAGAAATTTTAATTTCAACAAATCAATGGCAGCAGCACTAACATTTATAAAATCATTAAAATAAGTATGTTTTATTAGGTATTTGTACTCATCACTTCCTTCTCAAAGCCATCATTTTTACTACTGTATTGAATTTCTTTCACATAGAAATGCAATCCTTTTTAAAATGCTTTTATTGAAGTTGGAAAATTGGTTTATTTATTTGTTTACTTTTGATCTTTTTAAGTTAGAATGAAATTTTAAAATTGAAAGTTTAATATATTTAAATTCAATAGAAGTGCTTGAAAATTGACATCTAACTAAGTTATATCAACCTAATCCATTTAAAACACTTATCTTTTCAGTATGTCACCTAGTTTCATAGATATGAAACAAAGGCCAGATAAATTTTAAAAATATTTCATAACTTTACATATTGCAGTTAACAATTATTCTTAGAACTTTGATTTGGTTTAAATAATAATTACAATAGGGCAGTATAAATATTTTTTCTTTCAATTTAATAACATTTTAACCATGTTAAATTTTTAATGTATATATCAAATTTAAACTTTAAAACATAAAGCCAAACTAGTTAATAAATAATCAAAATTAACTCAAATTCATAACTCAACCAGACTAGCCAAAAAACAAACTCTAAAATGAAACCAATGATTTCAATGCCTTGGGTTTTAAGGTTTATGTTTTGGCTAGTCTGGTTGAGTTGTGAATTTGAGTTAATTCTAATATATTTAATGTGTGTACATAATTATATATGTATAATAAATCATTAACTAAGTTTTCTATTTAAAATTATTTAATAGTTTTTAATTTAAAATAATTATTTTTTTTTTTAAAAAAAGGAGCTATACTAGAAAACTTGTATTATTTAAAACTAAAATGAAAGTTAAAAAATAAAAATAAAAACCTCTCAATTATTACTTAAAATAATTATTTAAAACAATGATAGTGAATTTTCTTCTTTTAAAACAACTGTTTTAAAATAAAAATATAGACTATCAAACAATTTTAAATAAAAAACATACCTACTGATTTATTATCCATATATAATTATACACACATACTAAATATAATATATACATTAAGAGTATATATATTTAATTACTACAGAAATATCTAATGACTTATATGCACTATATGTGTGATATTGATTTAAAATAAAATTATATGTATTAAGTGATGTTCATTTACAATATATAAACATATATTATTATGTATACATAATAAATGATATATACATAAATGTTATAGATTTTAATTTATGGTAGAAATATCTATATTTTTATAACAAGGGATTGACTTAGTTAATTTACTTTTATTTCAAGGTAAATCAAAAAAACCAATTGTGGTTGAAGAAACTTTTGTTTTACTTTTTAATATAAAGAAAAAAAAGTATCTCTATTATTTTATAATCAAATGAATATAAGTAGACAATGTAATCTTTATTTTTCTATAATTTTATTTTTTTAAAGTAATGTTTACTACATTTAAATAGGTATATTTGAAAAATATTTTTTAGTCATATTCATTGATTACTTTTATGAAGCTTCGTGCTTATTATAATACCAAATTTATTTTACTTGAAAAGACAAAAAATGTTCTTCAAGTAATTAGATGTTTTTTTATTAAATTAATTCTATATGGAATATTTGCTAATATATTACATTTAAGTTACACTAATATAATATGTCTGACTTTAAGTGTTTTTTCATTATATTGTTATAATTACAGCTATATATTTAAAAGACATTGTTTATTGCCATCAATTTCATAAATTCAAGAAATAATTTCAAGCAATGTTTTTAGAGTAACAAGGTGCAACTTGTATATTTTTTATTATATTTTGGACAGCACTTTAGTTGTTTTTATTATTAAAACATTTAATGAAATTTTTTATTTCATAGAAGTTTATATATAAATCATGTTTAGGTGGGAATTTATTCAAGAATTTTTTGCTCATAAATTTATTTCTCTCATTGCTGGACCACAAGTCTATTAATATGAAATGATTAAAAAAAAAAAAAATGAAAGTAATTTTCAGGTTTAAAGATTTTTTAAATGTATATTTTAAAAAAGTATATAAATTTTAAATATTCTGACAATCTATTCAATTCTGGTTTTAGAAGTCTACATAACATGCTTATAAAATATAATCTTTTAAAAGATATTCTGAATGGCAGGATCAACTCTTAGAGATCTATGTTACATGTTATGCAGAAAAATATGGACTGAATCTTGCACTCAGAATATAATCTTCTAAAAAACTTCTTCAATTAATTGTTTTTTAAAACAGTTTGACAAAACTAAAACATAATTTTGAAATAAAATTCCTCAAAAGCATTTTTTTAAATAAAAAAAATCGATTAGGTTTTATTTCATTAAAAAATGATATGATGTTTTAAAAGAAAAGATGTCCTAGTTAGTACAGCCATTCACTATGCCTGTGACATAATCATATCTAGTGGATACTTGGAATTTTTTTCATATAGCTAATGACTTTTTAATGAGACTACATAACTTATAATCAATCCAATTAACCAGACATATGAGATGAAATTTAACCATACTTAGCTAAAAAGAATGATCCCACTTTAGTCTGGATTTTCTAAATGAATGCTGCTGTAGTGATCACAAAACAAAACTATAATTGTGGTATTATACATCCTTAGCAATTAAAGAAGACAGTATCATGCTATATAACACTATTTTAATCAGTGGGAAAGCAGTGACATGCTGGGAGAATATGACACAACCTTAATGACTGGGGGTCATACTTCAATAGGTATTCTTTGACTATTATATAGTTTTAACTACCAGGATGAACTGAAGCATACTACTACATGTGCTGAAAACTTGCCTTTGCATTTTATGATCTAAATATCAAGTAAAATACTTATGAAATAAAATTAAATCCAATCATAAATTAATCAAAATTATAGATTAAAAATTTGCATTTTAAAAAAATAATATTACTGCCTCTGTTGTCTTCACTCTCTTTCTTGACACTAAACTAATATCTCATACATTTTTAAAGCATTCCTTTGAATCTCTATATCTATTTATTCATTATGATTTTACATATCTTTTTCATTTTTAATTTTTTACAGTTATTCTCTGACATATAAATTAATTTCATCTTTATATCCAGTTTTTCTCCCATTCTTGATTTTCCCAGTAAATACTCTTTTTTTTCACTCACTTTTTTTAATTCTTCTATTTTTTAAGCTTATTTTTTTATTTGTTTTTTCCATTTCCCTTCAAATCCACTTCTCTAAAGTTTTATATAATAATTTCTATATAAAACATTCAATGAGGTTTTTTATTAATTTTAACTTCAATGAACTTCTCTGGTGTTACCTAGACCAGTGGCATTTGCATTGATGATGATCTTTCTATCAATCACTGTGTTATTTTTACATTAACATTGGATATATAAATAAATATTTGCTTTTGCATCATTTTGTAACAATAATTTTATTTTTCATTTATTTTTGGATATTTTTGTAAAAAATAGATCATGGAGTCTATTTAAGATTACTTTATGCATTAATATTGTTTGAACAAAAACCAATCAGTAAAATGATATCTTGTTAAAGAATTTTTACATATCTATTGCTATCATATTATTCTCAATCTGAACTAAGCAGATTACTGTCAAACCAAATAAAATGTTTGTAGTTATTAGTAGTAAAAAAAGTTAAATTAGATCTTTGCTATTCATGCAGTAACTGAGAGAATTATTTGTACATGATTAATATGACTAATTACATAACAATATAGTATGTGAAGAATCAATGCCACAAAAAGACTGACCAAATAAAGTGGTCAGTAAATCCAATATTATTTACATTAAGATAGAGATTTTTTCTATAAAAACTGAGATATTGAATGTATTCAGTTACTGGAGTGAGTTACTGGAAAGCCTAATGAATCAGTTCACTAATACACTTACAAAACTGTGAATTACTAATATTGAATCAAACAACTCACATCACATTGTATTTGTCCAAAGCAGTGAATATATTTAAATTAAGAGT
Organism: Epiperipatus broadwayi; assembly: GCA_028023455.1. Taxonomy (NCBI): domain Eukaryota; kingdom Metazoa; phylum Onychophora; class Udeonychophora; order Euonychophora; family Peripatidae; genus Epiperipatus; species Epiperipatus broadwayi. Next base: position 747,209 of record JAQFVV010000256.1, read on the forward strand.
GGAATCTTCTAGCAGTAAATAGCACCTGATTTTTATGAGACATGCTAAGGTGACCTGAAGTGATATAAGTTATTGAAAATTGTCATTGCATTTTTCTAATCTAACTTGTAATTACCAAGCAACAAACTAATACTTAATAATCTTCTCAACTCTGGTAAAGTGGTAAACTTAATTAACTAATGTAATTCCAGTATATGTTTAAAACTTTTGTATTTATCTATCTCAATTATTTGTATTAGCTATAAAACATTTCCCAGTTTAAAAATATTAATTGAATTTTTGATAATCATTTTTTACAGATTTAATGAATGAATAAATTCTTACTATTTTCTTATAAAATATGCACTTATATACTCATAAAATATAGATATCTTACATTAATGAAATGCCTGTGTGCTATGCTAACATGGTTTAAGCAATAAATGGTTTGCAATAAATAATCAAATGATGATGATAATTATCTAGGTTTTTTTAATATAATTGTAATATCTTTTATGTAGGGACTTTTTTAAGTAATTACTTTCGCAAATATTTTATTTTTAAACACGTAATTAATTAAATACGTAATTATGTTAATTTTCTATATGAAGGCTGATAAAATAACTAAACAATAATGATTGATATCATCATTGGTGTAGTTTGCTAGTCAACTCAACATAATTTATTTTAGCATAAAAATGTTGGTGATATTATTTTTCAAAGACTTTAACACATTTTCTTCCGTAGTTATGTTAGAATTTTTCATTTATGATTAGTTGAGCCAAGTTAATCTTTTCTTTAATTTTCTCATCATTTTCTTTACCTGGCCACTAGGTTTTTTAATAAAATCAATCAAAGGTTATTCATATCTCAGGCTAGCTCTGAACTCTTCTCTATATGGAAATCAAATCCAAGATGAATGATCTTTCAACAGATGTGTTTCATCTGCCATTAGTTACAAAGTGTTAATTGATTCAAGATCCTCCCCTCTTTTTTACCCTTCCTTTTTCCTACTGGCATTAATTGATCTACTGAAACGTTCTGAGAGTGAAAAAAACTATTAGTTCATATTTTATTTTCAAAGATAAAATCAATTTAATAATGTTATATTAATAAATTATTATAAAGATGAAATTAATCTTTGTCATCTTCTCTTTCACCAATATGGTAATGGCTGTTTTAAAATGTAAATCATCCAGAATATTATCTAAAAATAAAACAGGAGATAAAGATAAGATTTAAGGTAGTTTGAAAAAAAAGGAGTGTGTGTGTGTGTGTGAAGACTATTTATAAAATGTCAACAAAATTAAATGAAAATGAAGAATAAAAAAAAAAAATTAGCTAGTGTTTATGGAGAATAAAAAATAATTTAGTAATGCAGTCATAGAATTAAATTGCTTATCGTAACTGCTTTGTAACGTCTATATATATATCTGTTCTAGGCTTTTTCTAAAGAAAATTTATGTATTAAAGTACTCTGATCAAATGATAACAATTAATAAAAACAAAAATCATATGGTCAATTGCTCTGAAAGATAAGTAGAATACTTTAGTATTAGACTTGTTGTAATAAAACTTAACTTCAACCCTAACCTAGTACAGCTGTGATATTCACAGCAGATTTAATATTAAAATACCACAAGTAATAAAGTTATAGATTTGGAAATAATAGATGGAATTTTGAACCCAGAATGCTTTCAAGTCCAAAACAAAATAATTGATTATTGTTGTGAATTATTGATTATCTGTTTTTTTTTTTCCATAAATCATTATATAAAATTTTCAATAGTATTTTTTTTGTTGGTTGTTATATATGATATTTCACTATGTAATTACCAGTATATGTATGTAAGATCTAGGTATACTCATTCCAAGATGTTCAAAACTTCTTCAGTTTTATTGCATTTCTTTTACTAAATCTTTACAAAAACCACATTCTCATAATACACTTTTCACAGTTTTCTTTAATATATGACAGTTTTGACTGACTAAATAGTCTTTTTCAGATATTTGTAATGTGTTTATTTATCTTTTTCAGATATTTTAAGTATCTGAAAACTCTAGTTGGTCAAAACTACCATATATTAAATAAACTATTGTGAAAAGTGCATTATAAGAAAGTGAGCCTTTTGTAATTTTAACATATAAGTAAATAGAAGATTATTTGTACGTATGCATAACATTTCAAAATAATCATAAAATTATAATATATATATATATATATCCACAGATGGCGTCCTACCAAGACTGCCAATCAAGCGTATGTTTTGTTTACATAAACGTCAGAGTAGTTAGTATTCACTATCTCTAACTATAATTCCACTTTCAGATCATGATTTCAAGCTATTTGCTATCGTCAGTGAAAGACAGGAATAAAGAAACTAGATCTGAATACAAACTCTGAGCGTTTATGAAACAATTTCTATTCAGCTTGCAAGCGTGAATTTTTTAGACACGTAATGTCTTCAAACTCAGCATAGCAAACCAGATAGCTACATGGGTCTGATCTCAGTTCAGCATCACCACATAGTAGAAGCCTCTGCAATCTATATCATTGCAAGAAAGACCTCAAAGGTACATTTATGATAAACAAAAATGCAAGTTAAAAAACTTGCTAACGCTTGTATTTATGTCCACAGATGGCGTCCTACCAAGACTGCCAATCAAGCATATGTTTTGTTTACATAAACGTCAGAGTAGTTAGTATTCACTATCTCTAACTATAATTCCACTTTCAGATAGAGATAGTGAATACTAACTACTCTGACATTTATGTAAACAAAACATACGCTTGATTGGCAGTCTTGGTAGGACGCCATCTGTGGACATAAATACAAGCGTTAGAGTTTTTAACTGATTTTTGTTTATCATAAATGTACTTTGAGTCTTTCTTGAATGATATAGATTGCAGAGTTCACATGTGGTGATGTGAGAGATCAGAATGTAGCTATCTGGTTTGCTATGCTAGTTTGAAGATTACGTGTCTAAAAATTCAGTTAAGCTGAATAGAAATTGTTTCATAAGCGCTCAGAGTTTGTATTCAGATCTATTCTTATTCTGTCTTTCCTGCGATAGAAATAGCTTGAAATCATGATCTGAAAGTGAATTATATTAGAGATAGTGAATCTATCTCTGATGTTTATGTAAACAAAAATACAGTGATTGGAGTCTGGTAGGACATCTGTGGACATAAATCAAGCGTTAGCAAGTTTTTTACTTGATTTTTGTTTATATAAATGTACCTTTGAGGTTTTCTTGCAATGATATAGATTGCAGAGGCTTCTACTATGTGGTGATGCTGAACTGAGATCAGACCCATGTAGCTATCTGGTTTGTATGTGAGTTTGAAGACATTACGTGTCTAAAAATTCACGCTTGCAAGCTGAATAGAAATTGTTTCATAAACGCTCAGAGTTTGTATTCAGATCTAGTTTCTTTATTCCTGTCTTTCACTGGATAGAAATAGCTTGAAATCATGATCTGAAAGTGGAATTATAGTTAGAGATAGTGAATACTAACTACTCTGACGTTTATGTAAACAAAACATACCTTGATTGGAGTCTTGGTAGAATCTGTGGACATAAATACAAGCGTTAGAATTTTTAACTTGATTTTTGTTTATCATAAATGTACCTTTGAGGTCTTTCTTGCAATGATATAGATGGCAGAGGCTTCTACTATGTGGTGATGCTGAACTGAGATCAGACCCATGTAGCTATCTGGTTTGCTATGCTGAGTTTGAAGACATTACGTGTCTAAAAAATTCACGCTTGCAAGCTGAATAGAAATTGTTTCATAAACGCTCAGAGTTTGTATTCAGATCTAGTTTCTTTATTCCTGTCTTTCACTGACGATAGCAAATAGCTTGAAATCATGATCTGAAAGTGGAATTATAGTTAGAGATAGTGAATACTAACTACTCTGCGTTTATGTAAACAAAACATACGCTTGATTGGCAGTCTTGGTAGGACGCCATCTGTGGACATAAATACAAGCGTTAGCAAGTTTTTTAACTTGCATTTTTGTTTATCATATATATATATACACAATTATCTGTTTTCTCATTTTTATTCTTTATGCAAAACTTCAATACTGTAGAAAACTGATTGTGTCTTTAATAGAATTCTAAATATTGAATTGGTAGAATGAATCAGAATTTTAAAAGAGTAATATGCAATAGCAAATTACTGACATTGATTATAAGTAGTTACTATTTAGTCTTAATTTACTTAGAGAAGTATGCATACAATAACTTTAGTTTTTTACTATTTGATGAGTGCAGTTTGAATCAGTTATTTGAGGATTGCCAATTGCTATAAGATGTAGTTAAGAGATTTTGTATTTTCAGAGCCTTAGCATTGGTTGTTATATATACATTTAAATCTCAATAAAGTTACATTATGTAGTGCTCAAATGTAATCAACTTTTCACTAAAATTTTTAATAAGATAAATTATGATTTGTTGCAGGATAATTTTTATTTTGGATGTTTTTTTTTAATTTAACAATGGAAAACCATTGCAAAACCAAAAAGCCTTCACTATTAATTATTTATACTGAGTATATAAGATATTAAACAGCAATATATATTTAATATTAGATATTAGATGAAAATGATGTTATACATAAGTATTTTCATGAAAATAATACAGCTATTTTTGTTGAATGATTTTGAGAATTTGTAATTAACATATGGAATTCACTGATTAAATTTATTCTTATGTAATTGTTGTGAAGGTAGATATTGTAAAGATAGGATCTATAATAACCATCACAGAAAAGTTTATAAAGATTCTTGACTTCATATTCACAAGACCTTTTTAATCAGTTTAAATAATTATACATATACAGAAAAAATTTAGGCTATTTTAGACTTCATATACCTCTATTATTTATTTACATTTTTGAATTTTATTTGTATTTGTTAGCAAACATAAGCAAATAATGTGCTGAACAAATTGCTAATAAGGTGTTGAATATCAGTTAAGCAAAGAGTGCAATAGTTATAAATCAAAGCTACATCAAATGACTGTAAATGGTGTAGCTAGTTTGTGTGAAGTATGTGTTTGTTTACCATTTATGTTAAGTGGTAAAAGACACATTTATGGATAAGTGTATATCAAAGTTGTTTTATGTTGTAGTGCTTTCAGATGCAAGGCTCCTCACTGATGAAAGCCACAAGCTAGAAGAGTAGGCACTAGATAGGGATTTTGTGCACTAGCCTTCTGGCATCAATTGATTACTCTGATTTTCACTGAGTGGAGCTATTGTATGGAGAGTTTTGTCTAATTTAATAACAGTTATGGTCAAACATAAGAAATGATGATCATGTGATGTTTAGTGGTTTAATACTTAACCTATAAATCAAATTATAATATGTTGTAATAAAAAGTTAAGCATTCTTCAGATAAGACATGCAATGAAATTAATTGGTGAGGAATGTAAAAATGTTCTATTTTAAATGATTAAAAATAAAAACCTGGCTATTTCAAGATGTTAATCTTGTAAATTCTAAAAAATTTGTTTGAGAAAACAATAGATGGAACATGTATAAAAGTTCCCTAATATATATTATTTGTCATTGAGTAAGTAGATTTAATCAGTAAATTCTATTAGAATCATTTTTTAGATTCTTTACATTCAGTTCTTTGGTGACTCATTGTTCCATTCTTCAATTAGTCAAAATTGTAGTCCAGATGTCATGACTCTTCATTTTTTGTGACAAACAGAACTCCTTGCCAGCTCTTTCATTAAAATTTAGTGATACTCCACCAACAGTTTGGGACAAGCAGCAGGCAGTTTTAAAAAAATGAACTAACAAATTTTTCTAGTGGTGTTCTTCAAAATATGCTGGGCTAGGCATTTCACCAAGATAAACTCCATGCTCTAAGTCAAACCTTCACGAAAACCAACATACAAAGAAGACTCTCAACTGACTATCTGGAAAAGTACAAATACCAAATGGACAAAAGTAGCGAATTCTTTAATCGAATATTAAGAAGCTTTGATAGACTTAGTGATAATATAAACTTTTATATATTATAACAATCCAGGTGTGTTATAAGTGTTTCCTTTTGTATATGTGTATTATTTTTTATTAACTATAATATTAGATGTAAATGTATTTTTTTTTTATTTTATACATTTTACTAATTTCTATATGGATGAGTTTTTTGCTTTATTATTATGATGGATGTTGATTTAAATAATTAATAAACCTTAAATTAATTTTCATACCATTAAATAACAAGATATTTGTTTAATGTTTAAATTTCAATTCTTTTTTTTTATTTAATCAGTTTCATAATTTATTGCTATTATTGATGTCAGCAGTCAAAAGCAAATGAAACTCTTATTAAATAAAATAAATTGAGAAATTCATAGACTAATATTTTCTCAGTAAATTTATTTCTATAGAATGTTTAAAACTTTTAGTTATATATGTATATAAGGAATATTGAAATATAAAAGTCAGACTTGTATGGCTATCATAACCTACATAGTGAACCACATTCGATTAGGGATGTTGTGTGCAATAAGATCGTACATTGTACATCTACTGTAGCTCTTTTGCATGGCCTGGGTTCAATTGCACCACAATGTGTCTTAGAATTTTGTACAGGTCTGTAGGGGTTAGCAATGATACAATTAGTAGTCAAAAATAGGTCAGATTTGTGCAGGTTATCATAGCCTACATGTAGTAAATTGCATATGGTTATGGGTGTTGTGTGCAATAAGATGGAATGGCTTGAGTTCAGTTCCAACACCCTCTGCCTTAGAAAACTGCATAGTTCTGTATAAGTTAGTAAAGATAATTGGAAAGTTAATTTAAATATTATACAATATCACTTATCCTTTAAGTATTATTGTGTTTATATAAATATTTTATAATGTTTGTTTTTTCTGGGGATATTACTGTAGAGAAATTTAATAGTCTAAATCAACTTCTTAGGTCTTATCTGATGGGACTCATCCATGAATGAACATTACTTTTATTTAATTTTATTTTGATGAGGTTTGTTTTCTTTTATATTTTTAATTTTTATAAACTAGTATTGTAATAAACATAATTATTATATTTATTAAATTAATTTAGCTGACATTTGTTTACTGTATCTGTCTATCAATTGTTTAATAATTTGGAATCTTATACTCTTAGCTGAGCTAGTGCCAAGGATAGGTAATTTATTTTATGTCAAGATGCTCATCCTCATTAGTGAATATTCAATCATTACAAATAAAATTTTTAGGTTTATTAAGTACCTTAGTGTTGCCATCAAATGACTAATGTTTTTTACACTGGTGTGGATCTGGTCCAATACTTTTAATGATCAAATTTCAATATTAAAATTTATCCCTAATGTTGCCTTTTATATATAAAATTTAAAATAATTTCACAACCCACTATAAATAAAGAAAATTATTTAATATATCAACCAGGCTTTCATTTACCTTATCAAGATGTTTCTTTTTACACAATCACATGAACAAACTATTCTACAACAATTCCACCTAGTGGATATTATTTACATTGCAATAAATATAATTACTAATGTGAAAGAAGTACTGATTCAGAGTTTAAATATTAAAAATTTTATAAAATGTATTGCACCATGTATACTTTCAATGCTTTCATGTCATATTCATTGCTAGTCTTCTGAGAACATTATTTTTTTTGCTGATTTGAATGTTATTTGATTTTTGGTTCATTACATATTCATTTTGTATAATGAAACATGCTTCTTTTATTTTATTTTTGTGATCATTTCTTTCTTCAAATAATTTTAACAACATTTATATCACAACTATGACCATATTCTTCTATATGACTACAAAAGACCATTGAGCCTGCAGCATCAGACCTCATCCTAAACTGTCTATACATCAATGAATGCTGAATCATTCTAGTTCTAAGACTTGTACTCATATATAAAATAAATAAATATATTATAATTCTTTTTAAATTTACAAAATAATCTACAAAAATAATATTTTAATTATAACTCCAAAATTTTCAATAATCTAACAATGCCCATTTCTTCCCTAATTATGTTAGATTTTTAACCATGTTTACACATTTGTTAAATTTTCTTGAATATTCAGAGTTTTGTATATATGGTTATGATCTTATATCCTTTCTGTTAATTGCCCTATTTTGTTTCTTACCCTCTTCAATGGCAGTCTTTTATGCCTGATCTATATTTAACATATTGCAAAGGTCACAACTAATTTTATAGACCAACCCTACTCTATTTTTGATATTACCCATCCTTTTTGCATTACACATCCATTTTCCTAAAATTTACTGTTTTTTCATTCTATGTTAATAGCATTAGGTAACTTTTCTTTTATTAATATATTATATAAATGATATGAATATGAAACCAAAACCCATTTCCTATTTTATACACATGCCTTACATTATCTTTTATATTATTTTTATTTCTGAAAATCTTTTTAATATATTTTTATAGCCCATACTATCATAATCATTCTCAACTTTCAATTTATGTTTAGTCTAAAATTGAATGTAGAAAAAAAACAATGCTTAACCTCAAAAAAAGTGTAATCTGTTGTCATAACAAAATCTAAACATTAAGCATTGTTCAGATAATAATGCTATGGAATTAATTAGTATGGAATTTTAAAATGCTCTATTTTTAATTGATTATAAACCTGTCTTATTAATTAATTTAAAACTTGGCTATTTTAAGATGTTCATCTAGAAAATTCTAAAAAAAATTGTGGGAGAAATAATAGACTGAATATGTATAAAAGTTCCCCAAAGGTATTGTTTCATTCTTTCTTGATTCATTCATTGATTTATTTCAATAGATTCTATTATATTTAATCAGTTAGTAGATTCTACTAGAATCATTCATTAGATTATATTAGAAAATTCATTCATCAAATTTTTCCAATATTACTAGTCACAATTGTATTTTAGACATTGGGGCTCTATAGTCTGTGCAACATGTCATACTTGTTGCCAGATTTTTTACTAAAATTACTCATCAACAATTTAGAAAAAGCAGCCTGCAATAATAAAATGAAATGGCAGATTATTTCTAGTGGTCTTTCTTCAAAATAAGCTTGACTAGGCATTTTGCAAAGGTAAACTATGTACTCTAAGTTAAAACTTTATCATCCAACATGTCATAAAATCTTAAATTCTTATAAAACTGATCTAAAGCCAACCTACAAAGAAGACTCAACTGACTACCTGAAAAATTACATATATTAAATGGACAAAGGTAACTATCTCTTCAATAAATTGCAGGAAGAAAAAGCAACAACATTAAAGGATTTAGTGTGATATAAACTTTCATATATCATCATAAGCTAGGTGTTGTTATAATAATTTTATTAATGTATATGTTCACTTTCATATATCATCATAAGCCAGGTGTTGTTATAATAATTTTATTAATGTATATGTTCATTTTAATAGTAATCACCATATTTAGAAATATATGTATTATAAAACATTACTAGTAATATTTCTTAAGTAATTTTATAACTGATACATCATCATGTATCAGATATGTATGCATTTTATTAATTTCTTCAAGGATGTGTTTTTTTATTATGATAGGTGGTGATTTTCTTAATTAATAGACCTTAATATACTTTTGAAATTTTATACTATGAAGAGACAAATATTGCATATTTTAAAATAGACCAGCTTCGTAATTAGTTGCTATTATTAACATTCACAATACTTATAGACAATGTGGTTTTTCTTAAAGATTATAAATCAGAAATCCATAAACTATTGTTTTCTGAATAGAGTTGATAATATCTGTTTTAAGTTGTGTTTTAGTTACATATGTGAAAGGGTATTGATATATGAAAGTCAGACTTATGCAAACTATTTTAGCATGTATGTAATTTAAATGCATGTGGCTGTGGTTGTCTGCATGCAATAAAATGGCCTGGTCTAAGGCCATGCTCTCTTTTAGATAGCAATGGTTTGATTGCACTGCACCTTGTCTTAGAACATCCATATTAGTTTTCCTGTGTTATAATGTTAATAAGGAAGGATAGTATAAGTGTGTAAGCAATACAGCATTTAATAAAAAAAATGTATCAAACTGGGAAAATATTTTATTTTATTCTAATGGGGTTTGTGTTCTTTATATTTGAATCAGTTTATTAATATTAATAAACACTGTATTCTTCATTTAAATTTGGATGACATTTGTTTACTGTATCTTTCTATCAATTGTTTAATAGCTATGGGTCTCATACTCTAAAGCTGAGCTAGTGTCAGAAGCAACAAATTTATTTTGTTAGGTATCCTCATCATCATTAGTGAATATTCATCATCCTGAATAAATTTTCTAGGCTCATTAAGCAGACAAGGAAGTCTCCAATGACCAATGTTCTTAATTCATGTGGATATTTGGTACATATGACAATTTATTAACATAGTGCAGCCAAGATTGCTTTTTGTTAAAGGAAGATGGCATAAATTTAAAAAAGAACTATATAATACTAAATATTACATTATTAGATTTTTGAAATTTGAAGTTAATCATGAAGAAATCATGTTAAATGATCATATGCTCTACTATTAAGGCACAAATATTAAAAGCATGTGTTAAATGGGAGTCATTTCAAATTACAAATGCAAGAAAACATTGTAGAGATTGATGGTATATCAGATAGATTGGGAAGAATTAGTTCCTCATATTAAGAATAATAACCTAAAAAGATTTCATTCTGATAAAACAAAATGACATTTACTTAGATTTACAGAACACTCGATCCGAGCAAACAACATTTTAAAATTATCATAGGAAATTTTCATGTTAAAATTGGAAAATAACTAAAATAATGAAAGTGCTATGAATAAATGAATATCTAATTGGAAATGAAAGAGAAAATAGAACTTATGGAATTTGTAGAGGTTGGGGGGATCAGTTTATCATGACTTTTTAAAAAAAAAAATCCAAAACAGAAATAAACATGGTAATACCCAAATGAAGAAAAATCAGGATATGATAATATTTTAGTGATGATATATATTTTAGATTATAATATGCTGCATATAGTCAGTAAACGAAGTGATAATCAAATAATGAGATATGCAGTATGAGTTATTCTTTGTTAATATAAAACTGGACAAAAAAAAACTATATAAAACTGGACAAAGAAAACTATCATCCGTGATTGATGATTGATTTTGGCTATGCATATTTCTATAAAACTGTTCAAATAGTCAAAATGGCTTAAGGAGAAATTGGAATTTGAAATAACAATGCTTAATTTTTTATTTCAATTCGATAAAATAATTCTGAAAAATATACTATAACTCTATATATGTCATTAAAATGTATAGTTTATTAGATATACAAGTTGCATCTGAACTAATAAAAAATTATTAACTATAAAGTATACTAATGAAATTAAAAGAAAATTTATTAATGATTTTTTATTTTATACTAATAAAGATATAGCATTATTGAAAAATAGTATTTTTAAAATAAATAATGGTCGGGTAATGTCAGCCATGTTGGTTTAGTATATATTGAAAACAAAATCTTAGTTTCATTAGAAAGTACAAATTCCATTTAATTTATAAAAGAAACAAAACTACATTAATAATCAAAATTAGAGTCATAGATCACATGACCCTATTCTCTTAAGCTTGTAAGTTATAAACAATGAGGATTGCCAATTCCTCAACAAGCTTTATGATAAATGCTTAGCTAGAGAAAGCATTTAAAATGTCTCTGTCAGGACTCCCTCCCAAACCTCTGGCTATGGTTTTATGCTTTGGCACTCCTCAGAAAAGTGCTAGGATAGGTAAGACACTAGATCTAAAAATACCAACCCAAAGCCAGCATTTATCTAAAAGTTATATATTGAGTGAAAAATCTGAAATTTTCAGACACCTACATGTCTTCAAACCTAGCTATCCAACTCAAATAGCTATATGGGGCTGAGAGATCTTCAGCCATACCATATATTAGTAGTCTTAACAATATAACATCACATAAGACTTAAGGCAGAGACTATAAATAGTCAAAATAAGAGTCATAGATCACATGACCCTATCTCTTAAGTGTGTAAGTTAATTTAAAACTAAACCAGACTAGCCAAAGAAATAAATTATAAAACATAGCCAATGGTTTCAGTGCTACAAGCAGACTTCTCAAGTATAAATAACTAAAAGCTAACAATAAATTTATATTAAAAATTACCCACAATTCCATTTACATTTCATATACCTTTAATATTAAAATGAATTTTAAACAAGTTAATTGCTTCAGAATCACAAATTTTTAATAATAAAGATCATTTAATTCTTTTTATTTTATTTCTTTTAAAAAAAACACTAAATCAAATATTAATTAAACCATTGTGTATGTGATTACATCATCTATAAATGCTCTGTTCCAGATGAATATAAATTAGAAGACCTTATGGCATGTGTCTACAGAAATAATAAACTGCAAAAATACAGCCACAATAAGTAAAAAATATTGATATTTACATTAATGTGCTATGTAAAATATGGTATAATAAATTTGCTATAAAAATGTATTCAAGGATTAACTGGCAGTATATTAAAATAAACAATTCAGATTCAGTTAATGTCAACTGCAGCATTCAAGTATATAATCTGTCAAATGTTAGCAAAGGATTGTATTACGTTAACTTCTAGAAGTAATTTGCACCCATATCTCTATTATACTTGTATAACATGAGATGGAGGCATAAAATGTTTTTAGATCTGAAAAGATCAAAATAATTTGCAATGAAAGAAATACAAGAAAAGTCATAGAAACATGTTTTTTGTGCATTCAATATGAGCAATGAATCAACTCTATTATCATTGAAGTTAGAATATATTGAAATTTGAATAGTAATTAAATATATAAACTATATATACACACACAATTTAATATTCATTATTGTGCCAAGACTGTAACGTAAAAATCCTAAAAGTACACTTGGTCAGAAATTTAAGTGAAATATATCCATAAAGTTTCATTCAGCAACTCCCATTTAAATATTTTTAACTAATAATTAGATTTAATATACATATTTGTATGTATATATTTATGGGTGGGTTTGATTCTCTACCTATATGCTGTATGTGTATCTATATTTGATATGTTGTACATACATGTGCAATAGTGCATTCTTATACATATGTGTGTGATTTTCAATAAAACTAAAATTTTAATTACAAAGCTCACATTTTTGAAGATTTTGGACTCATTCTCTTCCACCCATTTATATTTTTGTAATGGATAGAAGAACTTTTCAACTGATTTATATTTATTTAGCTAGAAAGAAAACAATTATTAAGAAAATCAGTATTAACAGTTGATTTTTCTAATCTTCTGAAACACTCTAATGAATTTAAATTAGAATTTAGAATTTACAAAGCATTTTAAAGTATTAAGACTTTGAAGATGGTTTAGATTTGACTGAAATCAATTAAGAAAAAATAATTGATACTCTATTAAGAACTGCAAAAAGATAGCTTTTACCAAAAAGCGGCAATTTACCAATAAATTTTCTAATGAATCAATAGAATATGTGATGAAGAATTATGATAATTTTTAAAAGTGATCCATTGAGTAGAATTAAATATCTAGAGTTTTATAAAATGATACAAAAAATATAATAATGATATAGGAAAATATAATTGTGATTTAGCAAGAAAAACTAAGTAAAAGAATATATACGGGGGGGGGGTGAACAGACTTTTACATGACCCTCAATCATCCATGCTATCTCATACCACTGATACACTTGATCACACACATGTTGAAAAGGTAAATAATTACTAATAAACGTATTTCATAGTAAACCAGCAATCATCAGTTGGTCCAGAATATCATCTCCCCACATATATACAATCAAAGCTCAGCTTATGTTAAGATAGCCAATCTTCATACTTTAACAGACAGGCTTTAAACCATTCCACCCCACAGCTCTTCAACTGTCCATTTCATTAACAATTTGATGATGGAATGCTCAAATCCCACCTTAGTGCCAACCTTCTTATCCTATCCATGTTGACCACAAGTCACTCTGGCCCTCATATACAGGACATAATCCTTTTACATATATATACAAGGGATGGGCAGACCTTAAAGCACTGTATTTTGGAAGTATAATTTTCTTCTACAGTACAGGCTTTATCGTATCTGTACTTGTAGATTTAATATATAGGGGGTTTGAACTCAGACTTTCACATAACCCTCAATCATCCTTGCTATCTCATACCACTGATACACTTGATCATACACATGTTGAAGAAATAAATAATCACCAATATATGTATTTTGTGCTAAACCAGCACTCATCAGTTGGTCCAGAATATCATCTCCACATATATACAATCAAATCTCAGCTTATATTAAGATATCCAATCATCACACTTTAATGGACAGGCTTTAAACTACTCCACTTCACAACTCTTCAGCTATCCATTTCATTGAAAATCTGATGATGGAATGTTCAAAGCCCACCTTAGTCCCAAAAGTATAAAAAACATCTTAATACTGAAAGAAGAGTTATTTTTGCAGTAAAAAGAAAAGATGAATATTTTTCTTAAAAAAGATATGATATAAAATTGATAAAAGAGTTTTATAAAGAATTATATAATAATAAAAAAGAAGAAAATAAATTCCTAAATTGTCCAGCATTTTAATGAAAAAGTGAAACATCTCTAGGAAATGATGGAATTATTATTAATATCTTAAAAGAATCTGGTGAAGAAATAGAAAAATTGTTTGCAAAGTTATATTTTAAATATCTAAGTGATAAAGATATACAAAATGATTTGAAGAATGCAGTAGTAATATTGACATTTAACAAAGTTAACAAAGAGGATATTAGAAGTATTTGATCATTTTTACAAAAATCTTAACAAAAACATTACAACTCATTTGCAGGGAAATTTATATTTTAACCAAGTAAAAAATATATGGTGATATTAAAAATATTATCTTTGAGAAAAGTACATGAAGGTTGTTTTTAGATTTCTGAAACTTTTTATGGCAGTTTTACTATAAGCATATGGACAATTAAAATGGAAAGCTAAGAAAATAAAACAGAATAGAGTTTATTTAAGTCATTGAGATTTTGCAAATGATGTGATTGTTTTTTATAAATAATGCTTCAGGGTTTCAGAAAATGTTATGAATTATCAGATGAAAATTAAAAAAGTATGAATAAAGATAATGCTTAAAAAAACCTAAAGAAAATAGGATTTGATAATCATGAAATAAAAAAAATGAATAACCACAAATACCTTTGTGAGATTATTAATGTAGGTAGAAACATAATGGATAAATCATAGGTTTGGATGGAGTATTTTTGGTAGAATTAACTTAATATTAAAAGAATATATGACTGTGTTTGAAAAGTGATTTTTAATAGATGTGTTTTGCCAGTTCTTACTTATGCATCTGAGAATTGTACACTTAATAGAAGAGCAACTTCTTTATTTATTGATAATAAATTATATACAAATATTAATATATTTACAGAAAAATAAATTTTGTTTCATAGTAAAAATTATGATGAACCCACACCTTTAATGGTACGGATAATATTATATGCTATTTAATTCCAATGGAGTGTGAACCAAATTTGAAGTGTTATACTCTAATATTGCATAATAGTGACGATTAAACTGATGGAGAGCAACTTTAGGCTACTCACTGAAATATTGAAAGAGGCATTTAGTAGAAACAAGGAAAGATTAAAAAAGAATTACATAGGAGAGAGAACGGATATCATTAAAAAAATTAACAAATCGAAAAGGATCTGGGCTGATCATATTGCAAAAAGTAATAACAATAGATGAAGTCGTAAACTAGATTCTCAAAGATTATAAAAGACTTATAAAGAGATCACAAAGAAGATAGGGTGAACGAAATAAGGAAAATTGCTGGACGTTGAAAGAAGAGAGATTAAAATTGGAATAACTGGATTGAACTGGGAAAAACCTTTGTTCTTTTGTGGATTGATAAAAGTTGAAACTAATGATGATGTTGATGTTTACATTTTAATAGAAAGAACCATAGAAATTCAATCATAATTTGTTAGAGATAATATATGATGTATATATGTGTTGCTAACTGTATTATATATATATTTAAAAATCTAATTTTTCAATATTATTTTAAATGCCATTTCTACTTTTTCTTTTTTGATTAACCTTTCATTTTAAAACAATATTTCAGAAGAGAGAAATCGTTATTAAGTTATAATACAATTCTGCGTTGATGTTTTACCTGAAGACGAAAGATAACACTTAATATTTTAAGGTGTGATAAGTCTTTGTCAAGATGTCACATTGGAGATTTTGAAAGTTTAAAAGATGACTCTTTTAAACTGACTTTTGAAAAATGATTTGGCTGACAAGGAAAGTCAAAGAGTTGTAAACGTTATCAGATGTCATTTGAGAAAGATGTTTCAACTGTACTACCTTTTGATTTATCAGAAAAGCAACTACTTAATACATACAAACAGCCAATCCTTGTCATGACAAAAAAATCGGAAGATATACGGCCCATTATAATGGTAAAATATATATCTGATTTTTTAAAAAACAAGCAATAAAAGTATTACTATGCGTATATAAATGGACTATTGCTAGCATTGAGAAAAATTGAAGTATAAAATCGACTTATTAAGCTATTTTTCTTTCATTAATGGAAGTTTTTATACGTTTCTATTCTTACTTTGCTCTCCAGCTAAAAATTATTTTACTTTCTTTTTCCCGAATACTGTTGAAAAATTAAATGAGTTGAGTCGCCATATTGTGAATATTGCTATTTTATTTTCTGAAGAAATTTTTATCTATTACTAAAGTTATGGTGTAAAGATAAAGCAAGTTCAAAGATCAACAAGTATGAGTGGCACTACTGTATGGAGAGTTTTGCCTGTTTTAATTATTTTTTTTCAAAGTAAAATAAGAGAATTACAGTATTCGTTTTTAAACTGAAATTTATTCTAAAGAATTATTGAAGTCAAGCGTTGGTAGTCGAGTGGTCAGCACAGCAGCTTTACAAGCAATTGTCTGGGATTAGCGGGTTCGCTTTCCAGCCGATGCTATAACACATTGAAAAAAAAAAAAAAAGAATTATTAAAAAAGGAAAGTTTAGTAAAAACTAAACAAATTCCATTCTCCAGGCACATTTTTTATCTGCAGTGTAAAAAATTTAACAAAGATAACATCATTGAATATATAGACATTGACATCATGTTCCCACCTGTTTTTTTATAAATAGTTTATAATTTATACCAAATCATTTAATTATCTTGACAACAGACATGCTACATCTTCTTTGTTACTCATGCTAATGGTTTTAGATTTCTGATGCCCATAAATATGCTAAGGAGTTAATGGTATATTCGTTATATATATACTGCAATCAATCTTCAAATTATGATTTTTCTTTTTTCATTTTAAACTAGAAAGCACTGATGCATTTTTAAAAATTCTGTTATATAATCTGATCTAATGACCTAATTAAATTATTCAATTATCTTGTAATTAATTATGGCACTTTGGTAATTATATTTTATTTTAAAAAAATATTTTAAATGAATTTGCAATAAAATATTATTAAAAAATTTTTAAAAAAAGGTTAATTTGATCTAAGCATACATTTTTTTAAAGTTGAAATGATTTTACTTGATTATGGTAAGACTTTTAATTTTAAAAAATAATAATTTATAAACTTTAAATAGAATTTTTCATAAGTTTGATTTCAAGTTTATAATTAAACAGTTTGCATATTTAAATAAGTAACTTGTAAAAATGAGGAACTCCTTTATTAAATAAACCACCCTGTCTCTTTTCTAATTATGAAAAGATATGGTGTAAAATGGCATTCTTTTTTAGATAAATCTAAAAGTTTTTTTTTTTATGTATGGGATATATAAGCCTAGAGATGCAAATTAACCAAGTTAAAGATTACTCTTTTTTAGAAATATTTATATACTATCTCTACCATTCTATAATCTTACTCTCATTTTCTTCTTTCCAGTACTTTAATAAAATGTGTTTTATTAAATCCAAGACTATTTCCACATTTTCACTTTTCCTATTATAAAGATCCCACAAAAATAAAAAACAACTAAAAATTCTATATCATTTACTTTCTTTGTTTTTATGTTTTTTTTTTATTTTCATGCACTTTAATCTAATTCATTTCAACAATCTACATCTTAAAATTAAATACTCTATATTTTTTCTTACATTTTCACACAAACCACATCTCTAGACCAAATTATTATTTCATTTTTGTCTTCTTTCTTTATTATTCAAATTTTCTGTCCTTATAACAAATAATAATACTTTTATTTATTTATTATATATAATATTCATTCACATTCTATATAATTTTTATTCACATTTACTTTTTATAATATTTTTTTTTCTAATCAATTTGCTTTTCCTCTTTTTTCAAAACACAGAAATAAATTTTTATCTATAAACTTTGTGAATTGTGATATAAAATGGACTCTTATATATATATCTTGAAATTCTACTGTTAATCTGCATTAGGCAGTAATGACCTCTGTCATTCAGCTCTAAACTAATTATAAATTTAAGCCTTGAATAATTATGTCACTTGATAGCAGCAATTCCATAATTTCTTCTTACTAATTGGTAAAAATTATACTGTTTAGCATTATACTCATCCAATATTCACTTTAATTCGTTTAATGCTTTTCAAGCTAAAAGTTTAAAAAAAATTTAAATATCTTTAAAGTAAATAAATCAACTTTGACGTTTTAGCAAAAATTATCAAAATAATAATTCTTAACAAAAAAATGGATTTATTTTAAAACTGCTCTTGGACTTTCAAGTGGCATCCCTCTCTAATGTTTCTGCTAACTCACACTCATAAAGCCATAGACAAATCATTATCATCTATGTTAACTCATATGATTAACATTATAATGTTATTTCTCTTGTATATTTATTTTGGAAATTTTATCACAGTGTAGTGAATATAGAGTAAATATATTCTTTATAAACTAGCCTAAACATACAGGCATAATAAATAGATTTTTTTTAAAAAAATGTTATTTAATTTTATGCAATAAAAATAAAATAGTTTTACCCTTTTTTAAAAATTTACATTTAAAATAAGAAAAAAATAATTTTCACGTGAAGTTGTTCAAATGTTTTAAGTAATAGTGCAGAATAAAACAATTTTAGTCATGAAATTTTTTGCATTTTGAAGGTCATAAAAATATAGAAAAGCATGAATTCAGTAATAACTTGCATTGGTGGTCGAGAAGTCAGTGACAGCTGTTTTACAAGCAGTTGTCCCGAGTTGGCGGGTTCACTTCCCGGCTGATGCTATGACACATGAGAAGAAAAAAAACTTGCATTTAATTACAGGACTAAGTTCATATTTGATTGATAATATTTTTAAAGAGCTTCATTGTATAGATATTAGCAGATTCATTTAACACACCTATAGCTTTATATTCAAATCAAAAACTGTATAATTGTTT
The DNA here is from genome assembly GCA_028023455.1 of Epiperipatus broadwayi. Lineage (NCBI taxonomy): Eukaryota > Metazoa > Onychophora > Udeonychophora > Euonychophora > Peripatidae > Epiperipatus > Epiperipatus broadwayi. The sequence continues at coordinate 766,699 of JAQFVV010000256.1, forward strand.
CAGTTAGCTTACAATTAAATAACCATTTCAGAAAGCAGTTAGTTTCTATCCTATTAGAGTTAAAGATATCAAATTTTAAATGTTTTAAAGTTATGAAATTAAAAATGCTATTTTATCCAATTATTCAGACCTGACTCTAACACTATATCTTTGTATTTTAGTTATGTTATATTATAGGCAATTTTGATTTATGGTTTCTTATATATATATATATTGTAACGAGCAGACGATGTTACATTGTTTTTTTTATTATTAAACATGAAGTTAAAATAAGAAGTTCGCATTTAAAATTTTTCTTTAAGAATTAAAAATTGAAATTAAATATGATCTTAAACTCGTATATATAAATTGCACAGATAAAAAAAAATTATTAAAATAAAACTTTATTAAAAATAGAAAGGTATTTTAAAAACTTAAAAAGATTTAGAGATAAAAATATATCTTTAATCTTGGAAAACACATTAATTAATCAGAAATGGAAATGATTGTTTTAATTAGTTAAATATAAACTAGCCTTGGGCATTTAAATGTAAAAGCATTGGTCAGATAGGAAAACAATAGAAACTAATAGCCAATGAAGAGAAAAGCAATGGAATCGGACCTCAGCGAAAAGACCATCTCATCAATGACGCAATGTAAATTCAATCCTTCAAATTAATATAAAAAGACAAGTTTGGAAATTATTAATTATGATAGATTATTTATGATGTGACAGATGTTAGTGCTGAAGTGAAGGAGAAGGGATTGAAAAGATGCACTCTTCAATCCCTTCAGTTCTGCTAAGAAAGAAAGAGAAATGAACTATCGTTTTCTACATTGAGGACTAATTAAATAAATCGGCCTTCAGAATATCAACCTCTTTAGGATGGCATGGGAATTCATGTTCATGGCAAGCAACGGATAAAGTTGGACGTTTTAAAAATCGTAAGAGCTTTATATTCACTTGAAACAATAAGAACTCTAAATTTTAAAACTTTTTAGTAAATAATGCAATAGAATCCTATCTGACCAAATTAAATTCTTTATTAATAATGTTATTTGATGTATTTTTTATTTATTTATTTAAAGTCATTTCCATTTATTTAATTTTGTTCTTTAAGTTTATTTATGATTTCTGTTTTCCGATAAATTAAAATATATCAATGTTAAACTTAAGTCGGGCATGAATGGCTGTATAGATTTGTAAAGTTATATTAGGGAGGGTAATCTTAGGTTATTTGTGTCATTGTTAAATTGGGTCAATGGATTGGATATATTGATGTAGTTAGTAGATGTAGTCGGAGATTCGCTACTGGAAGAATCGTTTATATATACGCTGCACTCACCCGTTTGCCTATGGAAGGAATTATAAGACGGTGAACGCAATTCCTTTCTATGGATTTTTTTTTATTGTTCTTCTCATTAGATAGATGTAATATTCCTATCTGATGAGAGTCAATGTCTTCTCTTAATCTTTTTGGTGCTGCCGTATTCCGTATTACATTGAATACATCGATATATCAGATGAATTGATGCCAGTTTGACTGCAAATTTTAGCCTAAGGTTAAATAGGAATAGAATATTTTATTTTCAAATGCAAATCTATGTAGTCTATTCATACTCGACCCTAAATAAAAATGCATTAAATTTAAGTTGTTTATAGATGCTTGCATGAATTGGTTATCGGTTAAGTATGTTTTGGGTTTTCATATTTGATCAAAATATATAGACATTCGATAAATAATGATACCTTATGGTGAGTATCTATAATGTATTTATTCGGATGTCTTTTAAGTTATTGGTGACAATGCAGTGAATACTATTGGGTTACTTATAAATTTCCCTCTGCAATTGTTGGTATCAATGATTTTATATTTTGATCGTTTATGTTTATTTTGAAATGTTTTTTAACCATTGTAATCTATGTAACTGATCTATACTCAACATTTTAAAACAAACTTTTATAAACTCCTCTGTGCGAACTTATAAAAAATTAAAATGTAAAGTTGTAAAAATTAAAATGTAAATTAAAATCAAAGTTAAAAATGTAAGTTAAATTTTAAAAGGTAAACTGATGCTAAAATAATTTTAAATCTTATATATGTGCGTTAATAAATGTTTGTATGTTAATTACTGGCAGTGGCTTATTTTATTCTTTTTTAAAAAAAATATAAGTAGATAAGATATTATATTATTAAATCTCTGCTATTCCACTGAGCTAGTGACATGGGCTAATGACCGGATGCAAAATAAAAAAAAAATATTTTTTTTGACTTACGTATCTGCCTACTCTATAAATTTTTCTAGGTTCAAATGCCTAGATGGCGCCCTGTAGTGCAGATACTTTAAGTCTACCTTCTCCAGATCATTACAACTGGCCACCCAACTTGGGCCGATCTATTAATATAAACCACGGATACCCTGAGTAAATTTCTTTTTTCAAAATGAAATATGTTTATCTGTGTACATAAAGTCGGATACTTTAAATCTTATAAAAGCACTTCCAGAAAAAAATAGCACATATATTAAACACAAGAAAGTATAAATAATTTTAAACTGTATTTGGTTAAAAAGAAAGTCAAAAGGTTGCAATTGATATGTTTTTCTTTTTAGTTGTTAATATAAATTATGCTTTTATGTGTATAGGAGCACACAGCCACATAAGTTTATGATGGTAAATGTGGTACCTTACGGAGAGTATTTTTGGGAATTTACTTCAGGGTAATCCTATTTAAGCATTTTAATCAGTCATAAATAAGTTGGTGGTATTTATAATTGTGCTGCAAATATACACACATAAACTCATTATCTTTCAAAACATATTTACTTCAATGCAACGTTCCTAAATAATTTAAATAATTTGCTTGTCATGCTGTGTGTAAAAATAAAATGTATAAAAAAATAGAACTCTTGTGGGGAGGAGGTGTAAACGTAAATGGTCCTTAAGAAAACAATAGTAAACATTTTTTTTTGTATATAGTCTTTTTGTAAAATTACTAACCAGATGTTTTTTATAAAGGTCTTCATTAATCATGTACCATAATTACTAACCCTAAGTAAAATATTTTTTTTGATCATTTTTTTTAAGCAACTTTACTGATATGTAACGAGCACAGACGACATTACATTGTTTTTTTATTATTAAACATGAAGTTAAAATAAGAAGTTCACATTTAAAAATTTTCTTTAAGAATTAAAAATTGAAATTAAATATCATCTTAAACTCGTATATATAAATCGCACAGATAAAAAAAAATTATTAAAATAAAACTTTATTAAAAATAGAAAGGTATTTTAAAAACAAAAACTTAAAAAGATTTAGAGATAAAAATATATCTTTAATCTTGGAAAACACATTAATTAATCAGAAATGGAAATGATTGTTTTAATTAATTAAATGTAAACTAGCTTGGGCATTTAAATGTAAAAGCATCGGTCAGATAGGAAAACAATAGAAACTAATAGCCAATGAAGAGAAAAGCAATGGAATCGGACCTCAGCGAAAAGACCATCTCATCGATGATGCAATGTAAATTCAATCCTTCAAATTAATATAAAAAGACAAGTTTGGAAATTATTAATTATGATAGATTATTTATGATGTGACAGATAGGTGTTAGTGCTGAAGTGAAGGAGAAGGGATTGAAAAGACGCACTCTTCAATCCCTTCAGTTCTGCTAAGAAAGAAAGAGAAATAAACTATCATTTTTTACATTGAGGACTAGTTAAAGCAAAAATCTCCGGATGGATAAATAAATCAGCCTTCAGAATATCAATCTCTTTAGGACGGTGTGGGAATTCACGTTCATGGCAAGCAACGGATAAAGTTGGACATTTTAAAAATCGTAAGAACTTTATATTCACTTGAAACAATAAGAACTCTAAATTTTAAAACTTTTTAGTAAATAATGCAATAGAATCCTATCTGACCAAATTAAATTCTTTATTAATAATGTTATTTGATGTATTTTTTATTTATTTATTTAAAATCATTTCCATTTATTTAATTTTGTTAGCCAAGAGGTCATCGCACCTGCCTTGCAAGCAAGTAGTTGGTTGCAGACGGGTGTGGGTTCGCATCCCGGCCGATGCTATGATATATGAAAAAAATATATCAATGTTAAACTTAAGTTGGGCATGAATGGCTGTATAGATTTGTAAAGTTATATTAGGGGAGGGTAATCTTAGGTTAATTGTGTCGTTGTTAACTTGGGTCAATGGATTGGATATATTGATGTAGTTAGTAGATGTAGTTGGAATTCGCTACTGGCAGAATTGTTTATATATACGCTGCACTCACCCGTTTGCCTATGGAAGGAATTATAAGATGGAGAACACAGTTCCTTTCTATGGAGTTTTTTTCTGTTCTTCTCGTTAGATAGATCTGATGAGAGTTAATGTCTTCTCTTAATCTTTTTGGTGCTGCCATATTCTGTATTACATTGAATACATTGATATATCAGATGAATTGATGCCAGTTTGACTGCAAATTTTAGCCTAAGGTTAAATAGGGATAGAATATTTTATTTTCAAATGCAAATCTATGTAGTCTATTCATACTTGACCCTAAATAAAAATGCATTAAATTTAAGTTGTTTATAGATGCTTGCATGGATTGGTTATCGGTTAAGTATGTTTTGGGTTTTCATATTTGATCAAAATATATAGACATTCGATAAATAATGATACCTTACAGTGAGTATCTATAATGTATTTTTTCAGATGTCTTTTAAGTTATTGGTGACAATGCAAGTATCTTATGGTGAATACTATTGGGTTACTTATAAATTTCCCTCTGCAATTGTCAGTATCAATGATTTTATATTTTGATTGTTTATGTTTATTTTGAAATGTTTTTTAACCATTGTAATCTATGTAACTGATCTATACTCAACATTTTAAAACAAACTTTTATAAACTCCTCTGTGCGAACTTATAAAAAATTAAAATGTAAAGTTGTAAAAATTAAAATGTAAATTAAAATCAAAGTTAAAAATGTAAGTTAAATTTTAAAAGGTAAACTGATGCTAAAATAATTTTAAATCTTATATATGTGCGTTAATAAATGTTTGTATGTTAATTACTGGCAGTGGCTTATTTTATTCTTTTTTAAAAAAAATATAAGTAGATAAGATATTATATTATTAAATCTCTGCTATTCCACTGAGCTAGTGACATGGGCTAATGACTGGATGCAAAATAAAAAAAAAAAAATTTTTTTGACTTACATATCTGCCTACTCTATAAATTTTTCTAGGTTCAAATGTCTAGATGGCGCCCTGTAGTGCAGATACTTTAAGTCTACCTTCTCCAGATCGTTACAATATATATATATATACACTAATAAAATCAAGTCATATATCACATGACTTATATAGCTTGATTCAAATATGTAAAATAAAAAATGTACTAATAACTCTAAAAAAGCTTATCTTTTTTATAATAAATTCTACAAGAGAACACATTCAAAATCTTTACCTAGGATTGTCCCCATCCCAGTCTATTTTTGAACTATGTCTCTCTTCAGTGAGGAGCTAAGATACAAGATTCAAAATACCAACTCAAAGTAAGCATTTACCTAATAGTTAACTCTTAAAAAAAATCTGAAATTTTCAGACATTTACATATCTTTAAATTCAGATTTTCAATTGAAATAATCATACGAGCCTGAACATAATTCAGATACATCTTATATTTAATTTATCCAAAGCCCCAAAAGACAAATAATAATAGTAATAAAATCAAGTCATATATCACATGATTTATATAGCTTGCATTTACAAATATGTAAATTAAGGGCATGCTAAAATCTCTAAACAAGCTTATTTTGTTTTTATAATAAATGACAAATCCATTTACTTCTGTTTTTAATCACGACTCAATCCTTTTTTCTTTTCAAAAATATACAGTACATATAGCCATATAATTCTATAATTAAAAATCACTTCTTTTCTTTTCAAAAACTTTATTTGATGTATATATATATATATATCCACTTATTTCCAACGTTTCGACATCTTTATCAAGGATTGTTCCCATTTCCAGACTGGTTTTGAGTGATGACTCTCTTCAGTGAGGAGCTAGGACAACAGATTCAAAATACCAACTCAAGCTAAGCATTTATCTAATAACTAATTCTTAAAAAAAAAATCTGAAATTTTCAGACATCTACCTGTTTTTAAATCAGCTCTACAACTGAAATAATCATATTTTTTTCAAAGGAAGGTTTATTGTTATAAAGATTATAAAGAAAGGTTTATTGTTACAAAGGTATATAATTTAATGACATTCACTATGAGCAAGACAGCTCTGCATCAACAAATCCAACCATATTAACTAACATAATTAACTTAAATATGGGTATACAATGAATAATATTACTTTGCATTCATTATTAAAACAAACATGTACATAGATTTAAAATAAGCATGGATACACACCAGATCCATTCATTTAATTATTTCATTGTGGATGTCTCAATGTCACTCATCTCCCACATGGCCTGAACATAATTCAGATACACCATATATTAATAGGCTTAACAATTTAATTTAATCAAAGTTCCAACAGCCAAATAATAATAGTAATAAAATCAATCCATATATTACATGACTTATATAGTTGCATATACAAATATGTAAAATAAAGAGCATGCTAATAGCTCTAAACAAGATTATTTTTTATGATAAATGCTATAAGAGAGTGCATTTGAAATCTTTATAATTAGGATATAATATACATATATTATTTGATGATTTTTTAAGGGTAGGAGAAATGTACCTTTGCATAGAGAATACTTGTGGATATGGAAAATGCAATTGATATCTAAAACATGACATCAAAGGTCTCATTGCATAGTCACTAAATCTTGGAAATTTTTCACATGACAGAGAAGTTTAGAATTTTCATTTAAATAAATAGTTTTATGGTCAATCCAGCTAGTCATCTAATAGTAATGAGTGAATGGGTTCAAGCTATTCTCAGCATGAGAATAAAGATCCTAGGTTAATATAGAAGTCAAATAATGTTGATGTGCTGACTATACAAATTCCAATTGTAATAGAATTCTGCCTTCATTAGTGGAGGAAAGGTGTTATATTTTTATAGATTTAAACTAAGCATATAATTACCCTTACCATATGATTTAAAAATATAGCTTGAATTTTGATTGTATTTATATATTAGACTATTTCCATCATCTGGTATAAGTATTGAATGTCTTTAGAACAATTTAACTTCATTTAAATATTACAAATATATTCAACTATTAGTAATAAAACACAGGTTAGTATGTGCACAACCTTTCAAGAGGTATTATTTCCCCCTCTTCTTTAGGTATTGCTAACCTGACCAGTAACAGTATTATCATGGGAATCAAATCTGGACCCTTAGATTCTTGAATATTAAATTTAAAGGTAATACTCTAACCAACTGAGATATTCTGAATATATTTGAAATATTTAAATAAAGTTAAATTCTTTTAAAGATATTCAATACTTATATTAGATAATGGAAATAATCCAACTAAAATACTATCATCACAAACCTTCAGGAAATCAACATCTTGATTTTGATTGCATCTATATTTAAAAAAATCAACTAATCTTTTTCTGAAATAGTTTACATAAATAAATAATAAGCACCAAATGGTAATATGTTTTTTTAATTAAAAATAAGAAATTTACAATTTTAAAAATCAAAGTTTATGATATAATAAAATGTATTGAGCAGTGGCCATCTCCCATTCATAATGATCAAATGATATTATTTGTTTTAGTATTTTATTGCTAGTTCCTTCAAATATATTTTCATACAGAAAGTTTAATATATTCATCCCATTCATACTTTGTTTATTTTTTATAGATTGTTTTTTTTAAATGCATACAAATGTAACAAAAATTAATAGAAAGTAAAATAATTAACATATTATTACTAATTTAGTTATGTGCATAAAAAAATAAAATAAACTTTTACTTCAGTTAGTGAGTATTATTGGTGTCCCAAAATGCATTGTAAATCAAAGATCTCACATAAAAAATTAAACAATTATAATAGAGTTTTTATAAGTAAAAAAATTATTAATTACTTTAAATTCAAAATATATAAAAATGTGATTTAAAAAATGAAATTTAAATTGAAAAATATTAATTAATGAATAAACATTTTACTAAATATATATATATTTTAAAAATTGCTGTTTTGTTTCTTAAATAATATGAGAATATTTCCTAATTCATGAATTATTAAATTAAAATAGAACATGAAAAAAAAAAATCTAATTAATTACAATGTATACTTTAAAATTTATATTTGGTATATTTTGTTTTATCTTTTTTTTTTTTTTTGTAATTAATGGCATCACTGTTAATTTTTTTAAAAAAAACAACACTTCATGAATTATATTTTTTTTACATATATACAGGGAAATTAAATAAATATTTAAAATTTGATGAAGAATTGTAATGAACAGTTGATTGATGAGGTTTAATAATAAACAAATGATTAACTTTTTTTGCCAATACTATAAATGTGTATTTTACACCACCATTATCTTGAATATAAAAAGAATTACAAAAACATTGATTTGCATTTGAGTGAATAAATATTTTATACTTATGTTTAGTAATTTTTGATCATAAAAGTTGCTTATTAACTGCATAATGTATGAAATCATTTTTTCTCTTTTAAATAATTAATAATTACTATGTGTAATAGTTACAATTATAATTATCTATTTAGGTTATTTGCCTTTATCTCATTCAATTTGTAGTTGTTTGCATGAAGTGAGATGATAGAAAACATGATCCTTTCAATTCCTTTTAAAATAACATTAAAGTAACTTATTTTAAATAGTATTTTAAACAAAAATAATTATCTTAAACATATAAAATATTTATCACTATAATTAAGCTATTCTACTATTATAGTATCTATTAAATATAATAAATTAAAATTAATATTATATTTTAGATAATTTATTGTATTGTTTAATATTTCATTCATCTCTAAATGAGTTCAAACTATTTAATATATTTTTATAAACTCCTATCTACTGAGTTTGAACCCCTGCTATCTATAACATTTAAATTATATGCTAAAAAATAACCCAAATTTATTTTTTTACAACTACTTTTCCAGCTCTATTTAACAGTATGTACCTATTGTAAAGGATACAATATATATATATATATATATATATATATATATATATATATATATATATATATATATATATATATATATATATATATATATATTATATGAAGATTTTCACCGGTTGCATATATAAAAGACATATTTTGCAGGTCATCCGTGTTAAAATATTTTAAATATTGATATACTGACATTTTGACTTGGTAACACAAGTCATCCACTGAGTGATAAAAAGTGGAAAGATGGTTGTAGAGGTGCTACAATCACTGATTTGAAAAAACATTAAAGTTTCACCTATAGCAAAAATGTTAAATTAAGAATGATTTTTAAAAAAATCTTTCCAAATAGGAGGAATTTTGCTTGTATCATCTCACTTATTGATACAATCTGGTCTTTTAAATATCTCAATGGCTTCTCTAATTTTGCACTGTTATAGATTATCACATCTGGATATGATACTAGAAAAATTAATTTTATGACCTGAATCCATAGTATGGAGTGAGAAAGCTGATGATGATGAATGTTGTTTAACTGCATTAGCATGCTCATCTTTCCTAACACTGATGCGATGATTACTCATACCTATGTAAGAAGCCTTACAATTTCTTACATAGTTATGAGTAATCATTACATCAGTGTTAGGAGAGATGAGCATGGTAATGCAGTTAAACAACATTCATCAATTTCTTACATAGGTATGAGTAATCACTGCATCAGTGTTAGGAGAGATGAGCATGCTAATGCAGTTAAACAACATTCATCATCATCAGCACTCTCACTCCATACCATGGATTCAGGTCATAAAATTATTTTTTCTAGTACCAGGATCATATCCAGATGTGATAATCTATACCAGTGCAAAATTAGAGAAGCCATTGAGATACTTAAAAGACCAGATTGTATCAATAAGTGAGATGATACAAGCAAACTTCCTCCTATTTGGAAAGATTTTTTTAAAAAACATTCTTAATTTAACATTTTTGCTATTGGTGGAACTTTAACGTTTTTTCAAATCAGTGATTGTAGCGCCTCTACAACTGTCTTTCTACTTTTTATCACTCAGTGGATGACTTGTGTTACCCAAGTTGAAACTCAGTATATTAATATTTAAAATATTTTAACACAGATGAACCCACAAAATATGTCTTTTATATATACTATACAATATGGTATTATCAATGGATTATTTAGCTCATCAATATGCTATTTCCTGACCTGGAGTTTAAATCTAGGCTCAGTTAAAGTATTTTTTTTTTCCATATTGCAAACAACTAGATTTTTTCTTTCAGATAACCAACTCTAACCAGGCTATATAATATATTGGTCAGTAAATGGATATCTATATATTCTTATCTAGATTATAAAATCTAGAAGTTGACAATGACTAATAAGCTTGCTTTCTCTCTCTATTTTTTCAAAGAGGAATGTTGGAAGAGGCTTTACACAGCATAATGATTTAAAGGTGGTTTTACATTTTACATATATTATATATAAATGCATTTAAATGATATAAAGTGGTTATTAATATTCACGATGCAACTCTATTGAGGTGCTAAAATAAAATTGTTTTAAAATTGTGGCAACCAATGGCAAACTACTGCAAATGATGATAATCAAATTTTATTACAATTACAATATACTCAACATACAATTAGACATGTATCAAACATACTTACTGTATATTTTTAGGCAGATATATTTATTACAATAAGCAGCACCTTAATAGTATATTTAACCCATATTTCCACAACTTCCACTATTATCAATGAACAATTACAAATAAATACAAAATATATATATATCACTTTTTATCTATCTGTTATATAACTGTTATATCATAATAATATTAGTGAATATTTAAATAAAGAAACTATAATAACATATATAATAAACAGAGAATAATCATGCTATTCGATGTCTAATATAAAATTATAATCCATAATTTAAATTATACAAATTTGAAAAATTAGTGACCTCCAGCTCAAGCAGAATTTTTTTTTTTTTTAACTCTGAAATTTATACATCCTCATTGCTAGAAGCGCTTATGCTGAATTGCCTATAACGAATAGCATAAAAACAAAACAATTTTGTCAAGCGTTGGGGGCCTAGTGGTTAGCATAGCTGCCTTCCAAGCAGCTGGCCTGCGTTCGCTTCCGGTCATGCTTTGACATATGAAAAATAATAATAATAATATTTTATGATCAAAATTTATTTTATTACTATAGATTCATAATAACATCAGCAGTAATTAATAAACATTTAATTAAGAATATTTTATTAAGCAGAAGCATTTATAATGTAAGTAAATGTAGTATATAAACTGTTTATTAATAAATACAGTTCAAATGTCATACATATTTTAACTGTAAATTGTAAATATATATTTTTAATCTAGTCACAATGTTGTTTGAAATATAATTGATATCCTATTATAATCCTGAATATTAAATAAAAAATAAAGCAAATAAACAACAACAAAAAAATATTTTATTTTTGATGCATTTTATAATTAGATCAATTAAATTTTTAAAATAATGTAAATAAAAACAAGTTTCACATTTTTTTTAACCATGAACTTTGAACTTAAATTCAGTAATCATTTTGCTTAAAATGACAGCAAATAACTTATTGTAATTGTGAATAAATTAATAAAAATAAAGCAAAATAAAAAAACATATTTTATATAACATATGTTCATTTTAAAATCTATTTTTGATGCACTTTATAATTTGATCCGGTTTTTTTTTTTTTGTAATAAAATTTTTTATTAGTATTATTTTTTGCTGTGAACTGACATTTAAAAAAAGTATGTGCTGAAGTGAACAGTTGTATGTTTTTGGAATAGGAGGTTCTGTTTATTTATATATACATCATTATTCTAAATGTTTGTTGAGCTTTTATTGTTGAAATGCATAGTACGTCAGAACTAATAGTCAGTTAGCTTTTCGAAGGCATTAGGAATTATGCGATTTAAACTATAGATTTAGTTTCGTACTACATGTGTCTAATGAGTGATTAATCATTCATTTAGTGGATATTTATATTTCCTTATCATGTTAAATATTAAGTATACATATATGTATATGAACACACATATGTGTATATACAGATAAAGAATATCTGGTTTTCTATAATTTCTCTTCATATAAAATTATGAAGATAATTTTTTAATTTTTATAATCACCAGGTTTTATTATATTGATATGTTGTATTTAAAAAACAAAACATTCATTTTATTTAAAAAAATATATGTATAAAATGAAAGAAAAAAAATTCATTCATTTGAAAATTAAAAAATAATAATTAATAAATATATTTGTACATTAATTATCCTAATTAACTTGAGACACTGCTTTGCTTTTCTTTAGTTCTTGGATCTACTTAATTTATAATTTTGATTTTCCCTCTCCCCTAGAAAATATCAACAGAATAACTTAACACCAAATTTAAAAAAAAAAATGTTGCAATTGATCTTTAAAAGGGATTAAAGCACTACTTATATCTTATATAATTTTATAAATTAAATAAGGGGATAAGGGTAAATTTCAAATGAGATTATTTGTATTTTAAATAAAAAATTGAAGAGGGGAGGAGTCTCTGAATGTTTATTGTTTGATTATGATAATATAAATATGTTTAATAAGATACTAAAATTAATAAATACTACTTTATATTTAATAAAACAGGTAAAAGCTGATTAGTAAATATTTATTTTTTTAAATACTATTCTATAAAGATTCTCAGTATATTATGCAATTAAACAAATACTTGTGTTTAAGAGCACATGATTTGAGGTTTATTGCCTTGGTAAATATTACAGTAATCAATGTGTGATAAATAAATTTATAATTACAAATACTTGAAATAATTTTATTTTGCTGTTAAATTTAGTATTCAGATATATTTCTAAATATATGACTGTATATCTTTATTTTTGTTCTTACTGCCCTTTCAAGTGGAAAACACAAATATCTCTTTATTTATCTTAAAACAATTCATGAGCATGTTTATTCATCAGATAAGTTAGAGATGAAATACTTCTATTTTTATATCTTCTGTTGATAGTTTTATATTAATCATAAGTACAATTTGATAGATTTAAAGTCTGAGTATATTTGTAATCAAATTTACATTCGTACTGTGTTTAACACTTTAATACAGCACCAGCACAATTTTCATACCTTCCACTTTAAAGGGAGTGGTGTAATGTTATGTTAGGGATAAATAGTATTAATGTAGTAAAATACAGTGCAAAGTAGAAATGAGAGCTAGCAAATCGAAAAAGAAAACAAATTATTATATGTATATAAATAAAATGTTCTGGGATTTTGCCACCTAACAAATGCATAATTTAAGACCAAGTTTGACTATCAGAAAGGGGAATGTTAAAATGATAGTCACAATAGTAAATTTTAAAGAATAGTTAAATAAAGTTATATTTTTAAGGTGACTGATAAATTGTTCACATAGAAATACAGACAAAGATAAATGTTTTGCAGATAACTGTGCATACACACACACACACACACACATATATATATATATATATATATCAGTTATTTTCTAAATAAATAGAGTGTGTAATGTGGTTTAGATTAATAAAAGAAGATGTGATCTCCATGATATATTTAAAGTCATGTGTAGTACTTTGTCTCACATCTGAAAAAAATTTAATCCAATCTGATATAAAATTATAAATTTCATGTATAAAGATTTATATGTAAAAAAAAAAACCTAATAAAAGCATGCATATAATTAGTTTGCAAACTATCTCCACTTATTATCATTTTTGGATTAAAGCATGAATTAGATTGTGATTGTAAATTTTATAAATATTTAAAGAAAAAAACAAATTCAAAATTGTAAGAATTAAAGGTAAAGCTTTAGTATATATATATATATATATATATATATATATATCTGTTCAGAAAGTACATTTTGAATTGATTTTAAATAAATTATAAATATCTTAGATACTGTCTGGATCTTCAAAAATTGTAAATTAATTTGTGTTTGTCTGTGTGTAGTGAAGACAAATAATAAAATATCTTCTGCTGGTATTTATTAGCAGCAATGCAAATGGTTAGTTGGTTACACATTGAGGCAATATCCATGTGGTATTGAAGGAATTAAAAGAAAAAAACAGCTTTAAATATATATGAATATAAAAACAATCAGTAATTATTGCATTATGTAAACAACATGGTACAAAAAGGTACATGAGTTTTGAAGTCATGGTAAACATGTGTTGTGGTCATACATCTCAGTTGTTATTTAAGAAACTATCATGTTATTGTTTGAAAATTATTATTGGACTTTAATAGATATAGAGAAAAATAGAAATAGGAGATTTTGGATGTTCAACACCACAAACTGAAGGACAACAACTAATATGGCTGTAAAGCAACTTTAAATAGATAGGCTAATATTACCCATGTTTTAGAATCCAGTGACATGGCTGTATAAAGTACTTATCATGACTATCTATACTTCAGTTATGGTAAATAAGTTTTACTGCTATGATTTGATAAGTGTGCATTAGAAGTATGTTATCTAACTCATCCATCATGCAGTTCTCAAAAGCTTATTGAGTCTTAATTTTATGAAGCAAAGATTAAGCCCATTATAAATAATACTGCCTATACCTTGAAATTCATCCCACTTTTCTGATGCAAAGTTGCAATAGCTACATTTCTAACCTGCTATACAAATGTTCTAGTCTCAAGAAGTTGAAGATAATAAATAAAATGCTGCCTACAAATTATCTAAATGTGGATTTAAAATCACAAACAAGAAAAATTCACTAATGGTATTCAGAAGATATATAGATTGCTAAAGAATTATTTTGAATTAGATATCTAAAATGATATGCTGCAGAATTAATTTTTGTTTTATTTTGTAAATTATTTGTTTTATTTATACATTTAATGTGCAATATGAATTTTTCATAAATTCAAGACTAATTGTTATTCATTTTTGAATAGCACAGTTTTCCTCTTTGAACTAAGAAAACACATATGTAATTTGTATTTATTTCATGTTGTCATTTGTATTATTTATCCATTAGGAATATATATATATATATATATATATATATATATATATATATATATATATATATATATATATATATATATATATATATATATATATATATATATAACATTTTAATTAGTGCATGAAGGCCAAAAATTTAAGCCAAATACAGTTTTAAAGTTAATTCACTAAGTAAGAAAGTATTGGTTAGAATATCTCTGGTATATATATTTCAACTCTTTATCAATTCCAATGCATAAGCTTGTGGTTAAGACCTGTAGAGGTCCCTATCTTCGCATTTTCAACTGCACATGCTTTAGATTTATTGCCTTAGTAAATATTAAAATTGTTAAAGTTATTTAAAATTTAATTTTAAATCCATTGCCATTCAATTTCGCTACCATTTGTATTCCAAAAAAGTACAAGTTATTATAAAAGAGCCTATGATCATAGCTATTAATATATTAATGGAGAAAGAAAAGGTTCATATTAATTAAGGATTAATATGTGTAGCCTTTATTTAATAAAATAACATTTTGAGGATGTTCATTATATGTTTTTTTTAAATTAAGCTTAAAGTTTTGGTGACCCTTAAAGAAATGTCAACAGTATGTTTTTTATAATTGATGATAGTCAGGAAATAGTCCCAATGTAGGATTGTGATTAATGTAAATACTTTTTGATGAAATAATGTTATATCAAATTAAATATAGAGAAGTTCAACTTTATATATGTTTCTAATCTAAATAATTATTAGTCTAACAATTCAAGATAAATCCTCACCTTTATATAATTGGCAAGCTACTACTGTAAGATTAAATGAACATGCATATGTTAGACAGTAAAAAATTCCTTCAATACCACATGGATATTGCCTCAATGTGTAACCAACTAACCATTTGCATTGCTGCTAATAAATACCAGCAGAAGATATTTTATTATTTGGCATCTACATTTATATTTATTTAAATGACTGAATTCCTCTTATTCATTCATTTACATCTTCCATTTATTCATTGTATTAAAACTAAACGTTGAAATTAACTCTACAATTTTCAATATGCATAAATAACAATTATTATTAGCTTATAGAATGTCTGTAAATATGACTAGAGATGTCAGCTTTACTGTTATATAACTATTATTGTTATATATATATATATATTATTGTTATATACATATCGAAAGCGCTCCTAGTGGATAAAATTTTTAATTATTTATTTACTGTATTTACAAATATTCAGTTATATAATTACATATATTGAAAACTGTATATTTATTTTCAGCATTTTATTTTATATTATTATGACTGATATTATATATATATAAACAGAACAGAAATATGTTGTTGTTTTTATAAAATATTGAAATGAATCAGGTGCTTGCTAATGCGCAATTGAGCATGCTCTGGAATTTTAATCATTAATTGAATTAACAATTTTTTTTATTTTCTAACAGTTAATTACTATCTAGTGTTTAGTATTAAAAGTGCACTTCACTGTTAATATTTTATGGTAATCTATTCTGTTTTTTTACATCGATGAACATGTGTTTTGTTATTTATATAAATAATATAAAAAAATTATTATATTACATTAAAGAAAAAGAGATAGAAAAACAATACATAAATTTAACAAAGAAAAAAGTAAAAATACAAATTGATAATCAACTTTTAAATCGTACTCAAGGCCGTATTTTGATATTTATATATGCCACATTTTATTAAGTAACTATAATTAAAATATTTGTTTCCATATGTTGTTACGATAATTATATATATATATAATTAATATTTTCATTTGTAGCTTCTGTTTATTAGTTGTTTTTGTTTAAACATTCGTATATAGAAAATATTTTAAAAAATGAAAGACTAAAGCTGAAGAGATATTTTATCTTTTGGAATATCTTCTTTAATTAACAGATTTTACCTTTTTTATACCTACAATGATTTCATATATTTTCAAAATTTTCATAAAATGATGGTTCAAAATTTCATTCTGTTTTCCTTACTATAATTATCTTTTTTTTCATATGAAATTAAGTAGTTTAATTTATGTAATCCTATATAAATTTTGTTTGTTTTTGATGACTTACACTCATGAACCATAACAGAAAAATAATACTGTATCTCCATGCTGTAGCTAATATCGTCTGTTTAAACTAAAAATTATACTAACCAGCTGAACAAAAAAAAAAGTTGTAAAAAATCTCCTTTTTATTGAATCTATTTTTCATTTGAATATTTTATTATATCTAAAGATATGTGAGACCCTAACAATATTTCTTTACAAAATAAGTTTTAATGAAAAGCAATCCATCTGAATTTAGGTCAAGTACATGAGGGGTTAGAATGACTAGCGTCAACATGAATAGGATGACAACTTTGGCACTAATGTGGGCTTTCAACATTCCAGCATCAGATTTTCAATGAAATGAATGGCTGAAGATTTGTGGGTTGGAGTAGTTTGAAGCCTGTCAATTAGAGTATGAAGATTGGCTATCTTAATATAAAGCTGAGTACTGATTGTATATATGCATGGAGATAGTAATTGGGACCAACTGATGATTGCTGGTTTAGCATGAGATACATATATTAGTGATTATTTATCTTTTCAACATATGTGTGATTAGGTGGGTCAGCAATATTAGATGGCATGGAGAGTTGAGGGTTGTGTTAAAGTCTGATTTCAAATCCCTTATATAATATTTCTTAGAAGTTTTCAGACAGTCTTTTTTTAATGTGTTCATCATCAACATTACTAATAAAATTACTGATCAACTCTCATATTGAGATCAGTTTGTTTGTTTTTTTTCATCGATAAATAAAAACTTTTTTTAAAATAAAAATTTGAAATGGTTTTCTAGATATATTTATAAGTTAGACAATGTTTGCAGAACTTTTTTGAAAGATGTCATCAGTAAAGTAAGATGGAACATGCATAATACAGACCTATATTATAAGATTTATACCTTTTGTTATATAATACACGTTCTTCAGATTCAAGCTTTTGATTGTATTTTCACACCACCACTTAATAAAATATTCCATTGCTATAAAAGATTTTAACATCTATGGCTGTGATTTAAGATTAATGATCAGAGTATATTTTTGTAATTCAATTAAATAATCATCTATTAATAGATCATTTTGACTTTCACTTAGTCATTAATCATGTAATTTATCAATCAATAGAAAAAGTATATTTTAATTTTTTAAATTGAACTGGCATTATCTAAATCAGTAATATGAGTATATTCTTCCATAATTTAACATGATTTTCATTAGTATTTTGCAAGTTAAATGGAGGTTTGACGATGTTCAGATGATCTTAAAGATCAATTTAATTAGAAGACAAATTATTAATCGTATTCAAAATATCACCAGAATGCATTTTGTTCAGCGAACATTGAACTACCCAAAGCCTAAAAAGGAGTAATTATACATGCATGGGAATCATTTTTTATTTCTTTTATTAATTATGTGCAGGAAAAAAAAATCATTAACTAATAATGATTAATTATTTTAATTCTAATTTCAGAGTGAGGAATGCACAATAAAATATTAATTTTGTTACTTGTTTTTGAAAAGATTCTTAACTTGAGAGCCTAAGTTAACCTTAAAATTAATATAAACGTTACGACTAAACATTTAACTTAGTCTTTTTAATGCGATCAATGCGCAATTTGTTTTATAAGAAGAATAAAACTTTCAGTTCTGGAAAAAGTTTTGTTTCACGATTCTTATTTCATAAATAAAAAAAAGTTAATATAGTTTTAAGAGCGGAAAAGCTTGGTAATTTTCTGGTTTGAAGTCAATAATTATATTATTATTTTAAATGAACCGTGATAGATAAAAAAAATTGTTAATATTCAACAAACTCTATTTCTCTTTGCTTTTCAGAAATTATATTTTGACAAATATATTTAGCAATATGTATTTTTAAATTAATATTTATTCAGCTTTGTAGCAACTATAAATATTTTAATAACACCCCTTGATTCATCTCTAGCTAATGTATGTTACACGTTCCATTAATTCTGCAAAATTATTAGTTCGTGAAAGATATGGAAGCAAGAGTGTTAGATTAACTAGTAGATGTAACTTTAATGCATTTTGTTTTTATTTTACTATAAATTGCCCAACATTACCCTTTTTTTTTGATTGATCACTTACTATGATTTTTTTTTTTAATATTTTATTCTCTCTCTTTTTTTTTTTCGAATTGTGTCTAGCCAATTAGTTCAAGTTGTAAACTACAGAGAATTAAATGGAAAGTTTATATCAATTGCTTAGTTTATTAGTATTTAATGGTAATCGGGGTAGCTTTGATTTACCTGTCAACTAACTAGCCACCACCTAAAGTTCCCTGTTGACTGTATACTATTACCATGCTGCGTGCTTTCAATCAGAACATGCTATTCTGTTATCTGGTAGAATCCAAGTGCTTTTTATTGCTGTTATACAGCAATTTGTCTGTACTTGTAAAAGAAATTAGACACACCCTTTTAAATCAAATTTATTGTTTCTAAAAAAATATGCATGTATATACAGAAGGACAGATACACCAACCAATAAATGTACTACATATATGATAAAAAAAATGTTACATTATAAAAACAGAAAATAATATTTATTGAACAACATCCAATATATACAAAAGTATATGAGTAAAATAAAGTCCATTATAATATGTGTCCAGAAGCTATAACTTTTGTTTAATAGAAAGTAATCTCTCAATTTTTAATATGTATATATAATATTTAATATTATCTATACTATACTTAAAGGAATTAGACAGAACTTGAACTCAGACTTTCAAGCTCCCTACATTTATTCACTCGATCTTATACAACCGATATACCTGACGACATATAGGTGAAAAAATAAATGATTTTCAATATATGTATTTCGTGTTGAACCAGTACTCATCAGTTGGTCCATATCACCATCCCCCACATATTGGAGATCATTTATGTTTTTCACATGTATATAGTTATGTGTATCATTGTATAAGATGGAGTGAATAGCTGTATGGAGTTTGAAGGTCTGAATTTACATCCTGTCTAAATATATATATATATATATCTGTGTGTAACAGTATAATATTTGCTATGATTTAGATGTTTAAAAAAGTATTAATAAAACAACTACAAATTTTATTTTCACTTTTGAAATTTATTTAATATACTACAGTTTAATTTGTACCCATTTTAACTATTCAAAGTTATTTTAGTATGATTTAGTTAATGGCTCCAATCAATAATGGCTATGTGACATTGGAAAATGTAAGTAATTTCTACTCTTGAAAATTATCTTTCTTCACCTGCACACTTATGAGAAATTTAATAATTATTTTTAAAGACATGGTACAAGTTTATTTTTGTAATTACATTTTAGGATTTCAAAAATAATCCAATTTATATATAAATATTGTGTATAATAAAACACATTGCATTATAAACTTCTTACTTGATGTAATAAGTAAACATAAAAACTTATAAGTAAAGTTTAAAAGAGAAGTTATAAATAAATATAATAATAAACTGAAGGTTTTCAAGGATCCATGCCTCATAATCATAGCTTTTTAAAAAATATATAAAATATATGCAAAGATATTTAAATTAGCATGTGTTACGTGACCCATTTCTTTGATATATCAAAGCAAATATATTTTCTATTTATAGAATTAATATTTTCATTAATGTAGAATGCTTCTTTTATTTTTCTCTTATGATCATTTAATTCTGTGCATATAATTACAGGATTATCAGGTGTAAAATTGTGTCCAGATTTCATGGCATGCTCCTAAAATACAGATGTATTATTGTTCTTCTGAGTTCTATTGTAAGTGTATAGGTGTTGAGCAAGTCTAGTATTAATAATAGCTTTAGTTTCACCAAATATACAGCTTGGCATCGGTCTTTATAACTTCTCTATTAAAACTTTACTTATAAATTTTATGTTTATTTATATTTAACGGGAAATAAACTATTTTATTGATGTAATAAAGAAATTAGCATACACTTGATTTTTAAAAAAATATTTTTCATCAAATTTATTGTAGTAACAACATTCAAACTAGTTATCTAATTTATCATTCATCTGTTGGCTCAGATGAGTAAAAATTTTCATATTTCTTGCAAAGTTGTTTTGTTTGTTTATTTTCTAAACTTGAAAACTATTTTTTTTTAATTTAGCTTTTTTTGACTCTTCATAAATTTATTTAATAGCTTAAAGTAACATTGTAGATCTAGCATCAGTACTAAAGTGAGTAATTTTCAATTTGTTGATAGTTGGTAAAGTCGCAGTAATATTTTTTGCTAATTGTACCATATTTTATCAAAAGAAGTAACTCTTCATTTGAATTCATTAATAAAATTAAACAAGCCATAATCAAACCTGAATTTAGTATGTCATCACTGGATGTAACAGAGCTATATGGGTCAATTAACCGTAAAAGCTCGATCGACATTATTATAGCTGAACTCACAAATAATAATTGCCCACTAGAGCAGCTGAATTTCTTAGTAGAATTTTTGAAATGGATGGATCAAAATATTGTGGCCACATTTAATGGTAAATGGTTTAAAATGAATGACTGATGGCCAATGGGCCTCCCAATAAGTGGTATAATATCTAGTATTTTCCTCAATCATTTTGAAAGGCAAATACTGACTAAGTACTACACAATTGAACCAAACTTAATATATACATGCTATGTAGATGATGTATTCATAGTAGCACCAGAACAAATAATAATGGATATTCAAAAAGAGCTACAAACACAAACCTCTTTCACAATTAACTGCATACAGGAAAACCTTCAGCATAATGTTAATTATCTAGATATTTAAGTTCATAGAGATCCACACCAACTTACATATGCTATGAAAGTTAAACCACTAGAAATTTGAGGATTTATACATCCAAACTTGAACTCACCCAACTCTCATAAATTGGCTGGACTCTCTTCCTTCCTGCACAGAAATCATAGACTGTGTAAATTTGAAGCTGACCGAAAAATGAACCTCACAAATTATATTAAAAATCTAGAAAAGGTTGGATTTTCACACAACATTATATATAAAAAGATCAAGCAATTTCAAACTAAATTACAAACTGACACAGTCAAAAACAATAAACCCAGAATAATGCTTCCGTACATGCCATCAATTGCTAAAAAATATTATAAAATATTTGCTGAGTCCTTTGAACTAGGATTCCACACCCCACCATCAACAAACATAATGATAAACAATACCAAAGACAAAATACCTTCTGATCAAATATCCCAAGCAGTTTATAAAATTTCATGCCCAACCAATGGATGTAGAGTGGCATACTATGGGGAGACTCGTGCCAACATCACAACAAGAACAGCTCAACATCATTATTTGTACAGGAAAGCTATAAATAATGATGAAAACAGACCCATATTCTTCAAGCACCAAAAAACAACCGGTCATATGTTTGAACCCACTATATCAAGGGCACTGTGCACTGAATGCAATGATGTGAAATGAAAAATTAAAGAAGCGTGTTTTATTGCAAATGACAATTATGCAATAAACCGGAAAGAATCGTGCTTTACAATCTCCAGAAAATGGTCATTATAAAATTTGCATAAAATTTTACATAAACCACAGCTAAACTTCAGTTAAAATTAGGCTATGATTATGGAGACTCAAGGTCTCTGAAAGCACTAAGCCATTAACTTTGTAAGATTTAGACAAGCTTCACTTTTTTGCATAAAGCGCAATCTCAATTAATGGCTTAAGATTATTCTGTAACATCTTGAAATTACTAATTTTTTAATTTGAGCATAAAATCTATATTTTAAGTCATCCTTTGGTATTATAGTTTTTCTTTTAGTGATTTATATAAGGTATTATATATAAACACACACTTTCAATTGATATCTTAATTGCTGTACCAGTGCAACCAATTTTTAAAAACATTCATATCTCAGGTTAATCTGTGTGATATTAACTGTTTGAAAATATCACAAATACACCAATGTTTTAGCTGGACTACATCTTCCATCATCTGGTTTTAAAAAGCCAATCATTGTGGTTGAGGTCATAACTGCAGTAACCATTATGAGTTAAAGCATATGATGGAAATTATGATCCAATAAAAGTGTTGATACAATTTTAGTATTTCAAACAGGCAAACAAATATCAACAGAATTTTTCACTTTAATATATATATATAGTTATCAACAGAATTTTTCACTTTAATATATATATATAGTTTCAAGAAAAAATTGGTAATTTTATTTGATAGTATGCAAAAAATTATAAGATTAATTTTCTTTCCCTTAATCATAATGTAACATATTCTATAATATTCTATTCTAGACTTATTTATGTAAATATGAATATACAAAGGACATTATATGATAATTCCAACCAAATCTCTAGATTTGTTTCTAATTATTGCAATGGCTCCAGAGTAAATTGGAGTTGAAAAAAAAATGTAGCTAATCCATATGGGTAAAATTTAAGTTTTGTATTTACTAAAAAAAAAATTCTAGGTGTGCAATATGTGTATATACAGTCATACTATATAGATATCCAAAAAATAATGTTCAAAGACATATTTTCTATGCAAAAAAAAAAAATTGTTCATTGTGACTATGTTTTATTGGTTTCAGAAAGTTATTAATATTATGATTATTATTACTTTGTAAAATTGATCTGAGGGAATTCTCAGTAATAAAGATTAAGAACCACTAAAATATCATATTTTATTGATTTAGCAACATACATTTTTCTTTCACTTATTGTAAGCTTTAGTAAGTATAGTTGTCCTGTAATATTTTATTGGTTTATATCAAATCCTGGCCATAGGATAGAGATACTTCCAATTGTTAAAAAACTAAGGGCATTGTAATATATCAAAAGTAAACTGGATTCATATCTATATGACTATATAAGCAAAATGGTTAAAATTCAAAATATTTACAGGTTTTTTTTTCACTTTGAGGTAATTGCCAGAGGGAAAGTACATTAGATCCTAAAGGTCCAGGTACACTATTCCAAGATCCAAAGGTTCTCACTGATGAAATTTATGAGCTTAAAACTATCCTGGAATATTGGATAGGACAACATGGGATAGGTATTTATTAACATTATTGTCTGGCATCTATTAGTTAATAAAACACACAGTAAGTGGCATAGAGATGATGATAGAAAAATATATGCTGCTAAAAGATTACAATCCAAATTATTTATTTATTTTAACAATTTATGTTATCTAATAAAAGTTTCAAAAGTTTATAATGATTGTGATTTTGTCTGTCAATTATTTCACTATTTTTTAATGTTTGTGAAATCAATTCACTTTTTAAATGTTTTATATGTGGTCCTCTTTTTTATTTGTTTTGATGGTCATTGTTTAACACTTAGTCTCAGGAATCTTCTACCCATCATTAATTATTTATAACTCCATGTATTCCATGTACTCATGCAGACTATTGAGAGACTAAATATTATTAGTAAAGAATAATTTAGAAATATGATAATTGCAATAGCTAAGCAATATGAGTTCTTTATAAACAGATTTAAACAATGGTATACCTTTTACGTGCATAAATTGTAAACAACTTTAAATAATGTATATATAATTTAATATATTAATCTAACTATACCCTTATACAATAATTTTTCCCGAGACTTACAAAATACTAATAAAAAAAGCATACAATAAGTTTAAGAAAAGTCTAAGCCAAGTTCATAATATTTAGATTTAGTCTTTTTTGGGTTCTATAACTTTAGACTTATAAATCGTAGAATCCTAATTAAATCTGATTTTTAATCTTGATTTAA
Organism: Epiperipatus broadwayi; assembly: GCA_028023455.1. NCBI lineage: Eukaryota > Metazoa > Onychophora > Udeonychophora > Euonychophora > Peripatidae > Epiperipatus > Epiperipatus broadwayi. The sequence continues at coordinate 791,698 of JAQFVV010000256.1, forward strand.
TTCTGCTTATCAAAATTTTCATTATATCTATTCTCAAATAGGATTAATATATTTTGAAATGTCATAATTATTAGTGTTTGTTAATATGGAGTTCAATTAAAAAAAACTTAATCTTTCTTTTTTTATTAATTTAATCAAATATATTTATAAACCACACCTTATAAAATAATTTATCTCTTATTTCTCTTTAATTAACATACATATATATAATAGTAAAAATATATGACATGAAATATATAAAACTGTTAAAGGTTGGGATCTTTCCAACTGCTGCACAAGTAATATTAATACTCAATGTCAACCATTACTAAATCAAAATGAATCTGAAGTTACCAAGAATTGGTATGGGAAAAAATGTATACAACTGTAATAGCAAGAAGGAAATTTTGTCCTTTGTGGATATAAATAAATTATATTATAGTTTAATTTAATATTTCTAGGGAAGAATCCCTATGTTTTTATTTTAATATTTTTATGAATGCTCTAAGTTTTTCAAATATATAATACTAAAAATATATAGTAAGAAATATTATATAAAACCACTGAAAGCCTGGATTTTTTTCAATTGCTATTCAAACAATGTTAAAATCTCATAGAAATTCATTTATTTTATTGCTATTCAAATATTTATCTTTTTGAGATCATCAAGAATTTATGTGGAAAATAAGTTTAGATAACTCTAACTGTGAGTAAAATTTTACTCATTGTGGATGCAAATAAATTCAATATTACAAATGACTTAATTTAATATTCCTAAAGCAGAATCATTAAATATTTATTTTTGATGATCTCAAATAAAATAAGACTCTTTTTAATGATATCTTTATACAAGATTTTAACATCATTTGATAGCATTTGGAGATCTTTATCTTCAACAAATTTATATAATTATTTTATGCCAAATGTTTCTAGCATTAAATATTCATAAAAACATTGCAAGGTTATTTAAATTAATACTTAGTGATTCCACCTTGAAAATATTAAGGTGAGTCATTTTCAATAACACTTTATAAAGTTGTAATAATTATATTTATAAAGTGCATACTCATTATGTGAAGTAATATTTATTAAGGCTATAACCTTAAGCTATCTATAGTGAATAATTGGTTTCTCATATGGAAGGATATTGCAATTAACTGAACAGTGAGCCTTTGATTTCTCTTCAGACTTTAAAGGAAACAACCAAGCAAAGTTCTTGATCATATAATATATAAACATGAATGGACTGTTCACCAACAAGCATCAGCCAATATGATGAGTTTATTTGCTTTTCTACAAGTTTAAAATCAAAGAAACACAATGGAATTTATTCTCACTTTCATGATAGTAGAGACCTTATTTCCAGAAGGTTATAAAGCTACCAGTTAAGGCAACAATAATGTGTAACATATTAAGAATACCCTGATTATGAACTGAGTCTGATATTTGTTGATGACCAATTTAAGCACCTATAACTGCAGATCACTTTCATGTTGCATTAATTGAAAAAAGAAGTGTGTAATATTAAATGAGACAATGTTGAACTTTGGGAAGATATTAAAAATTGTCAGAGGACAATTTATTTTAAAAAAAACAGATGTACTTTATAAAAAAGAGTCGAATATTGCAAATACAAGTGGAGTTGGATTCATTATAAATAAAAAATTGAAGAACAACATTATGGAGATGAATGATGTATCAAGCAGAATGGCAAGATTAATTATTCAACTTAATGGAAAACACCAAATGCAGATAATTCAGGTTTATGCCCCCCCCCCAATTCTCATTTATGGTGAAGAAGTAGTGGATTTTATATGGATATAGAAAATACTTTTTATAAGATCAAACAACATTTTAAAATTTCCATGAGAGACTTCATTGCTAGACTTTGTAAATGTTAGAAAAATGAAAGTACTGTGAGTAAATATAGTTATTGTGTTAGAAATGAGAAAAGATACAGACTTGTGGAGTTTACAGAAAAAGAAAAACTGTATATTATAAATTATTTTTATATAGATATAGCAGAATTGGATTATGTTTTGACTAATGAAGAATAGTACAGAAAGTAAATGTTAATTAGTGAGATATAAGATATGTGTTAATTCAAAATAGAGTGAGAATAATAAATAAGAAAAATAGTACTCAAGATTATACTCCTAACCTTCAGAGAAATATTCCAATAAATTTAAACTAAAATTTTCCAGTTATTTAAAAATATTAACAGACCTTAAAGATGGTTCAGCTTTTAATGAAATCAATTTGAAATTATATACTATTAAGAGCAGCAACAAAGACCTGGCATAAAACAGTAACCATTTACCAGTACATTTTCTATTGAGACAAGACAATGTACGAAGGAAAAAAGGAATACAAAAATATATAACAATGATCTATTAAAAAGAATTGAATATCTAGAATTTTAAAAAATAGTACAAAAAACAGTTAATAAGATATATATATATAGTTTCTTATTCCTGTCTTTCACTGACGATAGCAAATAGCTTGAAATCATGATCTGAAAGTGGAATTAAGGTTAGAGATAGTGAATGCTCGCTCTGATGTTTATATAAACAGAAAACTATGCTTGACGGTGTTTTTGGTAGAATGCCATCTGTTATCATATATATAACTGTAAATTAGCAAAGAAAAAGAATAAGAATCTCAAAACAATAAATACATTACATAATTATCATTCTTTATACTTACACTATCGGTTAAGGCAGAGACAAACTCTCCATATAGTAGTGCCATTCAGTGCAAGCAAGAGTAATCAATGGAAGCAAAAAGGTTTATACATAAAATCCCCTTCTAATGACTACTCATCCAATATCCCTGGACATGTTTCCAGCTTGTAACTTTCATCAGTGAATAGCCTTGGATCTGAGAGCACTGCACCTAGTCCTTAGGATCTAATGCAACCTTCCATCAGCCACCTTTTATCTTTTTGTCTAACTATAAGGCTTTGATTCAATTCAAGCTCATTTTATTGTATAATCATATAGATCTGAACTCAGCTTAGCATCTATACACTTTGATATCTTTGGCTTTTAATAACTGCAGTCATCATAATCATATTGAGTAGGATTGTTTTTAACCCCCTAAACATCACATGATCACCATTCTTTATGTTTACACAAGCTGTTAACACAGAGGCCTGCAAGCCATGAGTGGTGCTACCATATGGAGAGTTTCTCCTCTGGGTTAACATCCTGTGTAAGCATAAATAATAGTGATCATGTGATTTTTAGTGGTTTAAATCCAATCCTTCCCAATAGGATTATGCTGACTGCAGTTATTAAAGAACTAAAGAAACCAAAATGTATAAATATTGAACTGAGTTCAGATATATATGACTAACAAGCAAATAAGCTTGAATTGAAAATATTACTGTGTTTTCATTTTGGACTCAATGCTTTATAGTTAACATAAAAGATAACCGGTGGCTTCTGGAGAGTTAAGTTAGATCTTAAGGTCTAGGTGCAGTGCTCACAAATCTAAGGTTTCTTACTGATGAAAGCCATAAGCTTAAAACTAGATTAGAGATATTGAATGAGTAGGCACTAGATGAGAATTTTATGCATAACCCTTTTTGCATCCATTGATTAGTGTGGATTGCATTCAGTAGAGCTATTGTATGGAGAGTTTTGCCTCTGCAATAAGTCAACATTTTAGTGTTGGAAAGAAAATTGTTTAATTATTTTTGGAAGAATTATAAAAATAATTTATATAATAATAACAAAAAAATGAAGCATTTCTTACAATTATCACATCTTTTAAATTGCTGAGTATTTTAAATAAAGATGTGAGACATACAATTAAATCTATGAAGAAGTATGTTAAAAGAAGCAGGTGAAAAAAAATTCTTGACAAAGCTATATACCTAATGCCTAAATTATAAACATATATTAAATGATCAGTAGAATGCACTTAATAGTATTGATAAAAAGGTGATAAAGAAGATATTAAAGATTACAGATCCTGTCAATATTTTATCATTTCTATATAAAAATGTTACCAAGATAATTATAACTTGCCTCTAATGAATTTTGGATTTTAAACAACCAAAAGAACAAGTTGGATTTTAAAATGAATTTAGCACAGTGGATTATATCAGGATCTTGAAAGAAAGTTATAAAAAAAAATAGTGAATATGAGTTGCCATTATGCTTTGGATTTGTAGATAATAAAAATGCTTTAGATTCTATAAGCTTTTGTTTAAGTGAATAAAGTCTTTGTTCATGGAGATATAGACCCAGGATATTGTCATATCTGAAAATTACTTATAAAAATGCAAAAAATGTTGTAGTACACAATGATACTAAAAAGATTAGCATTGAAATTGGTGTACAACAGGGTGACTTTGTTCATTAAAAATATTTAACAGCCCTTTTATGAAATACTTTGTAGATTCAAATGGTAAGCTAAGAGAGTAAAAATAATAAATATGTCATCTAAATTTTGCAGATAATATGGGCATTTTTAAACTAGTCCTACTTAGTTAACTATATAGGCCATGAGCCCAAGATGGAACACAATAATATTTTAATACAAGCTAATTCACTTGTGTAGCCATCCAAATCTGAACCCAATTCAGTGTCTATACATTTGGTGTCCTTGGCTTTTTAATAACCACAGTCATCCTTATTCTGTTGGCAGCATAGAAACCAATAAAACAACATCCAATCATCAATTCCTATGATGACATGAACTGTTAAAACAGTAGAAAACTCTACAGACAGTAGGGTCATTCAGGGAAAGTCTTACTAATCAATGGATACTAGAAGGTTTGTACATAAGATCCCTATCTAGTGCCTACTCATTCAATATCCCCAGACTAGTGTCTACCTTGTGGCTTTAATCAATGTGGAGGTTTGGATGCGAGAGCATTGAATCAAATCTTAGAATCTAATACAACCCTCAAGAAGCCACCTTTTATCTATTTAATAAACTATAAAGCTATGAGCCCAAGATGAAAACACAATAATGTTTTCAATCCAAGCTAATTTGTTTGTATAGTCATATAGATCTGAACCCAGTTCAGTATCTATACATTTCGGTAACTTTGTTTTTTAATAATGACTGTCACCAGTATGCTATGGGCAAGATTAATTTAAAAACACTACATGATTAAACATTCTAACATAAATTGATTACTGTGGCTTGCACTAATTGATATTGATGTCTAAAGTGTTTTCTACTGTTGTAATGGCTTGCGTGAGCATAGGAAATGGTGATCATGTGATATCTAGTGGTCTATATCAATAATCCTGTCCATAGGATAATAGTGACTGTGGTTATTAAAAAAACCAAGGATGCCAAAATTTATAGATACTGAAATGCATTCAGATCCATGACTATACGAATGAATTAGCTTCGATTGAAAACATTGTGTTTTCATTTTAGACTCATAGTTTTATAGCTAACTAAATAGGTTAAAGTTGGCTTTTGCAGAATTGCCTTAGATCCTTAAGATCCAGATATCTCAAGTCTGAAGTTCCACACTGATGAAATCTGCAAATTAAAAACTAGTCTGAATATTGGATGAGTAGGCACTAGATAGGAATTTTATGCATGAACCTTCTAGCATCCATTGATTACTATGGCTACAGTTTTATGAGACTTATATTATTAAAATTTGTAATTACAAGTCTGATGTCAGATCTATATAACTTCATATGTGGATTTGATAAGGAATCAAAACTTTAGGATATATTTCAATGTAAGGCTATTTGATTGATATTAAAAATACAAGCTGAGCTTCTTGGTATGACTTTCAGTGATGATATCCATAAATCAAAAACTAGTTTGTCATGTGATAAAAAAGTATTGCCATCTAGTGTTCATTCATTAACAAAATGTACAATAAATAGTGAAATAAGAAGGAATGTTTGCAAAAGTAAGGGGAATTGTTAAAAATATTATGGAAACATAGTTAGAAAAAAAAAAAGAAACACCGAGCAATTGTTCTGATTTGGTATGGAACAGACAATTATAATATCCCTTTTTTTTTTTTTCAAATAATAGTCCAAAATTCTATAAGAATTTGTATTGTTTTAATTTTCCCTTAATTCTTAAAGACTACAAACTATACAATCCATATTAAACTATTCAGTAACCATGGGTCAATTGACTATAACTTTGTATCCATCAGGTTACTGTAGGGCTAAAATGTCATTAGAACTTGGCTACAGGATTAATTTATATTCTACTATTATCGAAATACAGTAGTATTAATTTTCTCTATGACTCTCTTCTCAATTACCATCTTTAAATTTAAGCCTTTTGGCTTATTTTTGTCATCGATGACGAAAGTGATTTAACGTTTTTGGACAGTTTGTAATCGTTATGTCAAACACGATAATCAAACAAAACTAACGTGCAGATTGTCATTTATAATTTACATTTGAGTTTTTAAACGCGGTTTATTTTTAGCTGATAATTAAATAATTATTATATCAATAACTCATCTCTGTCCATAAAAAAAAAAAATTTTTTTTTTTTGGCAATTATTATGTAAACAAGTTTTTTTAAAACAAAAAAAATGGTACTGTTCCTTTTAAAATCTTCAACATTTTGACAGTGAAAGGAAAATTTAAAAACAAGTTGTCAATAATGTAGAAAAGAAAGCTAGTCTGAGAAATAATCCATAATTACTTTTGTCATTCTCCATGTGAAGTAATTCGATGCTTTTTGCTAAATTACTCACCGAACATTACAAAGTTACTTTAGTCAATTTACAAAAAAGAAACTAAACGAAGTTAATTTTAAATTAAAGCATTACAACTGAATTGAAAGGGTAATGAAAATTTAATAGTCTAATTAAGCAGAAACTGTTAATCAATTTACCTGATATATATATTTTTTTCCAAAGTCAATTTGATTTCTGTTTAATAATTATATAACTGCTGTTTAATCACGAAAAGAAATAAAATTCTTTTAATTACTAAGAATTAGAAAAGTTCAAAAGTTCATCTCTTAAATGTCCAGGTAATGAATTTGAAGGATGTACAGTGTTTTATATTTGGATTTATTGCAGTATGGGCTTATTTGTTGAGATAATTGAACGATCCTGATCGTGAACAAATATTTTTTTATTAATTGATCAATAACAGGAAACTTCTGAGTGAATAAATTTGTCAATATATGTATCGCTCAAATAAGAAGTAAATGGAAAATAATGGCAAACTGCTGCTGGTGATGATGAAACGTTTGTTTATTGCTTAAACACAGTGTCAGGAGACTTCTGAATCCATCATATTATGCAGAAAGTGATGATGAAATTTTATTTATGATTTTGTGCTTCTTATTGCATAATAATATTCTTTGGAGACTTTTGGGACTTCAAAAATATATTCTGCATATCAAATTTCTGCTTATTCAATCAATAGGTCCATTAGAACAATATATTTTTGTCAATACTAAATAGATCCTACTCTTTTGATGTGATGTGATGTATTTGGCTTCTCCTTAAATGAAGTCAAGAATATCTCAGCAATTATGCCCAGATAAACCTGTTAGCCACTTTATTTTCCATTCCCCACTCTAAGTCTTCCCATATTCTGCCCCATCCCATTTCCACAGCATAATCTTTGTCAACTCTATGGCCTTTATATCTAAATCCCCCTTATCTTTTCGCAAACCCAGCATAAAAACTAATTACTCACTTTCTGTATAGTCATTTTGTTCATACCTATTCTCCCATAACTTCATTATCTGTACCCTTTCTGCTTTCAAGCATTTACATTCAATCAAAAGATGCCTAATATTTTCTATACCTTCCTTACACAATTTGCACACTAAATCACCCATAGTTTTCCATTTACATGTACATTCTCTTGTTGCTAAAGATCCCATTCAAGCCTTAAACAATAAACTATTTTCCTTACTATTATCATAAATTAACTCGCATCCAATATTCCATTTACTTCTATATATATTTAAACTCTTCTTACCCTCCATACTAGTTTTCCATCTCTCCAACTCCCTATTTTTATTAATGCTTCTATTCTTTTATCCCATTCCTTACCATTATAACACTCAATAATCCTTCTAATACAATCATTCCACCTTTTATACAAGTATACTGATATAAATTCTTTATTCAAATCTTTTGGATACCGCATTACCTTTCTCACCCATCTTGTTACCTGCCCTTTACTCATAACCCAATTAAACCCTATTTTGGCTATTCTTTTACTATCCATAAACTGCAACCTACCAAACATTTTCATTTTAATTTTTGCATCTCTCATATAAAAACTTGACCATCCCATTTCTCCTTGAATTGCCTCCTTTACTGTCCACATCTCTGCATCTAATGCATGTCTTCCTACTTCCCTTTGTACTTTCTCTAAATAATCTAAAACCCTTTTACTAACACATAATGTATCATTACCATATGTTAACCCTGCTACTGCAACTCCCTTCCATACAATTCTAGCTACATCATATTTATTATATGAAAATACTGTTAGTTTCTTTACCAAACCCTTTCTTTTCTTTGCTTCATTTACCAATTTTCTCTCCCATTCATCAAAGCAATTTTCCTGATTACATAAGATAATTCCCAAATACCTATATCTATATACCACACTTAACTTTATATGCCCCAATAAAAATTCTACATTTTCTCTTACCTCAGTATTAACCATCATTATATTTGATTTTTCTTCACTAAATTTAATCCCCATCTCTTTACCCACCCTTGCACATGTCCTCAACATAATTTCCATATCTTCTCTTCTTTCTGCACACAAAAAGATATCATCCGCAAAAAAAGACCTGACAAAGTTTATACTCTCTTGCCATCTATTAACGGTATCTCTTCCTAGACTTTCTATTGCTTTCTCCATTTCACTCAAAAACAACAAAAACAAAATAGGTAACATAGGGTATCCTTGCCTTAATCCCACCCCATTTTTAACTTTAACTGATTCTATATCCTCTAATTGGTAAGTATAATAATTATTTTCATATAATTTCTTAATAATATTTACTAAAGCTTCATCCATTCCCAAATTGGCAAACCTTACCCATAATCTATTTTTATTTACTCTGTCATATGATTTCTCTATATCTATAAAACTCATATATAACAATCTACCTGAACTCCTACTCATCTCCATAAGTTGTGTAACTACAAACAAACTATCTCCTATATGCCTATCTGACCTAAAACCTCCTTGCATTTCCCCCACTACATTATTCTCTTCCATCCATTTTACAACTCTTCCAGCTACCATATATGAGAAAACTTTATATAAAACTGATGTTACTGCTATCAGCCTATAATTATTTAATTTTCTATGATCCTTACCCTTTCCTTTAAATAATAATCTTATTCTTGTATTACTCCAATTAACCGAAAAAACTGTCTTCTGTGCCATCTTATTAAAACATGATAATAACTTTGCTTTCGCTCTATGCCCTAAATTCATTGCCATCTCTGCTGTCCACCCATCTAAACCTCTTGCCTTTCCACTTTTCAATCTCTTCCCTGCCTCATTCAGTTCATTTTTTGTAAACCTAATATTCCCATTACTACCTGCTTTCATGTTTTCTATCACTAATTCCTTCACGTCTAACATCTTTTCTATATTCATTACATATCTATTTATGAGTCTCTCTACCTCTTCTCTAGAGCTACACTCTATTCCCTCATCATCTATTAATACTATCTCTCTTTCCCCTACATTTCTCCTTTTAATGTAATTCCAAAATTTTTACTCCCATCTCTTCCACTTTTATTAATATCCTCCAACAATTTACTATTTAACTTCATCCTCTCTCTATATATATAATTATCCATTTTAGCCAACTTCTTCTTTTCTAAGTACTTTACCCATTTAGCATTAATATCGTTTTCACTTTCTTTATTCTTAATAGCACCCTTATATTCTCTGCATGCTTCTTTCCTCTCTTTTACCCTTTTACTAACTCTCATTTTTATTACTTTTATTCCTCTGCATATTCTCAACTAAAAACCTTATTTGCCCCTTTTTCTATTTCTCCACACCAGTCCTTATATTCATCCCCAACCAACTGCTCCATGATTTCTTCAACTTTTATTTTATACTCTTCCAACTTATTCTTATCATTTACTCTCCATCCACATCTTTCACTATTGTTTCTACCTTTATTTCTATCCTCCATCACATTACTAACCATTTCTATTACAATAAAGTTATGATTACCATTACATGCTCTCTCTTCATCATCAAACACCTTAATTTTCCATATTTTATTCATTCCCTCTTTCTCTACTTTAATCTAGGAACCATTAATTCTTGATTCCATTACTTTTTCACTGTATGGGTATTATTTGAATTCAGATTTTGTGTTGCTACAGTGCTTAATTTTTATTGCAAGACAAATAAATTTCAAATTACATTTATTCTAAGTAGATAAATTGTCACACAGTGATTTAAATGATAATTGTATACTTTTTTTGGTTTTTAAAAAGTATTAGTTGCTAGAATAATTCCCAGTATTTGATTTCATGGAAAAGTATTTTAAGTTCTTACTAAGAGAGAAACTGTGTATTATTATTTTTTTCTATTTGTTAAGATGAATTATGTCATAATGATCCAATGGGTAGCACACAGATGTATTTGAATTTTTTGATATTTTTTTTTATTTAGGAAGAGAACAAGCCTTTGGGAAAATGCAAAAAAAAAATAGACATACTACAGCATTGTAATTGTCTCTTCAGTGGATAAAATTTGATATTGAAGTGTATCATGCAATGTAGAATTGTCTTCAAAGTTTATATCAAGGGTCATGTGCAATCAGATCTGATGCAATGTAATATAGTTAATCTTTATTTGAAATTATTCATGATAATCTCTGCATTAGGCAAGAGCAACCTTTATCTTTTTATTTTAGATTTAACAAATAAAGCGTTGACCAAGTCAATAAATGCTGATAGTCTTACATTAGCAACTTGAGTCTAATTGGAATTTTTTATAACAATGGTACCCTCTAGTGTAAAAATGATCACAAAGCTAAGAACTGTTACTATAGAATCTTGCTTGTTCAAATCATAAACAAGTTCTAGAGTAAAGAAGCAATAATGTCTGGTGTCACACTGAAATGCTTTAAGAATTTATTTTTGATATTGAGGTATTCACAAGAATGTAGAAGTCATCAAATAAATAAAATGATTGTTATTAAACCATTGATTATATATCCTATTTGAATTGTTATTTATATTAACTTTTAATTTTCATTTGCTATCATTTAAATCTCCTACCTAACTTTTATACCCCTCCCCCCCTTTTTTTTTTTTGTTAATTCTCAAGTTTATTGCAATGTCGTCAATTTTTTGTTGTTTTAATAACTTGCCATTTATTAAATGTCAGCTAAAATAAATTAAAAGTTGCTGCGATCTTCGAACACATCAGGTTATATTTATGACAATAGCTTTTCGATTTTTAGTTTCAGATCTTTTTAATTTTAGTTAACTTGATAGTTATTAGGAATTTTTCATAATTATTTATTAAAGATATTAAAAATTCTAAATTATCCGATTTTAATAAGAAAAAGTTTGGAGTTAATGAAGCTAAAAGAGTTCTTTTATTGATTGATTTATTGAATATAACTTTTGTCCCATTTTATTTGTCTTTGTATCTCTTTATTTTAAAGCATTAATAATTTCCTGAGTTCATTTAATATACAGATTGTTTTAAAATAAATTACAATGTTCAGGAAAAATATGATGTGTCTACTGATATATCTATGTATATGCAACTTATTTTATCATCTACCATTTATTTTATCTTACTTTATTTTATTCATTTTGTTTATTTTCTTAAAAATAATAATATTATTATTATTATCTATACAGATAATATTGTAAATCTTGCTACCTAAAATTCAAAAGCTTTTAATATCAAGACAAATTATGAGGGGACTTCTAAAATTTTTATGACTGACACATTTTATTATTTTAGCATGAATTGGGATTTACTTGAATAATATTTTTTATTTATTCTTATATAAATTAAAAATAAAAAAACTCAACGTAGTAATAAATTAATATACACACACATTTTATAAACCAAATTAAATAAAAACACATTTGAATAAATACTTATATAGTAATAAGCTATTTGCCAAGAGGGAATAAATTAATGTTAAAATGAGATGATATAAATTTAATAAGTTAAAACTCTTTTTAGTGAGAAAAAAAGAGAGGGGTGGTGGATTAATCTTTAAATAAATTTGTAATTACGAAAAAAAAAAAATATTTATTTTTTATGCAATAAAATAAAAAAATTGTAAATGTAGATATCTAATATATAATAAAATTAATAATTATAATATTGTATATAATAAAATTAATACTTATATAAATTTGTATTTAATATTCATTAAGTTTTTGATAGCATAAGAATAAATTAAAACCTAGAATGATTTGTAATGTAAAATAGAAATAAGAGATTGATTGTTGAATTATTGTTATCTGACTACTTAATTCAAAAGTATTTATAATTTATAATCCAAAAAGAGGTAATTAAGAGTATTGAATCCATCAGTATTATACTTATATTGAGGTATAGCATTGGTAGGATATTGGTAATATTTGATCAAAGTCTGTCCACAACAAAACAATTTCAAATTGTGTAGTTCTTATTGTTGTTAATTACATGTAATTTTAAAAATTACATATTATTTGTATGTGTTTAAAATGTGTGTACTTAATACATAATTGTTTGTGTTTAACATATTATATAAGGTTAGCCACCATTAATGGATTTTGGATATCTACAAATCAAATTTGGATCTAAATGGCATTAAAATTGGCATGTTTACCATTATAATTTTTTTTTAATAATTTTTTTTTACATTTTTAACTTCAGTATTACATCTTTTGCATATTAATTTTGGCCTAGTCTTTCTAGTTTGCTTTTGAGTGAATAACACCACTTGATCTCTAAATTATAAAAAAACTAGCTTATAATGTAATTTATTCTTGCTGTAGATTTTTTATCAATAAATCTCCAATGAAATTTATAATTAACCTTTACATAACTACCAATTGTTGTCTACTTACATTGCCCAAAGAAGGCAGCTTTTTTTATCATTTAACTTTTGATTTCTCTACAAGCTATTATTAATATTGATCTTCTGTGATTAAAATTTACTAAATAAGATATAAATTCTTTTATAAAAAAAATTGTTAGAGGTAAGGTGAAGTAGTATACAAAATGAGAAACATGATCAGTAAATAAAACTATTTACCCACTCATACTCATAGGATGTGAGTCAATAAACCCCAACAAAATAGCTATTAAAGAATAATGAAAAAAGATTGTTTAACCTCTGGAGAATTTTCAGTCAGTAGTAATTGATAGTTTTTTGGCAATATCAAAAGCTAAACTTATCTCTGTTCACATGAATATAATCTCTTTATGTCTTTTCTTTATTATAATATCCATCCATAAAAATATTATAATTCAACATATATATAATTTACTTATACATTCAGTCTATTGAATGTTTCTTATATATGTAAGTAGAGGAATTTAAACTTAGAGTTTTTTAGTCTATATTCCTACTGCACACCATCTCAAAAAACCAATAGAAATATGTAAGTGAAAAAGATAGGTGATTCCCAATATACATATTTTGTGCAGAACCAACACTCATCAGTTGGACCAGATCATAATCTCTCACACATATATATATACAATCAGTGCTCATTTTATATTAAAATAGAAATTTCTTAAACTTTAATGGACGTGCTTCAAGCTTCTTATTCTGCCAACTATTCAATCATCTATTTCATTGAGAAACTGATGGTGGAATGTTCAAACTCTTATTGGATTTGATACTGTAGTGATACCCATGTAGACATTATGTCAATTTAATCTCTCACTTTATAGGACCATTACATATCCATATATATTAACAGGAATGGGATGCAGTGGATTTATATTATAATGTAATCTATGTCCAAAGCAATGTGTAATTTACTTATACATTCAGAATACTGAATGTTTCTTATATACTCCTGGGTCTCTTTTTATATGGACTTATTTAACACAGTTTTGAAGTTACGTGATTTGTGTTTCACCGGAAGTCGATTTCCAATAATGCGCTATTACTTTAAATAATAAATTTCACACACTTACGTTATATTGAAAGTAATAGCACATTATTGGAATTCGACTTTCATCTTAGTAATTTCAATATTTTCAATGCTTTATAATAGTAAGATTTTATGCAATAATGAAATTAAAATCATGATTTCGACATTTTATGTATACCCATATTAAATTTTACAAGATTATAATGTAAATTTGTTCAAACATTGTGCGTGTTAATTTTGCATTTTAAATCACATTCTGCTTTTGCTTTTTAAAAAAGAACGTAATCAATTATTATTTTCTTATTAATGACACACTAATCATTAACGTGCTCTTAAATTCCAATGAGAGCTAAATGGTTGTATGTCTGGATATCGCGAGCTTCGTAAACAATTAATAAAATCATCTCAAAGATTAATTACTAATTACGTTGTTACCAGAAAATCATTATAATTAAAACGTGTATAAAAAAATGTAAATTACTATACTATAAATTATGCATAAAAATATATTATTTTGAATAAAATTAAATATTATAGTTAAAAAAAGTTTGTCTTGTATCAATTTTTTTCAAATTTGAAATTTTTTATTAGTCATATTTTATTTCCTTATTTTTTTTTTTTGCACGAATTTTAAAGTAATTTTACGTTGGTGCTTTGCTTTTATGCGAATTTTGAAAAATCACAGACCACTTCCCCCCTTTTTCAATGTAAGTTACGTCTATTTTTGCGCGATTTCATTTGCATGTTTTCTGAGGAACCTATCTATTGCGTAAAACAAGACCCAGGTGTGTATATATATAAGTAGAAGGATTTGAATTTAGAATTTTTCAGTCTATAATCATCTTTCACTCTATCTCAAGCAATTGATACATGTGACCACATGCATGTGAAAAAGACAAATGATCTACAATATATGTACTTTGTGCAGATTGTGCAGAACCAGAACTCATCAGTTAGGCCAGATCAGAATCTTCCACATATATATATAAATCAGTGCAGTGATCGTATATATGTATGTGGTCATGTGTATCAGTTATTGGAGATGAAGTGGAGGATTAATATAGACTGAAAAATTCTAAGTCCAAATCCTTCACAATACACACACACACACACACACACATATATATATATATATATTATTTATAAAACTAAAAAAATTTTGGGGACATATCAGCCTTTTGCTTTGAGAAATTTTTTTCTTCAGCAATCAAAAAATCATGTTTAAAGTCTTTAAAAACATCATCATCCACAGTCATAAAAATCTTCTCTGCTTTATAATTCCTGACTTTATATATATATATTACCAGAGAAAGAAGGATAAAAATCTTCTCTGCTTTATAATTCCTGACTTTATATATATATATTACCAGAGAAAGAAGGAGATAAAATAATGGCTTTTGCAGAGGAAAATATTTAATAAAAAAACCTTAATTTATGCAATCTTATTATTGCTTGAGAAATAACTATTATTCTGGACACAATAGCCTTTTTATATTGTTAATTTACTTTTTCAAAGCATATTTCTGTGAGTGGGACCAAAAAAACTTTAATGAGGAATTTTTGATTGCTGATTATAACAATTTTTCAATGTGGATGATTGATATATGGTATGTTCCAAAAATTTCTTTGGTTATAGTTTTTAGCCATGAAAACCTTGTGTTATATTATTTAGTTATATATAAACAATTCTCATTTACAATTTAATGAACCAATTTAATTTCTTTATGTAAAAAAATACTTTTATTTGAAATTCAATCCAAATCCCTGTTGCCAGAGCTTTTCTGAATTTTTGGATTGCAAAAATAGATCTTTTATTTTCTCATTACATGCCCAAATTTTGTTAAATAAGAAAAACAGGTAAATCATTGTAATAAAAGTAATTAGCATGGAATGTAAAAATAATAATTAAAAACCTGTCTTAAATAATTATAGGAATGTCTTAATTAAAAAACTGTCTGTTTTTTTTTCTTAAGTGTTATACCATCGGTTGGGATGTGAACCCGCAACCCAGACAACTGCCAGGCATTCATGCTGACCTCTCAACCACCAATGCAAGACAAAAAACTGTGTTTTGAGTTGCTAATCGTGAAAATTCTAGAAAAATTTATATGGGTGAACAATAGAACCATTGAATATAAAAGCTCCCCAAAATCAATTGTTTCATTTAAGCTATTCAGTTTATTCAGAAAGCATAAAAAAATTTAAAAAGCTATTCAAGCAATCCAGAAAGCATTCAAGCTGCCATTCAGAAGCTTTTCATTCATTAATAGTGACTATTCATTAGAAGCATTTCTTGATCATTTGCCAAGTTTTTCTATGCTATCAGAACAGATTGAATTTCAGATCCTAGGACTTTTATTCTATGCAACAAGCTGTACTTCTTGTCACCTCTTTCATAAAAACTAGAGATTCTCTGCCAACAGTTCTTAAAATATAGTAAACTTGTCAATTTTTCTTAGTGCAGTTTTTTTCAAAATGCTGGGCTAGGTACCTCACCAAGATAAACTTTATGCTCTAAATTAAATTTTCATCCTCTAACATGTCATGAAATTCTAAATCATTAGAAATCTGATCTAAAACCAACCTACAAAGACTTTCAATTGATTGCCCAGACAAGTACAAATATCAAATGGACATAAGTAGCTACTTCTTCAATCAATTGCAGGGAAGATAAAGTAACAATCTTGATAAACTTTAGCATAATAGCAACTGTTATATACCACAGTAAGCCAGGTTTTATTATGTGTTTTTATTGCATATGCATATTTATTTATTTATATTAACTATAATATGAGATTATAATGTAATTCTTTTTTATTTTATGCATCTATTACTTAATATCATATATATTTATGAGTCATGTATGAATGATTTACTGTTTCTTTTAGATTACCTTCAATTTAAAATATTTAAAAATATATATAATTCTGAAAGAAGTTATTTTTTTGCCCGTGGTAATTTTGAGTTTTCAATAGTCTTTATAGTAGAATTAGCATTATTGTAGTAGAATATCTTGATCTCTCTTCCCTTTTTTCTTAAAATATTTAAAACTTAAATGTGATCATTTATGAAAACAAGTCTAAAGTTTAATCAGTTAGCAAAAATCTTTTAAAGAAGATTATAATAATGTTAAAATTAACATTTTCTTTTAATTAGCATTAATCAATTTATGTTATATATGTGTTATTTGAATTTGCTAAAACATTTTATGCTTGTGCATAATATACTGTATTATAAAAAATATTTTTCTACTTCTAAATGTACTTAAAAATCATTCATATGAATATCACTGTTATTTTAAAGGGCTTTCTTTTTTTTCATTGGATTAACTAAATATCTATCCAGTCAATATTTATTATTGTATTTTCTTTAGTGGCCCAGATTATCTTCTGCCCAATTGCAGACTATTTAGTTTTGATATTTGTTTCTTATTGTTACTTCTTATTGGCAAATTTTTTAGAGCCTTTGACTGGTAAATGTTGGTCAAGCTCATATTTCTGTAAACATGGTCTACCAATCATCTAATCAGTGACTCGCTTCTTTTTGCATGATAAACTTAGAAAGAGCTTATCATATATCTCTTATATTGAATAGCCTGTCTTATTTTATCTATAATTGTTTGGTGGTTTAGATATTGTTACATACATAGGTCTTAATTGTCCATGCATATATGCATAAGCATACAATGAGACAAAATTGAATATTTTATTTTGTTTCTATTAAAAGTCTTTCACACATATAGATTATACATCCCATTTTTAAAACACTTAAAAGATTATTTTAGTATTTCAAGTAATTGAATTGGGGGATCAACTTAACTGTCAACATTGACAAGAATCAAGTACTCTCTTAAGACATTCACGGATGATATCTATTTAATTTTTGATTGATTTTTTAATTTTTCTTTTAATTTTAATAAGCTTTACTATAATTACATTTATTAAATTAATTTGGCTAATGTTTGTTTATAGTCTATCAATTGTTTAATAGTTGTGAGTCCCATATTCTAAGCTAAGGTTGTGTCAGGGACAGATAATATATTTTATGTCTGGAAACTCATCATCATTAGTGAATATTCAGTCACTCTACTTCTCTTCCTAGTTTTTCTATTTCTCTCAAATATAACAAAAACCAAATAGGTGACATAGGACATCCTTGCTTTAGTCCCACCCCATTTTAACTTTCACTGGTTTTATATTTCCTAATTGATACATATAGTAATTATTTTTATACAATTTCTTAAAAAGATCCACTAAAGTTCCATTCATTCCAAATTTATTAAACACACATAATATATTTCTATTACTTTACCATATACTTTTTCTATTTCTATAAAAATCATATATAACTACCTACCTGTATTCCTACTCATATCTATAAATTGATCTTCTATACACCTATCTGTTCTAAAATCTCCTTGCATTTCTTTCATTATATTTTTTTTTTCATTTATTTTGCTATCCTTCCAACCATCATAAATGTTAAAACTTTATATAATACTGACATTGCATCTATGGGTCTATAATTGTTTATCTTTCTATGGTCCTTACCCTTTCCTTTAAATATTAGCCTTACTCTTGTATTATGTCAGCTATCTGGAAATTCTTTTTTCATGCCATCTTATTAAAACAAGATTATAGATTTAATTTAATTTTGCCCTATTCCCCAAATTTATCACCATATCTGCTGTCCATCCATCTAAACACCTTGACTTTTCACTTTTCAATTTTTTGCCTACCTCATTCAATTCATTTTCTGTAAAACTAATATCTCCATTACTATGTGCTTTTATGTTTGTTATCATTCTGTCCTTCACATCTAACATCTTTTCTATATCCATTACATATTTATTTAACATTGTCTCTAATTCTTCTCTAGAGCTACACTCTCTTTTCTCTTCATTTAGTAATACTACTTCTCTCTCACCTACATTCCTGTTTTAAATATATTTCCAATTTCTCATCTCTTCCACTTTTATTAATATCCTCCAATAATTTGCTATTTCATTTCATTTTCTCTATATAATTATTTATTTTAGCTAACTTCTTTTTTTAATAATAATTTTTCCAGTTAATATTAACTTTTTCACTTTCTTTGTTTTTAATAGCACATTTATATTCTCTGCATGCCTTTTTCCTCTCTTTTACACTAATTCTCACTTTTCTATTACTTTTATTCTTCTGAATATTGTTACCTAAAACTTTATTTGCCTCCTTTTCTACTTTACCACATCAGTCCTTATACTCCTTCACAACAAACTCTTCCTTGATTTCTTCTATTTTTATTTTATATTCTTCTAACATATTCTTATCATTCATTCTCCATCTTGGTTCCAGATTATGATATGAGGATGCCCTGTAATTATCATATTGTTATGATACATGTCAGCTTGTACCATGACTATATATATATATATATATATATTCATAGCAAGATGATATATATATATATATATATATATATATATATATATAACATCTTGCTAAAATTTAAGTTTTTAATATTTATATTTTTTAACATGTTTTTTTAAATACCTACATATTGTTCAGACTTAAATTCTGCAACTGTAGTAAACTCCCGTGAGTACTTTTATTATATAAACAATGTATCATTTTCTTCTTTTCACTTTGGGCTATGCAGAGTTGTATATCAAATTTAATATTTTGCCAATAAAATTAGAAATCAAATGTCTGTTTTTAATTTATTAAAATATATTATTATTTAAGCACAACTATTTATGAACATAAGCAGATTTAAATGCTGAACAAATAGTGTATCCTACACATTTATACTATTGGAAATATACCCAACTGTCTCATATCGCACAAAATTTGATAAAGTAACTTAACAGAACATATATTGCATTTAACTGATTATAGCTGACCATAGTTCAATACATATTTTAAAAACTAAAATATATTTATTTGTATTTTTTAAAAACAAAAATATCCTAAATAAATTTATTGATACACCTATAGCAAAAATCATAGATGTGTATATATATGATCACAAGATGGAGCTTACCAATAACTCTAAAACAAGCTTTGTTATTATAAGTGCTGAAAGAGAAAGAATTCAAAATCTCTATCATTGACCCTATCTCCAGACCAATTGGTTTGAAGCTTAAGCTCACCTCAGTGAAGGGTTGGGTCTCTAGAAACTAGATCTAAAATACTAACTCAAAATTCAGCACTTATAAAACATGTTTCTATCAATTTGAAAGTCTGAACTTTTCAGACAGATAAATGTCTTCAAATCCAGCTTTGCAAATCAGATAGCTATATGGGTCTGAATTCAACTGTTTCACCATATAGTAATAGCCTCTGCAATATAGCATCACAAAAGCCATCAAAGGTACACTTATAATAATTAATAAAACAAGTTATAAATTTTGTAACTTGTTTTAAAGCTTGCATTTAAATGATCACTAGATAGAGCTTACAAATAGCACTAAAACAAGCTTTGTTTTTATAAGTGCTGAAAGAGAAAGAATTCAAAATCTCTTCATTGACCCTACCTCCAGACCAATTGGTTTCAAGCTTATGACTCACCTCAGTGGAGGGCTGGGTCTCTAGAAACTAGAGCTATTGGTAAGCTCTATCTAGTGATCATTTAAATGCAAGCTTAAAAGCAAGTTACAAAATTTATAACTTGTTTTACTATATATATATATATATATATATCAAATAATGTGTTTATTAAAAGTGGCATTTCTGTATTAGTAAAATGTTTTGTTGTCTTTAGCAATGAATCCTGTAGACAAATAAAAAAAATTAAATTTATTTATTTTCTCATAGTTTTCCATCCTTACTGCCTAAGTGATTCACAGAATGCAAGGTGTAAGTAATGATTGAATGGCTGATTGCTTGGGAGGTCATGGGTTTAAGAACCAGAAGTGATATGTGCACTTTAACTTGGGGAATGTTTAGCTCTGAAATTTATTTTATTCTATCACTATCAAACCACAATAGATCAACTTTGAGTAAAAATAATTTTATGCTTAATTGATAAGGAATATTAAATTATCAAAACAATTTACCTTTCTCTACGCATTAATTAATCTGTTAATAGAAAGTTTTCTGACTATACTAAAATTCTTTTGGCAAATAAAACTGTGAATAAAAAATATGAACCATATGATTATCATTACAGGTAGTTTACCATTGTGATCAAATTAGCTCTTGTGTTTTGTTATCTCTGAAATCTCTTGGCACTATAATAAAGAAGCATTGCATTTTTATTAACCACTGCTCTCTCTGTGACTCTTGTGTGGTGTTTAAGTAATTTGATGAAAAGCTTTGGCTCTACTACTAATCAATAAGAAAGCATCTGATTATTATCAGCTAACATTTGTCATTATTTTCTATGTAACTCTTAAGTGTTTGTTCACTATTTTCATGATCAGTAATAAGTGATTTTTTGAAAGTAGATTTGTTGATTCTGCAGTTTTTTAATATTGCACTTAAATGGTAAAAAAACAAACACTTGATCGCCATCAGTGGTAATTGACCATGGTATTTTACTTAACTCGGTCCTAATATTAAGGTATTTTAAAAACTTGATTGCATTGAAAGCAAAAATTAAAGTGAACGCAAAAAGAATAATTTCTCTTATTAACCTTTTTTTTAATCAATATTTTTTATATTGCAAATATATTTATAATGTCCATGTATGTAGTGCTAAACGTATAGATAGAAAGATGTATATGATATTTATTAAAAATAATAACCATTATTATTTATTTGAAATAAATAAAGCTTTTAAAAACAAGCTCTTGAATTTCTTGTAGAGAATAATAAAATGGTTGTGATTTGCTTTTTCTTTGTTTGAGTTTTTAATTTGAAATGACAATTTTCTGGAGAAAAAAAGATTGGTTCAAAAAAAAAAACAAGAAAAACATTGAAAAGATTTTCAAGTAGCAATAAACATTTCGTTCTGTTTTCTTTTGTTATGTCTCTTGCTAATTAGAAGGTATTGAAGATGAAGTGCCCTCTTAGAGAGACAAAACATTTGCTGTTTTCTTCTCCTTCCAATTGTTCAGATAACATTTAAATAATCGTTAAAATGCCTATGATTCTATAGATTTGAAATGATTTGTGCTTTTATAAATAATTTTTGATTTAAAATTAAATTCATACATAATATATTGACTTTTGAGATTAAAAAAATCCAATTTCTGGCAATTACAAAACCCATGTATAGACTTGTAACTAGCAAGTATGGGTGAAATGCCATAAGGTAATCATTATCTTGTTAATTTATTTTAAAATGTATACTGAACGTTCATTTTCCTACTGGATTCAGTTTTCCCTATGATGAATCTGTATGCTTTTTTATCTGCATTTTTCCTTGCAATATTCTATTCAATTTGTTATTTTTTTATATCTTACTGCCTCTTGTAGTTTAGCACCGCAGTAAGAATCGCAGATTATAAATAAGATTTCTGGGTTGATTCTTGCAATACTTGTGAGTTTGCATTCTATTTTTGTTAAATCTACAGTTTTGAAGGCCTATAATCTACCAAAGTAATTAAATTAAAACAAAATTAATAAATCTATTGTTAAATTTTAAAAAAAAAAATTATGATAAATTTCATCAAGAATCTTTTTTTAATTTTTTTTATATACTTCTATGGATGCTCTTAACATTTTCATACTTAGATTCAATTCAGCATAGTTTTTTTTTTTTGGTAAATTATCATAATGAGAAAAATTGGGGAATTTTCTGTTACAGAATTTAATGTGGAAGACTATTTCTAAAAATATGAAACCCTGCCGTTCTGAAAAGTGTGTTAATGGTCGCCATATGACTGCTTGCTGCCGACTTGAATAAAATGTATTGTATCTTTTGTTAATAAGTTAATCCAAAAAGAAAACAAACTGTAAATATTGTAATTAATTTTTCCAGAATGATTTCTTTTTAAAAAATAACTAATAGAATCTAAAATGTAATTATTAAATATATCATTTTCTATAAGGCATTTTTTGTAAACAGTTTTGGGGGTCTCCAAAACAGTATATTTATCAAAAATACAGGCTGCCATCTTGGTTTACTTGAAAACTCAAGTACCATTCTGACTGAAATTTAAAAAAAAAAAAATCACATTTTTATTAGTAAATGGAATTATCTTACTCAATTAAAAATATCATTTGACATAATCAAATGGCCACACTAATATTTTTATCTATTTTAAAAATATAATAAAATCCTCATATAGAATACCCATGATATAGAATAATATTGGCCAATATCTGATTACAACTGGAAATCATTTGGTCAAATTGTTGTATAGAAAACCATTATAAATAAATCTCATGTCCTTACATTAACAATGCTAATAACTGCAATTTGTATGAGTATAATGCTGATTTTCTGGTACATAATAATAATTATTTGATAATATAATGAATGATAAGCAGCATATTTGTGCCATAAAAGTTAATTACAAAAGCATAGCAGTTTGGTGTAGAACAATGGGTCTCAATTACTATAACATTTGACTCCAACATATCTTGGTGCTTGTTCATAGATTTGTTGTTGAAAAAATATTTTCTTATTTGTAACATCTTATAGCATGATTGATTGTGTGTGAAAAACAATCACTATTTAAAATTAAGACTGAGTTATTCATTAAATCAATAAAGAAGACATAACAACTAAAAGTTTTAATAATTGAGACTTTAATTTTTTGCTCAAATTTTTTCATTTTTTAAATTTAAAGTTTATTTTGATTCTAAAAAAATTTGTGCAGAAAATACATATATATTTTAATATATTTTTTTTTCTCTCACTCTCTTCAACTCAGCAATCAAAATTAATCCAAAGTTATAGACCCAAAATTTCAATTTTTTAACATTTTTCATCCAAAAGTTGTTGATCTTTTTTAAAAACTCAACCTATTTTTCTCTGAAAAGCATAATTTCTAACATAAAATCTAGAAACAAAATTCTAAGTAGTGCTTATCTATATATACTTTATTCCTATTCATTATTAGTTATATGCCACCTTTTTCAAATCTTTCTATCTCTTGCTCCACTCTTAAATATTCATAATTATCCTTTTCTTAAAATAGGCAAAACTCTCCATACAGTAGTGCCACTCAGTGCCAGCCAGAGTAATCAATGGATGCCAGAAAGCTTGTGCATAAAATCCCCATCTAGTGCCTACTCATCCAATATCTCAGACTAGTTTCTGGCTTGTGGCCTTCATCAGTGAGGTGCCTTGAATCTGAAATAAAAGGTGGCTTCACAATTCTAATGTCTCATATACTTATTATTCTGAAATACTCTTTAATTTCAATGATTTTTAATAGGCAATGAAAAATGAATTGGCATGATACAGTATTGTTTATTTGTTTTTTTTTACCATTAATGACTGTTTTTTGTATTTTTAATTCATCTATTATTTATAGATTTAATATTTTAAAAAGTTAACTATATTAGAATAATTATATTGTAATTAAAGTTGCATAATTTTGCATATTTGTGATAGAAATATGCATTCTGCTACATGCATCAAATAATAAGACTTAAAAAGAATTACGATTGACCTACAATACCATAAAATTAATACAATAATAACAATGAACATTTGGAAAAACTATTTAAAATTTAAAGCATAAGATTATTAACATTACACTAAATTGCATTCAATAGATATTAAAAGATAAATAGTCCTTAAAATTATTTGATTTCATTATATCAGAAAACAATAATTGTACATAGCATCTATTTATATAATCAGTATGGTAATTTATCAGCTACATGGTCAATACATTTTCATTTTTAGAAATACCTAATTTTGTTTATAATATCAGTAATAATAGTATAATCATTGATGAACTTATTTAAAACCTTGTGATATATAAAAATGATTCATAATACCTAATATATATATAGACTTGTAAATAAATTAAATATCTAACTCTGAATAAACACACATGCATTATTTTGAATCAGCAAATCCTTACCATATAATCCTTACAATTTAATTGTTACTAAGTTCAATTTTTCCAACAGTACTGAAATTTCAGAGTGGAAATAATATTTAAACTAGATGTAAATATAGGAATACTAATTGTGAAGTCATAATAAGTTAAACAAAGAATAAAGGGAGAGCTCATTTTTAACAATATTTGTGTAAATGTCCAAATAGAAGTCAAATAAATTAAATATAGGAAATAGAAATGGAAGTAGATTAAATTATCTTTAAACCACTAAACATCACATGATCACTATCTCTTATACTAGCACATAATTGTAATTAAACAAGGCAAAACTCTCATAAAAGGTGACTGCTGGAGGGTTGCATTAGATCCTAAGATCTAGGTGCAGTGCTCTCAGATCCAAGGTTCTTCACTGACAAAGGCCACAAGCCAGAAACTAGTCTGAGGATAATGGATGAGTAGGCACTAGATAGGGATTTTATGCATAAGCCTTCTGGCATCCATTGATTACTCTGATTGGCACAGGGTGGCGCTACTGTATGGAGCGTTTTGCCTTGGTTAAATTCTCTTCAGTTGTCAGTAAATACCTGCACTCATTTTTTTTATGGCAGCAAATAATAAAGAACAACGTGAACTTCTCTGTTTCATATGCTTTCATGGATAATAAGCTGTGTTTTAGTAACATTTGAAATTTTAAAATGGAAATATTATTTAAATCAGTTATAAATATAGCATTATTAATTATGCTTAAGATTTTTCTTTTAGATAGATATCCTTATTTAATATTGTTGCTAAACAAATAATCTATCTATTCTAGCTACAGTGTAAAAAAAGAGTTAAAAAATCTCAAAACGTCATCATTTAAAAATTAATATCTCTGGCGAGTACTACTTTCCCCTTTTCATTGTTTTTTTTTTTTTACAATAAACTTTTTAAAAAGCATTTACTCTATATCGATTATTTGAAAAGTGTTTTATTTTTTAACCTACATAGCAATTATATTTATTAAATGAAGATTGTCACAGCTAAAAATGTAAACATATATTTTGAATTTTTACATATACTTTGCTTATTGTTAATATTAGAATTATACTGCTATTTTGGATGTATCATGTCAGCCATTGTCTGACTAGTAGAAACCATTCAAGGATGATGCTGAGATTTCAAAAATCAGTTGCTAATATTAACCACGAACGTATGTTTACACAGATAAAGTCAAAATATTCTTATATATATATTAATTTGGTAATGGTAGGTTGAAGATCACTAGTCTTTATAAATCTCTTAATTTATAGTGATTATGTCACTTTCCGTGATATAAATATCTAGGAGCAGTGCCAAGTTAAACAAATTTTTATTAATAGAATTACTATAATGGCAAAATGCTTTTCTTTACTTTTAACCAATGGCACATTTTATTTTGCATTATCAAAATTTGTTTTTAATCTAATAAAACTTATAATCACAGTCACGTAATCCTTTTGAATGTTTACTGTTTTGATATTTACAATTCAATTCAAATAATGTAATGAACTTAAAATTATATATATATTTTGATGATTATTTTTAATAATTTAGAATATTCATGATCAAAAATTACAAAAAAACGTATCTGAGGATTACATTATATTCACTCTCTAAATGTTCTATTTTTAGTAAACTAGCATTCCATAATGTTAAAATACGTTTATAAGTTTATAAAATAAGTCTTGCATTGGTGGTCGAGAGGTCAGCGCGACTGCTTACACTTGCAGGTAGTTGCCCGGGTTGCGGGTTCGCATCCCGGCCGATGCTATGACACTTAAAAAAAAAACTTCATAAAATAATATTCTACAATATGTTTTAAAACAATATATATAAAAATTTATAAATTAAAACACAACATATATTTAAAATTATATATTAAGATAAAATAGACATTCCTTTTTCTTGATCTATTTTATACTTAATTAGTATTTAAATGTTCATATTAAATAAATTATCGGTTTTTAAAAAAGAAATTAATGTCAATTTAGTAGCATCCATTACAAATATGTTAGACAACAATTATAAATATATCAGAAAAACCCTATGGTTTAAATAAATAAAGGCTTTATTTTTATCATATAACCGTGAAAACATTATATATTATATATTAAACTAGAAGCAATTATTTCAAACTGTATCTCCATCAAATTTTGACATTCAAGAAACAACTGCCATTCATACTTCAGATTTACCTGACTCAAAGCCATCTTTTGCATCTGCAGTGATTCAAAATAAACCACCTTTGCAAAAATACCAAACTTAGTCTACAGAGCCAACTATGATGAGGTGCCAAAGATGGATTTTTTTGTTCAATTTGATGAAAGCCAAGTGTACTTAAATGAAAGCTTTAAAATACTCAAGCAAGGCCTGAGTCAGTTTCAATTAATAAATCATAGTATCATTTCATTTATAAAACATTAAATAAATAATATAAACATTGCAGAAACTTCTTTTCAATTACTGTAATACAATCTTTATCAACTGCATGCAATTAAATGGTATTGCAATTTATTTACTTATTATATATTTATATAGTAGTAATGTTATAAACAATGCAAATTATGTATTTATTTATTTAGTAATGTTTATAAGACTCAACAGTAATTTCCATTCAACTAAGTATTTCATGACTGCCACTGTTATACAATATTAAGTCATCATGAATGGTACTATATTAAAATACTTAAACTATTACATATAAAGTTATTATAAAATTTTCAAATTTATTAATGCTAACAGCTTTGATTTTCTCACTTTATATATATAAGATACAATGATATCTATCTTCAAATATAAAGGCTACATACTAAATATGAAGTATAGATAATGGATAATAAATACTAATGAAATGCTATATCTCTATGACTAGTTTTTAATTGGTTTACTTTTTTGTAGTAGTCCTTATTAATTTTATTGGATTGATCTAGTGGCCAATTTTACTTTTTTCTAGCTATTTAAATGATATAATCATTGGTTGAATTATAGCTAAATCCAGTGCCCTCTACCATGACTACTTTCCCCCTAAAATTCAGTTTCAATTAATTTTATATATTCTATATTTTACATATTTTAGTATTGGAATGAAGTGTTGCTACTTTAAATTTGAAAAATATTGGATGCACTCATTATAAAATCTATACTACATATAAGGACTTGTATATTTTTAATGAATTAAGATATTAGTAGTATTTTTGCTTTGTTCAAATTAATATATTCTCTTATATAAAACTTCCAATAATTTCGTTTACTTATCTTGAAGTGTTGACCAAATTGTACCAATTAATCTGAAAAATTATTAAGTATCATACTGATTCAAAATAAATCAATTTATATTCCCAATATAAAAAAATGTTGTTGATGGAGCATGCACATTCTCACGCGACTTTTTATATCCATATAAATAAAAATGTACTTATTAGAGAAGGGTCTCACATTATTAAGGAAACTGTCAAGAGTACAACCTTATTTTAAAACAATCAAGGAATAGGAGGTATCCTTGCTGATTGATCAGAGTATCATAGACCTATGTGTTGTTTGATTAATTACTATTTCTTTTTAATCTATTTTTTTTAATTTGCATTACTTTTTTTTATAGCTTCATTATTTTTGCACTACATTTTTTACAAACTTGTTCTTCCTTTTGTCCAATTTGGCACAGCTTACTCAAAGGTAAAAATGTGTATGAAAATGTTAAAATAATGAATCATCTAAGGTATTCGAATCGACAAATTTACCACAATTCTAATCTACTTTAATGTCCTTCAGTAATATATATATTACTTTTTAACATACCAAAATTGTTCTGCTAATACATTAATTAGCAAGAAGTATTGAGGGATGTATGGAGAAGATTTAAACTTGTTTGTATTTAGAAACAGAAGAATTATAAAAAGTTATTTTAAAAGATACAAGTTAATTCTCGAACTCATATTTTGATGTAGTTGGTAGAGCATCCGATTTAAGATCAATAAATCCCAGGATCAATTCTGGCATTGGCAGATCTGGTGCTTGAACTTTGAACTCCTAAGCAATAAAGCCATTAGCCTTTTTTTTTTCAGACGGTATCGTGAAAAAAAATATCGACTTTGAGTTACAATATGGGTAAAAATTAGTTTTATTAGTATATGTATATAATGAGTATAATTTAGTTTTCTGTAAAAACAAAATAATTGGTTTTTGTTTAACAATCATTCTATTTTTCTTTTCTTACTCTATTAAATGCAATCTGATATTTTTGGAGACGCAATTATTACTTCTTTAATTTTCAGAAAATTGCGAGCAGAATTTATTATTTTTGTGTGCAATCTTCATTAAACTAATTCCTCTCCCCCCCCCCTACTCTTCCTAATGTGTTTATTTTAAAATGACTTTTTTAAGAAGTGTTAAATTTAATTTTAGCTATAAAAAATACTATTTATTTTAATCATATGTATGTGATAAAATTATCATTAATTTATTTGCCAAACTGTAAATCCTATATACCGTTCTTGGTTATTTCACTCCCTAAAATCATTGATTATCTACTTTTAATAATTTTTTTTTCTTTAATTTTGATAGTATCTTAATTGTCACTCATTTTTCTATCCTATACAAAATGTAGGCTGCAGAAAGGAGTTTTGCTATTAACTGAAGGGAGACCCTTTGATTCCTCTTGGAGGCCTTAAAGGAACCGAGCAGGGCAAACTCCTAATGTCCACTCCATACGTTCTTGTCGTTGCAGCTGTTATTACTATGTGATTATTCATATAGTATACGAACATGGATGGGCTGCTCACCAACACGCATTAGCCAGTGTGGTGAGTTTATTGGCTTTTTACCTCTGAGTTTAAGATCAAGAAACACCATGGTCTTTCTTCTCAGTGCCTGATAAGGCAGAATGAATGTTTGTGTAAATGATAAATATTTTCCAAATACATATATACAATTATGACAGACAAAAATAAAGCATGGCCCTTATTCCCAGGAGGCTGTAAAGTCACCAAGGCAGCAGTTGGTGGCCGAAGGCGGAGGGTGCTAAGAATCCCCTGATTGTGGACCCAGGCTGCCATTTGATGATGACTTTTTAGTTAGGTACTTACAACTGCAGATCACTTTCAAGTGAAGGAAGATTGCAAGAATTAGAAAAGAACTCTCATATTAAATGGGACATTATTGGACTTTGTGAAGTTAAAAGAAAAGGTCAAGAGACAATTGATTTAAAAAGTGGACATATACTCTATTATAAAGGCACAAATATTGGAAATACAAGTGGAGTAGGATTCATTATAAATAAAAAGTGAAAGAACAATATTGTGGAGATTGATGGTGTATCGGACAGAGTGGCAAGATTAGTTATACAACTTAATAGCAGATACCAAGTGCAGATAATTCAGATTTATGCCCCAACAAGTTCTCATAGTGATGAAGGAGTAGAAGATTTTTATATGGATGTACAAATGGCTTTTGATCGGAGTAAACACCATTTTAAAATTGTTATGGGAGACTTTAATGCTAGAATTGGTAAAAAAAAAAAATGAAAGATGAAAGTGCTGTGGGTAATTTTGGTTATGGTAATAGAAATGAGAGAGGACATAGACTTGTGGAGTTTGCAGAAAAAGAAAAACTTTATATTATGAATTCATTTTTTGAGAAAAATGTTAAAAGGAAATGGACATGGAAGCATCCAAATGAAGGTACAGCAGAATTGGGTTATATTTTGACAACAGAAAATACATATTTCAAGATTGTAATGTTCTTAATAAATTTAACACAGGAAGTGATCATCGATTAGTAAGGTGTAAGATACGTGTTAATGTAAAACTAGAGAGACAAAACTTATTAAGAAAAACAATATTTACAGTTGATATTCCTAATCTTCAGAAACATTCTAATGAATTTAAATTAGAACTTACAAATTGGTTTCAAGTATTAGTAGATTTTGAACATGATTCATATTTGAATGAAATTAATATGAAAATAACTGATACACTTTTGAAAACTGCAACAAAGATAGCTGGTAGAAAAAAACAGCAATTGACCAATAAAATTTCTACTGAGACTAGAGAACTTATGAAGAAAAGAAGGAATATGAAGATATACAAAAATGATGCATTAAAAAGAATTGAATATCTCGAATTTTGTAAAATGGTGCGGAAAAGAGTTGAAAATGATATAAGAAAGTATAACTGTGAACTAGCAAGGAAAATTGTAGAAGAAAATAAAAGTCTTAAGAATGTAAAACAACATTTTGGTATTGGTAGGAAATTTATATCTGCAATAAGAAAAAAAAGATGGAATTATTACTAAAAGGAGAGATGACATCATGAAATTGGTAGAAGCTTTTTATCAAGAATTATATAGTAATAAAGAACAAGTACCTCCTATATCTATTACATCTTCTGAATTGCCCAGAATTTTAAATGAAGAAGTGAGACATGCAATTAAATGTATGAAGAAAGGAAAGGCTCCAGGTAATGATGGAATTATAATTGATATATTAAAAGAAGCAGGTGAAGAAATAGAAAATTTTTTAGCAAAGTTATATACCAAATGTCTAAATGATAAAGATGTACCGGTTGATTGGAAGAATGCAGTAATAATATTAATATTTTAAAAAGGTGATAAAGAAGATATTAGAAATTACAGACCTATCAGCCTTTTATCAGTTTTATATAAATTTTTTACCAAGATAATTACTACTCGTCTACAGGGAACATTGGATTTCCACCAACCAAGAGAACAAGCTGGATTTAAAAGTGGTTTTAGTACAGTAGATCATATCCAGGTATTGAGAGAAGTTATAGAAAGGACAAATGAATATGAGTTGCCATTATGCTTAGGATTTGTATATTATGAAAAGGCATTTGATTCTATTAACATTTCTTCAGTGATTAAAGCATTAGATCATCAAGGTATAGATCCAGGATATTATCATATTTTAAAGAATATTTATAAAAGGCAACAGCAACAATTAGATTACATAATGACACTGGGAAAGTCAACATTGAGAAAGGTGTAAGACAAGGTGACTCCATATCTCCAAAACTTTTTACAGCAGTGCTGCAAGAAGTATTTTTTTGGATTAAAATGGGAAACTAAAGGAGTGAAATAAATGGTGATTATTTAAGTCATTTAGATTTCACAGATGATGTAGTTGTTTTTGCAAATAATGCCTCAGATCTGCAGGAAATGTTGCAGGAATTATCAGATGAAAGTAGGAAAGTAGGACTAAAGATAAATGTTAAAAAGACTAAAGTAATGTTTAATCGATTTGCTCAAAATATGAAAATAAAGATTGATTATGATGAATTAGAAGAAATTAACAGTTACAAATACCTTAGTCAGATTATTAATACAGATGGAAACATAATGGAGGAAATTAATCATAGAATTAAACTTGATTGGAGTGCTTTTGGTAGAAATAGCTTGATACTAAAAAGAAATGTGCCTATGTGTTTGAAAAGGAAGGTTTTTAACAAATGTGTTTTACCAGTTCTTACTTATGAATCTGAGACTTGGACACTTAATAGAAGAGCAATTCAGAGACTTCAGACCACTCAAAGAAGTATGGAGAGATTATGTTGGGAGTAACAGAAGAGATCGTAAACGCAATGTATGGGTAAGAGAACAAACAGATGTTACTGACCTCATTGAAAAAAATTAAAAGATTGAAGTGGAGTTGGGCTGGATATATTGTTAGAAGAGATGATATTTCATTCCAATATCAGCCTTTCAAGCTAATTGAGCACGCACCTTTTGAATGTTAAATAAATGAATACTCTCCTCTTCAATCCAAGATATAGTATTTATGGAGGAATAAAAAGAATCCCTCTTATTCGTACGATGCAGATTCTTTTATATGAGCAAATCTGAAGAACTGTTAAAGAGAGTGTGAATAGATTCTCACTTTAAATTACTATTTACGATGTTTTTTGGCTGAATGACATCGGTGTAATTTACTTAGAATTTACTAAATATCATTCTTACTGAAACTTAATTATGAGTAAATAAGCAAATATTTTATCTAGTGCCATGCTTGCAATTATATTTCATTCCAATATCAACCTTTCAAGCTAATTGAGCATGTGCCTTTTGAGTGTTAAATAAATGAATACTCTCCTCTTCAATCCAAGATATAGTATTTATGCAGGAATAAAAAGAATCCCTCTTATTCCTACAACTCAAATTCTTTTATACATGCTCTCTTTAACAGTTCTTCAGATTTGATCATATAAAAGAATTTGAGTTGTAGGAATAAGAGGGATTCTTTTTATTCCTGCATAAATACTATATCTTGGATTGAAGAAAAGAGTATTCATTTATTTAACACTCAAAAGGCGCTTGCTCAATTAGCTTGAAAGGCTGATATTGGAATGAAATATAATTGCAAGCATGGTGCTAGATAAAATATTTGCTTATTTACTCATAATTAAGTTTCAGTAAGAATGATGTTTAGTAAATTCTAAGTAATTACACCCACGTCATTCAGCCAAAAAACATTGTAAATAGTAATTTAAAGTGAGAATCTACTCATGCTCTCTTTAACAGTTCTTCAGATTTGCTCCTATAAAAGAATTTGAGTCATAGGAATAAGAGGGATTCTTTTATTCTTGCATAAATACTATATCTTGGATTGAAGAGGAGAGTATTCATTTATTTAACACTCAAAAGGTGTGTGCTCAATTAGCTTGAAAGTCTGATATTGGAATAAAATATAATTGCAAGCACAGCACTAGATAAAATATTTGCTTATAAGATATGATAATAGATGGACAATCTGAAATTTTAAACTGGATTCCAAGAGATTGTAAAAGACCCAGAAAGAGACCACATGTGAGATGGATGGATGAAATAAGAAAGTGTGCAGGGGTGATGTGGAGAAGAGAAGCTAAAGATCAGAGAAGATGGATTAAACTTGGAGAGACCTTTATCCTGCAGTGGATTGATAATGGTTGGTAATGATGATGATGATGACAAAATGTGATAGCAGCTGTCTAAATTAGTGCCATCTAGTGTAAGCTTAAATAATCAGTGATTCCCAATTTCCATTCTCAGATTGACTTCTGGATTTTAAAATTAAAAACTGAAAGTAATGAATGTAATTATGCATCTCTATCAATCACTTTTAATTCCATTTTATTGCTAACTTAGAAGATTGGATTTTAAAACTCATTATTTTTTTTGAATAATTAATTAAATCTGATTCCTGATCATTAAGTATTTTTCCTCCATGACTAAGAATATAACAATCATTAACTTGCATAATATATGGTAAAATAAGAAGTTTTTCTAGACCAACTGACAAACACTAGTTACTCAAGCTTACAATAGGTGGTATTAAGTAGAGAGAAACTTTTGTTTAATCTTTTTAAAATAACTTTTGTAATTTTTTCATCTTTAAGTATATATGCTAGTTTAAATTTTCTTCTTAATTCTCTCATTATTTTATTCATTTACTTTTTTCAATATGTCTAAATTAGTAATCTTATTCTTACTATTTATCATATGTAACATCATTTGTATTATCTTTCAAATCCATATCTTTAAAGCAAGTCTAATCTTCATTTTTATTTTTTTAATTTTCTATGTTTTTGTATTACTTGAAATCACACTTTAAACAAAGCATTTAAGTCTTTTTCTTAAATCTATTATCAAATAATACAACATCTCACCTTAACTGCAAGTCCATGTAAATATTGCAAAACTAATTTAATATTTGTCTCACTATTAGCATTTAACTAATTTTTCAGATATTTAAAAGAACTCAAAGTCATATCTCACATGACTCAATATTTAAGCTTGTAAATAAAAAAATAAAGAGCTCTGCCAATTCACTCTAACAAGCCTCATTGACAAATGCCAGTCAAAGAAAGCATTTAAAAATCTCTATCTTGAAAACCACTCCTTAGCCTCAGACCAGTGGTTTTATGCTTTGGCACTCTCAGTGAGTGCTAGGATAGTTTCAGACACTAGATCTAAAAATGCAAAGCCAAAGCCAGCATTTATCTAAAAGTTAACATCTCATTGAGGACTGCCAAAGCATGAAACCATTGGTCTGAGGCTTTTAAATGCTTTGTTTGGCTAACATTTGTCAATGAGGCTTGTTAGAGCAAATTGGCAGAGCTCTTTATTTTTTATTTAAAAGAACTGTTTTTTTTTCCAATAACTTCAGGCACTTTTAATGTATGATTATTAAAATTTTAATAAATATTAATTGACTTTCTTTTTTAGTACTAATGGTGCAAAAATTACATCTGTCTTCCAACTCTGGAATCATTATGCTTTTTGGAATTAGAAGAATGATGAAAGAAAAATTAAAGATACACAGTTTTGATAAAAATCATCTAGAATTTGGCCTTGAAAAGTTTAGATCAATAGTGAGAGTAATGGATTTTTAGATTGATTCCATCTGAAAAATAAAAAAAAATCAGTTTAGTCAATTGAATGGAATTGATGAATCAATCTTTTATTTTGGTACTCAAACTTTAAATGACCTCCTGAACGACTGACTTTCTATTTAAATATATTAGTCAGCTTTTTTTACCTTCAATTCACTAAGTATTTTATGCATGTTTTTTTATTATCAGATTTGAAAATATTCATAGAAATCACAACTAAATGTAAAGTACATTACCAGTAGTCTTGAATTAAAGTTGGTAACTTTTTTATTTTCACATTATGGCGTTTAAATTCTTCTCAAATAAATTTAAAGTGGATCTTTTTATATATCAGATCAAACATGAAATTTAGATTTTTAAAACTATTTTGTAATAGCTCTGATTTATAACAAGGTGAATTATTTTGATATTAAAAAAAAGACTACTTTTCTGTTGCAAGATTGATTATTATCAGTCTGTTTTAATATTATCTTTTTTTATGAAGAAAATTCATCAATAATATTGATGATTATCCTTGATAATACTAAAATGTATTTAATTTTTATTTTTTATATGCAGATGATACTAGTAATGTAAGATACATAACTTATAAAAATGCAATCAATTAATTAACTAGGTTCAGCATAGTCTTATAATAATTGCAGAGGAATGTTTTTTAACCTTTTAAATAGTACTCACGTTATTTACAATTGCTGAAATCTATTTTTTTTATCATTATTGCTATTCTGAAACATAAATTAAAAAATTTAACTAAATTAGTAATTAGATCAAATGCATAGAATAAATGACTAAAAGTGATTTTAAAAAAATGTTTTTAAATATTTGGTAAATTGTTTAAGCAATAATGTAAAAAGAAACGAAAAACATAAAATCGTAAATTTCAGTAGCCAAATAGGTTATTTAATAAGAATAAAAAGTAAATATTTTGCTTATAATATTGCTGTAATGATGTATAAATAAATTTTAAAAAATAATTAAAAAAAATTATAGGTTGTATAGATAGGGATTTGGAAAAAAATTATAAACAATAAGTTTATACTTAATGAATAATATTTTCTTAATGTAATTTTCACTGCACCACTCTCTCACAAGATAGGGACTGGTGTCTATCCACTTTTAACAACTTGTGGAGGGATGTAATCATAAATATATGACCAAATGCATATTGAAAAGAGATATGGGTCTCCAAGATGCACATATTGTGCTGAAGCAGCACCTCACCAGTTGATCCAGATCACAGTCTTTTATACATATCTTTATCCTTGTTCAGTCTAACTATTTAGCTAATTACTATAATTTAATTGATAAATGATAATCTTACAGTCCTCACAATATTGACATAAACCACTTGATAGAAATATATTAATATTTTTATCAATCATTCATTTTTGTAGTGTAATTTCCACTGTGCACCATTCTCATGCAAGATAAGGGACCGGTTTTTTAATCTTTTTTTCTTCAAAACCAGTTTAGGCTCCAATAATTTTAT
This sequence comes from Epiperipatus broadwayi, assembly GCA_028023455.1. Taxonomy (NCBI): domain Eukaryota; kingdom Metazoa; phylum Onychophora; class Udeonychophora; order Euonychophora; family Peripatidae; genus Epiperipatus; species Epiperipatus broadwayi. Next base: position 828,606 of record JAQFVV010000256.1, read on the forward strand.
TTTTTTTATTTTTCAAGTTTCTATAATGGAAAAATTGTAAAAATAAAGAAAATATTGTTTGAAAGACAAAATAATAATAATAAACAAAAAATTAAAAAAATGTTTCTGGGTATTTAGAAGTAAAAGGAATTATCTAGATTATTTTGGAATTGGTGAAGAAAAAAACCATTTCTAAGTGATCATAAACAAAAAGGTAGTTTAAAATGTTTAAAAGAGAGTGAAAATAAAAAATATAAATATAGACAAAGAGAATAAAAGTTGGCAAGGAACTTATGATATAATGCAATAAAAATCACATGCAATGAAATTTATTGAAAAGGTTGTAAAGTATTTGAGAATAGAAAAATAATATTTTTATTGAAATTGCTAAGTTTTTGAAGTCAAAAAGACAAAAAGTATTTGTATGACCATTTTATAAATTATGCTTTTTTGTGCCATTATTTTAAAACTGTTGTTGTTATTTTTCTTTATTGTGTTTATGTTAGAAAATGTTATTGTTATAATGATATAAAATGAAAAATACTTAAAAATTATTGTGATATTTGTTACTTTAAAAAGATTATTAATTATATTAAATAGTATTAATTAAATGAAATTAAATGTAAATTATTAGCAAATATTGCTTTATAAAAAGGTTGATTTAAAAAAAATGACGAAAATTAAAGCATAAAGACAAAAAATTAAAATCAAATATACGATTTACTTTCTTACAAAGAAGTTTTGAATAACCCTGTAATAGTAGATTTGATAGTAGAAAGTTATACTCTTTTTGTATGTTATTTGACAAATTATGATTTTGGTCATTATGTAAAAATCAGATTCACCAATAGTGCTTTTTATGACTCTTTTTAAACATATAAATATAATTAGTGATAAGTTTGCACTTGCAAACTTTTTTTTCATTTATATTTTATATACTCCTTGAGACAATAGCAGATCAACTGACCTAATTTTTGTTTTATCAGTTCAATTTTTTAAATAAAAAAGTATACTATTGGAACTATCATCTGTAAACACAGTGCTTTTTTCTCTACCAGAATGGCTAAGGCAAAAAATTTTGAAAAATTATAATGTTTCATTATGGTTTTTTAATTTATTTTAAGAATAAAATTCTTAGTATAAAAAATTGCAATTTTTGTTTGTTTGTTTTTTTACATGTTGTATGTAGTAGATGAATAACTACTTTGACTTTTATAACAATTCAACTTTTGCATAACTCTCTTTGAATTTATGTTTTTATTACATGATGATATAAAATTTCTAAATATTAGAAACTTTACCATAGTTTATTTTTGATTTTATTTATCTAAAAATAAATTTTTACGAGTAGAATTTTAAATTTTATTTATACAACTAAAATACCATCGTCACAACTTTCATGAAAACACTAGTATTGCAAAATGTTTGAGTTTATATTATATGCCAAATTGAGATATTTATTTAGCATATAAATAAACACAATATGACATAATTTTTCTAATAATTTAACTATTTTATTAATAGACATGTTCTGGAAATGTCTAACTCAAAAAATAGAATGTTTTGAATTTGTGGTTTTAAATTCTATTTATTGTGTGTGTGTGTGTGTGTGTGTGAGTGTGTAATTTTTTGACCATTATTGATCCACTGCAAGCTGAAGGTACAAGATTTATTCATCTTCTCTCTGATTTCTAGTCTATCTTCTTTACCCATCATCCCAGCACACATTTTTATGTCATCCATTTATCTTTTGCTATAAATGAACTATATATATGTAAATGAAATAAAGTATGATGCTTGTATATCATGAGGAAAATTTTGAACTTCCTTAAAATAACTTATTTTAACATTTATTTAGATCTGTGTTTTGAATGTTAATGAAATTTGGTGTTTAGAGAATTATGTAATAAAATTATGATGTCTTATTTTAGATAATTAGGAAATAAGACAATAGTTTTTGATATATCACATTTTATTAACTGAATTTTAAAATATATTTTCTATTAGCATCCAATGATTTTAATCATTACTTATATACCCTGTAGAAAGTTGGAATAAAAATGCCACTTCTAAATCAATAAAAAACAAGAGATTTGTAAAAGATTTATGCAATTTGTCATTTTTTGGCTACATATTAAATATGCAAGTAATTTTAAATGTGTCCAAAAGGCTATATGTTAAAGTTGATTTATATAAGTGTTGTAAGTAGAGTATAAAATTATAGATTTGTAAATACATGTTAATAATTATTAAAAGCATAGTGTTTTATATATATATATATGTGTGTGTGTGTGTATGTGTAACTGTAAATTAGATGGGGAAAAATTGCTTCTTTCACTCATGCACTATTAATAGATTAGCCATTCACATCAATAAATGTTTTAAAAGAGCACTAAGAATTGGGCAACCATTCTTTTAAAAACGATTTATTGATATAAAGCACTTCTCTATTCATAGTGTATGAGTGGAAGGGCTGACTTTTTCTTCCATCTTATTTATATACATGTTAGTATGACTTTTAAAAAAAGAGGATTAACCAAACAATACAGATTTAGAAAAAAGAAAACAAACTTTATTTTTAAAAGAAAACTTATTTTAAGTAAAATGTATAATTTCTAGTTTTTTTTATAAAAACTAATTACTTTTTAAATCATTCTGAAGAAATATACTGAATTAGTAAAATACTAATAACTTTCTTTCTTTTTAATAAAAGAAAAAATTAGACATGTGACTAAAAGCACTAAGCATATAGAATTACCACATATTATTCTTAAATTAACACTATTATATTAAGCACTTCTGACCTCCTATACTTTTAGAAGTGGAAATACATCCCATTAAATCTTAAAGGCATAATGAAGGAATATCTAATAATAAGTTATCACTTTCATAAATCTATAGAAAAAAATGCTAATCTGAATTTCAGGCCTGTTTTTGATTAGCTGGAACATCAATGATCGCATGCGTAAGAATGTTTTTTGTTTCAAAGAAATTCTCTATCTTGTGTGAGTTTGAGTGTATTCTCAACACTCAGCATGATATCATTGAGCTATTATAAGATGAGTACAATTTATATTTTAAAGATGAAAAAATCTTTTTTCTTCAGTTACATATGATCTCTGTACTTAGTAAATAATATTGAATATTATGAAGATAATGATCATGAAGCAAGACATACTAGAATAAATGCTCATTTGACAATATGGAAGATTTGCAAACAGAAATGTAAAACTACAATGGAATAAATTACTGACAATGTTAATAGATATCTGAACAATCCAAAGTTTTTAGAAACATTTTATTGTAGTTTACAGTCAGAACATTTATAGTTGGGTCACTTTTGAAAGTCATTGGTTTATAATGTTAATACCGTGATGTAAAATCGATGCTGTTTGAATCCAAGAATTATATAATGAATGATTTTAAGTAGTTTATATACTTGTATAGTTCACTGTTTATATCTTTTTTACTCTTCATAATCTGAACTTATCAAAATTCCACATAAACTAACATTTTCCAACTGTAAAACATAATAATAAAAATGTCATAATTTGTATAATCATATTATGGTATTTTTTTACTACTGTCATAAAGTATCTTGATATATCTTAACATTAGATTATTTAAATATTTTGGAATTTAGATTTATTCTAAGATTCAATAACTGTTTTTAATTACAATGTACTGTATAATGCTCCATTTTATACAGCACTCTACTGGTAAGAAACATGAAATAATGTTACACATTCTCCATACTCCTCCAGTCACTTGAAACTACTCAATCTTTATAAGCCACTCTGAACAAACAACAAAATGTTAACATTTTTCCATTAACATCTTTCTAAAAATTTGAGGCTTTGTAAATAAAAAAGAACTTGACATGCCATAATCTGTTATGGAGTATAGTCATTTCTTTTATATAACTGATTGTTTTACACTATATAATAAAACTATTACAAGCATTTTTATTATCTAATTTTGTATATATATATAACAAAGATATAAATACTTACAAGACAACAAAAGCTATATAAATTCGTTTTGGTAGAAAGTATTAAGAAAAAAGAGGTAGATAAAGATCGAGAGTGAACTAGATAAGGTGTATCTTGAATTGAACTCGTGTGGTTTATTAAAAATGCATATGAAAAGTTTAAGGTAGTATTTAAAGAAAACGTGGTGTCATCTTAGAGATATACACATATAGGACTTCATATATAGGTAAAGATATGTATATGCGTTGTGTGTAAATATATATTTAATCTCACTCTCTAAATATATATATATTATCTCATTTTTTATCAAGTAGTAATTGTTGATTTTGTTTTACTTATACTGTATTTTTTTTAGTTTATGAAATGATTTTTAACTTGCCATTTGCTTTCCTTAAATGTATTTGTGGTTGAGATCAACTGCTATTTTTTTATTAACTAAGCTTATTCTCCTCCTCCATCATCTTTTGTGATTATTGTTCTGTTAAGTCTTAATTTGTTCTTTCTATTCTTGTCAATTTTATATTCTCCGTATTAAGCATCAAAAGTTCATTTTTCTTTGCTGTAAGAAACACTCATGATTGGTGAAGTCTATAAACACATCGCTACGTGATTTGTGCTAGAATCAGTAAATTGAAAGCTCGGATGTTGATGGGAAAAATTCAGTTATGGATGGAAGAGTTTACTGCTACTTCAAGTTGTGGCAGTTTTTGAATTGGAGAGGGAAAATCTTTTATTGATTTCAAAGTTAACTCGGCAGCTATAAAAAGAAACTCAGACAAGCGAAGATGAAATGTGAGAGAAACGAGAATTAAAAACATCAGACATTCCAAAGGAAATTAAAAAAACTCTTAGTTTTGTCAACAAAAGTTTTTTTATATATATTATCACTTAAGTTGAGTGTTGATCGGAGAAGCCCAGCTTTAGAATATTCAGTTTAAGGAAATATGAAGAAGCATAAAAGAATTTTTCTAAAAAGTTATTACTTGAATGCATTAACAATTAAATATTGATCAGTTTATATATATATTTCTTATACACCCATATATATTATAACCTGCCATCGGTCCATTGTAGAGAGAAAAACACACAGCACGCAAGAAACCGATTGCGAATAAATCTCTATCCAACGCACTTCAAACTCTCAAATTTCTCAGGTTCTTTTATAATACAAATCTCAAATAACGAATGTAATTAATAACTATAATAAAAATATCTTCATAGAATATTCTTATTAAGTTACAATTATGGGGTTTGACACTTCTCTCAGAATTAAATATCTTAAAACTTAATACTAGCTCAAGTTTCAATATTTTAGTTGTATCTCAGATTTTACATTATACTTGACATACTTGGTATTTCAAAGTTCTCATTTGCAATATTTATTTAAGTTGTAAACAAAACATTTTATATCATCTTTATAACTTTCTTCTTTATATCTTATGCTTCAATAAAATACGAAAAGTAAATACACAAAACTGAGTATATCAATATTTAGATTATTAATAATTATCATACAAACATTTTTTAAAGCATTTAAATTTTTTTCATGTATAAATATTTTATTTATCCGGTACCTAATTATATCTAAGTCTATAATCTTATAATAAACTAACTTATAATAATTGCATAACTGAAACACAGGCTTATTCTATACCTGTGTCTATATATGTAATATATAGGGTATATGAGCACAGACTTTCAGATGATCCATCACTCTTCACTCTATCTAATAACACTGATACACTCAAGCACATATATGCTGGAAAGATACATAATCACCAATAGAAGTATTTCATGCTAAACCAGCAATCATCAGTTGGTCCAGATTATCATCTCCCTATATATATATATATATATATATATATATATATATATATATATATATATATATATTGTACCCTCACTTCTCGATATATGATATAATTTAAAATATGACTAGCTCAATTAAATCATTCTGCTCAGCTAAAATATGTACAACTATCTTTAATATATCTTTATAATATTATAACTTATCAGATTTATTACAAACTTATCAAAAATTAATATAATTCAATATTATGTACTAATTAAAATAGTATTTATTTAAATCATGAGACTGTGAAGTGAAGTTACAATTGGTAATCAGATTTACATTGAGTCAATGTCTTTCCAAGACACTGTCTCAATGGCATAAGAATACTATTACTTCTCATTATCTCATTACTAACTCTACAGCACTCTTATGACTTTTATAAATGATCTATCTTTAATAATAATAGATAAATAAATCTCAAACTTTTGTTAAGGAAATATAATTAAATGATCTCAGGTTCTTATAATTATCTTAAAGTAATAATAATTCATGTAGATAGGAATGATAAGGGATTTAATATCAAACCTAAATACACCTAACTTATTCTAATAACAATAACTGACAATAATAAT